>JAJMAU010000022.1:0-81076 GCA_030565025.1 Schwanniomyces yamadae
TATTTCATCAACTGCAAATTCTGTTAGCGAGTACAACAACCATGCAGGTTTACTTCAATTCTCCTATTACTCTTTGATGTTGTGTGTTTTGAATCTTGTTTTTTGAAAGCACTGGTCTTCTTTCTTTTATCATTCTTGATGTTTTAATTTTATAAATTTCGCCCTATTCTAATGAACAAAAAGAGTGATATTCAACTTTTCTATTATCGTTATTTTGTTTCAAATAGTAATACCGTTTTTATTTTTTCGATTAGAAATACTTTATAATACCTTTAATTAAATTTTTTGCGTTACACTTTAAGTAGCTTAATTACCGAAGAGGATTTTTTTTGCGGCAAGTCCAGTACTTTTCTGCTCCTTACTAGATTACAAATATCAGAGTTCACAGTAATCGCAGCTATATCAATTATAACCAATAACAGGATGTCCATGATATAGTTAACAAGCCGATAATAAAATCAATACTCCACAGCATGTTGTAAGAATCCTTTAGGTTTAAATCGCCCTAGCTATAGACATATTTTTAAGCTTTTTAGTTCGACTAATAGTATATACATGTTAAATAAACTAAAATAATGTATCTTATGTAAATCAAGCAGCAAAATAAGTTCTAAAATAGGTTATATCAATGTACCAGAGAAACAATTTCATAAGAAAAATCAATAATATCTCGAGCTTATAATTTACTTGTGAAATCAGCAGATAAGAACTCGGCAAGGTTGATGTAAGTAGGTGATATTCAAATTTAAGGAACAATGGTTTAACTTGATACCAGTTGATGCAAATATAATTAATCCACAACATCTGGTACGAATTTAGTTATATTTAGAATCTTTTCTGTGCAAAATGTTCGATTCAAGTAATTACAGGTAGGGTTCGAAATATGACGTTATTTAATTATCTTATTTAATTATCAGCGGACAGGCATTGCCCCTCTATGAATATATTTTTGTTGACAGGATTCTATCTACGTGGACCCCCAAGATGAAGAAAAAGGGACTTATCACCTATTTCGGATCTATCGTTTGAAAGTAATACCTTTGCGAGTACCAATAGCCCAGATACATCCAAACACATATGAATTGAAAGTTGTAAAACTTTTCAAACGTAGTATAACTTGATGATATTCTTTTCTTTAGCCATAACAAAAAAGCAACATGAGATATATATTCGACGGGTTTTACTAAATTTGTGCAAGCATAGTTTAGTCTTCAAAGCTGATAAATGTGAATTCTATAAAAATAATTAACTTTCTCATGACAAGTCATTAGCGACTTTAACCAAATGAAAATAAAAGCGACCATTAAAAATTTAGCTTCAAACTGAAAACCCCAAAAAACGCAATGAAGTTCATTGCACTTTAGAATTATCTATAAAGCTTTATCCCACAATCTGAATTGAATGACAGGAAGTACGAAAAAGACACTTTATATTATATATATAATATAAACAAGAAATAAACATTTATGAAAAAATTGGAGTAATGATAGTGTAAAAAGAGTGCCGATGCAAATACTGAATGAAAAATGACGAAAGTGAACTTCTTAATCACTAGGTGGCAAACATATGGTAGAACTAAGAATCAAATGATATTCTTTCCGTTGATAATGTTGGATCAAATAAATTCTTTCCTTCTGCGTGAAACTTTTTAGCCCAACTTCTGCAAAGGATACTTGCTTTCATGAACTTTCTGGTAGCATACTTTTTAAAGAACTCGTCATGTTCAACAGGCATTATCAAGTATTGGAAAATCAAGCCTATACAATTTTTCATATCACTGACTCTGTAGCCATTAGAATAGTGGATTAAGTTTCCGTTCCAAACGGGAAGCTTACCAAGAATTAATCTCGATATATACATAGCTGCAGCACAACATAAAGAAGGCTTCATTCCTATGAATTTGTAGTCAATAGCAGTGATTTCTAGAAGATATTTTCCTAAAGTTCTCAGTTGAACATCATAGTCATCTGCTTTAGAGATTCTTCTCAAGAAATTCATTGGGTTTGGGTAGCTTAGATCGAAATTTAAAATCGTTAAAATATATTTTTCTGCTTGTAATATTTCTTCTTCAGTATATGAACCATCGGTAAAATATGCATAATTCTTGACAGATGGAGAAAATACTTCTTCATATTTTGCTGCAATGAATAATGAACCAGTAGCTAATAATTGTAATTTGTCAATTTGAACCACTTCCAATGACATAAATCTATCCATGATGTTAATAGCTAAAAATAAACTTTCTGGTAACAATCTAAATCTCAAATGCATTTCCACTAACCAATCCACTAATATAGATCTCATTTTAGGTTTTAAATGCTTCTGTTTGAAAAGGTATTGAGAGTCCGGTAACATTTTCACTTCCAATTCAGCAAAATAGTGGAAAATGTCATTCACATATTCAGCTGTCATTAATGGATCGTCCATATCTTCTTCATCTAAATCTTGCCATTCATAATCAATGATCCTGGATTTTTTATATGTCATAGCTTCTTCATTATGATTAGGATTAGAAATGTGAAGCTTTTCCACCAAGTTGGTGGATGAGTCTGTAGCTTGTCTCTTCTGAGGCAACCTCGAAGGAACTGCTAATTGACTAGTACCAGACGAGCTTACTGATGAAGAAGAATCATTCCCCTTTAGATTTTGTGATGCAATTATATTAGTATTATTTTTCAAGATCATTCTCTGTTGTTGTAAGGGAGCACTGTCGCCCCCTAAGGGCCGTCTTTTAAACATTCCAATATTATTATTATTACTATTATTGTTGTTGACAGCTCCTGCTCCATATTGATTCGATACGTCTCCCAAATATTGACGAGTGTCAACCAGTACCTCCTCTTTATTCGGAGACGAATTAAAACTAGCTTCTTCTGAGTGAACTCCCTTGCGCATTCCCTGTTGTACCAGAGTCTGACCTCCAAACTGCCCTTGGTTGGCCCCCGTCGGCCCTGGCACGTTCAGCAATACCTTCGATCTGGTTAACCGGTATTCGTTTTCATTATTGATGGTTTGAGGCATTTTGTCGTCCGATTGATTTGTCGTCTTCGTCAGATCTTTTTGGGTATCACTATATATCTCTCGTGTAGCAATACCAACCTTAAGTCAATTATATCTATCCAAACTTCAAAACCTTGGTTTGCTTGCGTACAGGGATAATGTTTGACTTCAATATTACAATGCAATAATTAATACAATCTTATAACAATTTAGTTGAATTCTGGTTCAGAAAACTTCTTAGCAACTCTTTTTGATGAAAGGCCTCTTGTATACCTAAGAAAACTGTTATATTTACTTGTAAATGGGAAAAGATGTACTAAATAACATTGTAATTGTGTTAGCTGAATTCGATGTTTTCTAAAAATCGGAAATAGGAAAAACATCGCGTTGAATTTACACAAAAGCGCAACTCTTATAAACATCCTATTTAGGAAGATGATAAACAGAGCTACAACGACATTAACTGGGCCAATTGGTTGCCAATGAACTGATATATGGAGAGCACATTATTTAACATCAGAAGGGGATATCTGAAGAGGATCGGAACATATTAACCTAACATTTGCCTTGAATTTAGGTTAATTTTTGGACTTTTTGACGTGAAAAATCGTCCATTATTGAGGAGCGAAATATTGTTGATGTAGCAACCACGAGACTAAGAGTGAGAAATCGTGGTGGATGTAGGGAGTATATAGTGGGATAGCGACAAAATTGGTGCGAGTTAGGGAAATTTTAGGGACAATAGACTTGCAGTAGCAAAATTTTGTGCAAAAATAGCGGAATATCGCGGTAATTTCTCGTGGTGGAGATGGTGGAATTTTGAATTGTCACTACAGCCGCGCCGTAAACAGGAAAAACCACAAACGAGTATAACCGCATATTAAATACATGAATTTCAGACACGAAAGCGAAAAATTTCCAGGCTTAAAAAGAATATCCAGGTTGGATAGAAAATGTAGGCAGTAGGATATAGACATTATACTTAGGTTGATGATTATGGAATAATTTAGCTTAAAATGGCATATTGAAGCTAATAAACTACACTAGGTGCATTACAGTGGGAAGTTACAATAGGTGCAAAAAAATTCTTAACAGTGATTTACATAGTTATATTGATAAGATAGGTTTACATTAGAATGCACATACATCGTGAAGCTGGCAGTCGCTTCGTTATATAGTCCATTTATATTCGCCCATAAGATTAACGGTTTCATTCTTCTCCTTCCCATCGTCACTCAACGAAGTCGTGGTATCGGTATTAATTGAGGAACATCTCTGACACTTCTTGGGTTGTTTGATCTTCTGAGGTTGGCACATGAAGCATTTTAACACTATGTCTCTTTCTTCCTTCAGCTTGGCATCTGCCTGATCTACAGTTTGCTCCGCAAGAAGTTGCAATAACTTTGCATGCAATTCGTTGTTAGATTCCAAACTAAGCAAGACTTTATTTAATAGGTTTCCATCTGTTTGCTTGGCGGCTATATTGTGATCTGAAACACCCATTGAGCCTCTTGATGGAATACTTCCTGGTCTTCTCGGGCTGGAATGCTTAGGTGGTGTATAGTAATTTGAATCATTGTATTCTTCAGATCTACTTTGAAAATCCATTGATTCTCTATAGTCTCTGTTGCGCATGTCTATGTATGGATTAGAAAATTGAGGCTCGGGATTTTTCCTTTCGCCAATTATGTTTTCAGCATCTCGAGACTCCTTCTTCATTGTTTGAATCAAGTCTTCAAATAGCGAGAGCATTTTCAAATTTGGTTCATCCTGAAGCTTCTCCTCATCCGTTGGTTTTACCTGTTTCACTGGCTCTAAATGGCTGAATTCAATTTTCTTCCCATCTCTCAACGCAGAAAGCAGATTAAATAAATCAACTAGCTTCTTCTGGTACTCAATACCAATTTCGTCATTCGGGCTTTCCTTACTTTCAGCAGTCTTATATTTTTTCATTTTATCCTTTAGATCTATGTTTTCTTGATTGGAATCCTCATAAAGCTTCTTGTATTTAACTAGCTTTTCTCTCAATAAATTACTTTCTCTGCTCATATAGGAATCTTGTTGTGGCACCTTCTGCTTAATTTTTCTTTCAAGCTGAATAACCTTTTCCTTTAATAACTGATTTTCCTTTTTCTCTGCTTTATGTTTACCTTCCATATGCTCTAACTGTGACCTAAGTAACTTCGAGTCATCCTTGTCAATTTTAAGTTGTATGTTTTCCAGCTTAATTACATCCAATTGTTTTGCTAATTTTGAAAGGGAAGAGCTTAGTAACTCTAAATAAGTTTCTCCTTCTTTACTGCTCGTTATTGATGCCGGCACCGTTTTAATCAAATTATGCGTTTCCTTTATAATCAATTCTGTCTTTTCTTCGTCGTTGGAAATTTTAAAGATGGAGTCATTTATGGACTCAGGCTTCATCTTCATATCCAAATACTTAAGAATATCATTATCAAATGTGCTTTCGTTATTTGTACTATGCAGATTTGAAGTCGTTTGTACTTTGGGCTGCTTCTTCAAAGGACTACTCGAATTGCTCAGTGCTCCATTTCTCAATTTAAACAATTCATCCTGGAAATTGTTACTAGGTTTTTTCGAAGGCGACAAACTATAGTTCCTAACTGGTGATTCAACCACAGACCTCCCATACTCTATGGATTTATTCAATATATTATTGATATCGAAGAACGAATCATCTGAGTACACAGTTATATCGTCTTCATCTTTTTCTTTTTTATGAAGATTCCCCAATAACTCTTCTGTAGTCTCTTGAATGGTGAGCATGGTTGCTATAACTATATAGAGATATTGATATATCTATATTTAATAGAACAACCGTATATTTTTCTATTTGTAAACAATAAATTCTATAGCGCGTTGTAATACAAACATATTATATACAGTACGAATCAACATTATAATTAAAGTACCCAAGAACCAATCTAATCTTCAACACATATATGAACAAGGTAATTCAATGACTTAGATACAGCAGCGATATGCCAAGGAACTAAACCTTCAATTTCGTAATTAGGATTTTCGAAATTTGAATTAGCAGGGGACTTAATATCTCCGTCCATATCTCTTAAACCGAGAAGATCGTTCAAAATGATCAACTTTTTATACTGACAAAGAATAGTCTTCATCAATATGTTGAGATCCCAATAATTGGAACAGCTTAGAAGATTAACTTCGAAAACTAGATAGTCGTTGTTGAATTCCTTTAGCAAGTAGCCGATTTTCATACCTAGTCTTGTGGGAGAATTGAAAGAAGGCAATGCTATCTTGGGGATAACACCAAAAATGTCAGATCCTAATTCTTCTAGAATCATATCAGCATCCTTTTGATTATTAGAGGGTGAAGAGCCATTAGAATTCATAGAAACAGAATTCAGGTAATCTTGGGGCGAGAGAAGGAAACCTGCTGCATTCATAAATTGTTGCGGAGAGTGAAAGTTAAGGCCATTCGAAGGTGAAGCTGCCGAGCCCTGAGGTATAGCTGGGGGAGAATTGCTTGAAGCATTTGAATTTTTGAAATAATTATCAATAGTAGATTTTTCCATATGTTTCTGGGTTTGCTGGGGTTCGCTGGGTTCGCCTAACGGAGTATCCTTCATCGTGTTCTTCGAAAAGTCATTAGAAAATATCAACTTCGGCGATTTGTTAACGGATAGCACAACTAATGAAATATCTTTATGCTTCACACTAAGCCTTTTCCAATGAATCAATTCATCATCTGGAATAATGCTATTAATTCGTGTTAAAACAAGAAATTTTTTACCACCCAATCCTGATGTTTTACTAATAATTTGATCATTTAATTTTTTGAATAGCTCGTGAGAAATAGACCAAATTTCGTCAATAACACTGCTAAGAATAGCACCATCCTTTACTTGATTTAAATTCAATGAAGAGCAGTACCATGATTTGTTATAAGTGACAATGCCTAATGGATCAGACCATGCAGCAGAAATCCAATTCCTATCAATAGATCTTTCATATGCCAAATGTAAAAAAATATCATCACTTAGAGAGCTGTAGATATTACCGTCCTTAGAGTTAAAGGTTGAGAATTTGAATTGTATTTTTGTAGGAGGCTCTTTCACTAATTGAGTGAACAAATTTAATGCCAAGTCTTTGCTGATTAAATCATTAGGGCATTGATTATAAATATTCATTGATAGCTTGGTCAATTTATTATTAGGTATTATTCTTGGACTTGTTTGGTGAAACTTTTGCTTTACAATTAGCGATCCCGGGATGATTTTAGTGAAAATATTGACTAATGGCAATTTGTGGTTGTCTAAAGTGTTCTTGAAATTTTTGAAGATCTTGGAAATTTGTAATAATGAATTTACATTTTCGTTGAAATTTGCGAATAAGAGTAATAATGGCCTGTCAAACTCAAACCTATTTGTTTTATTGATCAAATCCAATTTAATCAATTCTGCCAAAGAGTTTAATTTTTGGTTAACTTGTCTGTAAAAATCACTATACCCATGTCCAACGTCTTTGCTCACCAAAAGAAGTCCATTATTTGAGTTTAAATCTGGCCAAGATTCATTACTTATATTAACCTTAGATATGTTACCAAGGTTGCAGTCTTTGTAATTGTAAATCAAGTGATTTAAAAAGTCGTTATTGAAAGACCCACTTTCACTAATCATCAAAATTTGTAAATTCTTTTCTTCATTAATTGGACTAAAATTAAGGTAATCCCAAAACTTTAAGCCAGCGTTGTTTAAATTTATTATATTCTTATTTTTGTAAACTCTGGTCTTGGTCACTGGCAATTTAAAAAATGAATCGCTATCGACGGTCAAGTTTGAATTCAATTCTTGAATCAAACTTTTATATCTATTAAAATTATCTTTATTTTTTTCTGAGTTTTCAAATGTGTCCCATTCAGTTACCTGTAATTTCTTGAATAAGTATTTTGGATTCAAAAGGTCGTCAGTATTTGTAATTTCGTCAAGAAAGTTTAACTGATTGTCTAGCTCCCCTTCAGATTCAAAATCATGAGGCTCTTTTAGGAACTCGATTAACTTTACTTTGTAACAATTAGGAAAAACCTCAATGAACTTTTGTTCAAAATGTTCATCAAGTTTTTCATATTCAACCAATGAATCCGGAAAATCGAAATTTGATTTAAGTTTATGTTTGAACGAATTAAGCCCATAATCGAATATCAAATTAGGACTTAAAAATTTTAAGAATTCATCAATATTTTTTGACTTTATTGTCATTTCATTATTTTTTGTATCCTCAAAATTATCGTCGTTATCATTATCAACTTCACTAATATTAAAGTTTGGAATTAAGCGATTATTCACCAAGTTGTTCAATAAAAAATAATTGGGTACAGTTGTGACATTTATACTTCTTAAAATAAGAGGAAGGTAGTTTGACGATTCTCCAACAATTTTGATGGGATCTTCCTTTTCACTCCCAATTATAACATTCTTCTCACTTTCTGGCTCCCTCTGCTGATTAGAAATTGACTGCGCTTGAGATGATGAGCTAGTATAAGATTGTGGCTGCAATTGAAGTTGATTTTGCTCGCATTCAAAAGGAGAGAACGACTGATTATTATCAGTAAAAAAATAGGGAGATTCTATTTTTTGATTCTTGAACTTTGAGATTGAACTTGGGATTGGTGATGCAAATTCTGTATTTACATTACTCAAATTGAAGACTAATTTACTATCGGTAACAGCGTTTATATAATTGGGTGCTTTGCTAGTAAAAGACTCATTCATCGTATTCAATTTCAAAGGTGAAGAATATAACATAGTGTTCACATCTTCGTCTTCATCACTTTCGTCGCTTCCGTCACTTGAACTAACATTTCTGTCATTAATGTCATTTTCTGTTTCTTTAGAGGTAATTTCAGCCCCACTAACACTTGTTGCTCTGAAGCTCTTCAATTTTTCTAAATCTGGGCCAACTGATGATTCTTTATCAACATAAAATTTCCCTCCTTTCCCGTATTTTGTATCTATATTGCTTTTAATTATTGGATTGAATAGAATCGGCGAAAATACCGACTTATTCAAATCTTCTGGTATTGTTGATGGAGGATTCGTAGATTGTGAAGACGTGGGTACAGATTGTGGAATCAAAGGTGTTGGCATAATAGGTAGTGGGGCCCCGGGATCATTGTATATAGGTGAGCCTATTTTCCTGATAGTCATTTGATCCTTCGGTATATCTATGAACGTTGACTTTTGTGCGAAAGGGTCAGCTTTATTATCCAGTAATTCACCTATTGTGTCGTATTTCCCATCTTTTGAATCTTGCAAGTCTATTACTTCCAAAGGCTTCTCATCTAATTGAATCTCCGATGCTTCATTGCCCACTTCGTGTACCATATTTTCTGATAAAACTTCAATATCTTCGTGTAAATCATCGCCATCTCCAAATAAATCATCCATTTCCATGTCATCACCATTAATTTCAGATTCACCTTTTTTATCAAAACCTTTATTTTCAATTATGTCCTTATTGAAAAAGTCATTGGAGTTCAGTATATTGAAAATATCAGTATCAGTGTGACCCATATCAGTAATCTCAGTGAAAGGTATTTCTTTGTTGCGATCCGTATACACAACTCCCCCTGAACTCAAGCCAGTAGATATTGCACTTGGTATACTCAAAGGATTCTGAGCAGAATGATTCTGGTTTTGATTGTTTAAAATATTAAAATCTATGAAATCAGAAATAAGATTCATTGGATTTTGGTTTGGATTAGGGATAGTCGATTCAAAATCTTCAGGCTGATAATTTCCAAACTGTAGAAGACATAATGACCATGGCCATAATATATATTTTTTATTGTCAACCTCATGAATAAATTTCGAGATTTTCGATGTTTGGTTATTCAAGTGCTTTAAGTTTGGTATCAATTTAACCCACGGAGTATCTTCAGGGATATTAAACGTCCCAATGCTGTATTCAAGAAATTTCAATAGGCTCTCATTACTAATTTTTTTTTGAACAAAATTATTACTTACTTTGCTATCGAAGAAATGACATCTAATTCCAGAAGGGATTAGATATATGACGAAATTTGGCTCAGGGTTACTTAAATCTAATACGGAGGAGTCATACAATACTAATTGAGATTTTGTAAGTGCAGATATTAATAGGTCTCCGCTCGATAGAAGTATTGGATCCAAATAAAGTAAGTAATTCGATTGATTCACATCTATAACAGAGTAATTTCCGAAAATCTTGATCACTTTTTTTCTTGATAAGTTGAATAGTATCATTTTCTTCAAAGACTTGAGAAAACTTAGACTAGCAAATGCTAAATAGTCTTCGTTATTGGAGTTTTTAGGTGGATTAGAAAATAAATCCACATTAACAGTATTTGTATATTTAAATTGTAATTCTTGATAAGTATCCAATAAGTTTTCAGATTCACCATTACCCAATCTGAAGTAATAAAGACATTTGTTGTAGTAAGTAATTAGTATATTCGGATTTTTATATCTTATCGATAACTCTAATTCTAATAACGCTTGATCACTATTTGTTGATGATCCGTAAACAGAATATGTTATAGAGTTTATACGTCCAAGTTTATAGTAGTGAGTGCTTATTGCGGAAGCATTAGCCTCTACCATTACTGAGGTTTTAATCAAATAAATATAGTTTAATTGAAAAGAAACATAATATTTTACGATAATGGCAAGGTTCCGGAAATGAAAAATTATCGACCTTGTTCACCAACAAGAGCCAAAAGAAAATATTAATTTCCTATTACGAAACAAGAGATTTAGCCTTTAATAGAGAAAGTTATATTAAAGAAGATAAAAAAGATACAGTAGCATGCATTTTTCTTTTTACTTATGAATTTTGAATCATACTTAGATTATAACCCTACCAAGTTCTTGTAATGTACGTCATTCTATACTTTCTTGAAATTGGAATTATGATGCTACAGAAGAATAATATGACAACCACGATTATTATGATAACTTTGAATATAAGTACTACTAATTATCATTACTTCTCGGTTAATTTGTTATAAAAGACAGGGGTCACAATAGTTTCTTTTATATCAAATGACAATTTGAAACCTTGTAATCTCTTACAATCGAAGAAGTCACCATAAATTCAATTGGTACCCTGTTGTAGCATCTGATACCAACTGAAGTAAGTTCAAATCAGTATGTCTTGATTGGAATTACCATGCGTGTAGCTTTGATTAATATATGATTTTATTGCCGGCTTTAGTCTGCAAAACAACTAGAAAGCTTTATTAAAACAGATGAATACTGTGCTATGACATAGAGAGGTCAAAGAGCCCCTCAACTTAACTATAAATCCTTTCATCTCTTCACAGAATCTTCCCAAAAAATATGGATTCATCGTCTCACAAAACCTTACACAAAAATTTGTTGATGTTTTTAATCAAACGAATCATATTCAATTTTTAGAACAATAGCAACATAATATGAACAACTTTAGTATTGCAGACATTGAAGACAGAACACGTAAGTATAAATTTTCTAACTGACATATAAAATAATAAGAAAAATGCTGAATTCTAACAAATATAGCTATTTTAAAGGCATCAGATTTGCCAGAAGAAATACAATCGAAGGTATTTGAATTGACACAACAAGCTTTAGATAACTACAAAATCGAAAAAGACATTGCTACATTTTTGAAGAAAGAACTCGACACTTTATACGGAGCAACTTGGCATGTAATTGTAGGATTCAGCTTTGGAAGTTATGTTACCCATGAACAAGGGTTCTTTTTGTATTTTTATATTGGCGAGTTGGCATTCTTAATATTCAAAAGTGGTTGAATAACAAGATTTTATTCGGATTAGTCGTAATTAGCATATGTTAGTCTATAAACATATATAGATTTAATTGAAAATGTATTCGTGATAATGCACATATATTAGTCGGACTTTTCAGGTTGGCCGCTGAATAAGGTGAAAACTGGAGAGTCTAACTTATCTCTACCTTTCAAGAAGTCTAATTCCATAACAAATAAGTATTCAACAATTTCAGCTTTACTCAATTTCATCAATTCACCGGCACCGTAAGCACTTCCACCAGTAGCAAGGATATCATCCACAATAATGACTTTAGAGCCAGCAGGAATAACATCTTTTTGTATTTCAAATTTATCACTACCATATTCCTTTTGAAATTCTACTTCGTGAGTTGGACCTGGTAATTTTCCTGGCTTCCTTACAGGGATGAAACCAGCATTTAAGGCTAATGCTAAAGTTGGGCCAAATAAGAAGCCTCTACTTTCCAAACCAACGACATAATCAACTTTCTTATCTCCAACGTGTAACTTAAAAGCTTCAACTAACTTTTGAAAGTATTCTGGCTTTGCGAAGATTGGCAAGAAATCTTCAAATAAAATACCTTCAGATGGAAAATCTTTAAATTGTCTTAATTGAGCCTTTAACTCAGTAGCCAAATTTTGAATCTTAGCTTCTGACATTACTTGTTTTTTTGTTATTTGATTAGGATGATAATCTAAATTGAAAAATTATTTAATTATATGGTATCTCAAATCTTAAAGAGTGGTGAAAAAAAAATTCCCTGCGGCGTTCAAAATTTTTAAACTAATAAATTAAACAGAACGCCACTTGGATCTTTACTTTATAACTGATGTAGGGTTTTTAGAATGATTACTAGCAAAAATGTTTCCAAAACTTATGACTGGGCGGCATAGCTTGTGGAAAATAATGCTGATCCTATGTTCTGCGATGACTATGTAGATGAAGAAGATAATATGCGTTTGAAGATCAGCTAATTAAAAATCAGATAAAGAAAAGACTGAAGTAAGAAATTTCTAAAATTTAGAAATATAGAGCCAATAACCATGTTTTATATTTCGGAGTATCGAGATATATCTATAAATAAGTATTTAAGAAATTGCTATCCTTTCCTACTACTTTTTTGTTCCATTTTTTGATAAATCTATCCCAAGAATTATCAGATCTGAGTACTTTAGCAACAATGCTTTTGAATTCTCATAGGTCTGGGTCTTCGGAAACTTTTTATTCATTCTACATTTAAGGAATACTGAATTGTCAGATTTAATAACTGACAAAATGTCAGTTCTAACAGTATTCTGCAATTTTCCCTCATTTCTTCAGCTTTGATTCTTTCATAGCTGGAATATAAATACATTTGATCTTGTTTTATAGAATACCCAAAAAAAGTAGACCTTACGTAAAATATCAAGAAAAGTCATTCATAATCTACTTGAAACAACTATCTCTTGGGGTAATTGTATTCTTTTGATATACGAGGAAATGGGGACCTTTTATTTTACCAACTTCGAATCTTCTAAATCTATAGGTGTATCGGTATATTTAAATTATTTCGTTCATTTAGAGAAAATATAGTGAGTTGAAGAGTCGTTTGATAATTGAATCATAAATCAAAAAAATTATTCTTGATTTAGGTTATCATCGTCTCAATTTCGCATGGATTCTAATCCATTGGAACTATAATACTATTATTATGGAGTCACCACCTTAATTACGCTACTTCTCGAAAAATTGTTTGCTCTATTTCTCTATAAGCATATCAGATAAAAACATTTGGAGCTAAAATGACAAATTTTACGTGAATATGGTTCTATTGTGTGAATTTCGATCAACAGCACATAAGGAATGACAATAATTTTTTTTCAAAGAAATATTAATATGATAAAATAAAATTTCATACTGCAAAAAGATAGGTTGGTATTAAGTTTTTTTGCAACTATCATTAAGGCTCTTTGAAATATATATTCATCGATTTCAAAAAATATAAATGGATCAAATTGCATACATTGGAGTGTTTAATTGAGCTTATTTAGCTCAATTAAAATCAAGGAATAGATATCCTAAAGTAGTAACATTTTAAATAGAGAGACAACCAAATTCTGGGCTACCATTTTGCATAATGATTACTAGGAGGAGCATTGTAATAATAATAGGGAGATTGCTTGTGTGTCTATCACAAACAAGAAATTACTAAAGGGCAAACGAAACTATGGTATAAAATTAAGATGTGTAAAATATAATAGATGATTATTCAATAATCATAAATTTTGAAATATACCATGAAAATAAGAGAGAATTTATCCAATGATTTGTTATTTAATGAGTTTTAGTATAGGTATTTTAATTAATAAAATAAAAATTATCATTGTGCTCATAAGTACCAGACTGAAGCATGCTGCAATTGAAACAGTCGAGTTATCATAAGATATAATAGTGTTAGAACATGTAGATGATATTCTACTTTGGGTAGATATTTCCACGATCACTGTTCTTGGTTTTGAGGCTGACTCAGTTCTGAACTTGAAATGGCTTGCTCATTGGATGATGTGAATTGAATGGACAATATATTGTATAAGTTGTAAAGTCACTAGTGACAGCTGTAGTTATAGGTAAAGTAGTACATTTATTATCCGAACAACTTGTGATAATAGCAATAGTAGTTGCTGGAATGGTAAGGCTTGATTGAGGTACAAAACTATGGTAATATTCAGCCGACGACCAGAAGAACTTGGAATCTTTGTGACAACATAAGTACTTGGATATTCTGAGCTGCTGGCTGGAGCAATAGTTGAAACAGTTGTCCATTCCCTAGAGGCAGTGCAAATAAAAGTCGATGTATGAATTAGTATAAGCTCTGTTACAACGTAAGTGATTGCGAAATTAGATCACCTGAAATATTTGTGGTGGTTCTCTCATTAATTGTAACACCATTAATGCCAAAGTTGACAATGGTGGAACTCAGTGAAGACGTATTTGGTCGGAAAAGAAGAACCGTTGATTCAGAGTTTGTGTGGTAGCTCATTCACTCGTTATCAGACCTGTGCTGGCACAAGTAAAAAACTGTCTCCACCCTATTCTGCGATCTAGTGAGAGTAAAGCTACCAGTTGTTACAATTCCTTCGGTAGTATAAGGAGATATGAAAGCCCAGTATTGGACAGTATAATATTGAATACATGGAAACAAATAAGGGCTATATCATATTTGTTACTTCTGTAGCTTCCAAAATACCTTAAGTCTTTAAATGATTTTTGTTTTTCCTGAATTCCAATTGTCAATTTGTGCAAGAATCTAAAGTCAGAGTGGTCTGTTTGGTTACTAGACTGTATTACAGTAATCTGGAGTTAACATAAGTGCAAATTGTCTGAACATGTATTAGACATCCGATTTCAAGCACACTAACATCATCAAGGTGCAAATTAAATTTAGAACCACCAGAAAGACTACTATAGAAGTAAACTTTCAATTCCACAGTAAAATTTGTTGTTGTGATACTTACTCCATAAATAAAGCCAATTGAAAACCATCATCCACCCAGGAAGTCTGGCCAAGTAGCACTATCCAAAGCAACAGATTCTACCGTAAATCTTCTAATATCCTCCAAAGAAATTACCTTTATTCACTTTGTCCTATTACATCGACTGGTATCAACCAAAGGACAATGTCTGAGTGTAGTATTGATTCCATCCCCTGGATACTGGACATTAGTATATCCAATAATGATTAGAACTGGTAATTCCAAGAATAAAAGCAGAAAAAAAATGAATAACAGTACTACTTTTGTATATAATACATTATTTGTCTCTAAATATGTTTTGCTTAGCTAATAAAATAGTTTCTCCATAATAGATTTAATTAAATGATATGAAGTGAAAAATTGCGAGAAATAACGTAAGATTAATTGTCCGCAATGAGAACCTGATCTCGAGGTACAATTAAATATTCTCTAATTATTGAAAAGAATTATTAAAATAAAAAGAAAGCCGGAGGTTTAATGACTATTTGGATCTCATTTTCAGTTTTTTTTATTCTGAATAATTTCCTTGAAAATAAATTATAGTACTATCATTGCATAATTTAAAAGTTTGATTGCGGATCCCATTTTCACCCTGTTTGAAAAAAGAATAAACAAAGTATGATAACCCAGTACATTTTAAATAAAAACGTTTTTATAGTAGCCTATACTGGAATCATTTCATCTGGGTTAATTTTTATGCGTATGTCAAAGAGTCTGCAACGTGGATATCCTTTATATAATATAATGTAATGCAAAGAGTTTGCTTAATGTGCATATATACTGAATTCAAGGTGCATATCTATGGAAATCAAGGTGCATATCTATGGAATTCAAGGTGCATAGCTTTGCACGTTGAATTATTCATCTTTAGTTTTTCCGTTTCTGGCACTATATTATAAATAATTAATTCTTAATCAATTTTTATATCTTCAGCTGATTCTAAGTTGAGTAATAAGTTCACAGTATAACTGTAAATTTTAAATATTTTTGATTGACATCTACTTAATATAATACCCATTGCATTAAAGTATAATCTAATTTGTATTCACATTTCAGATATCCAAAATGAATAAGATTAAGATAATTCATAGAATATATTTTCATGAATAATAATTTTTACATATCATAGAAAATATATTTTTGCAAAAATTTGTCAGAAAATCATGAAATTTCCAGTTCTTTAAATGCAAGTTTTGCCAAAAATTAATAAACTGCGACAAATATATGCAAAATTTCGTGGGGAGATACGAAGAATTCTGATGAATCGCCATTTTACCATCAATTGGACATAGTTTTCTATTATCACTACTACAAATTATATTGCACAGACTGAGATTGACCGGCATGTTTTTTTAGTCTGGCAAAATTAAGTGACTATTTTATGATTCTACTAAATAAACTATATACTATGTATGTGCAAAAAAATGTTAATTTCTTGGGCTCTGTGTTTATATTATGAAATCTATGATACATTTTTAAATTTTCCTTAATCATTTTTAATATAAATAAAAAATAATGGTAATATATAAGACTTGATGTTCTTTAAAGTCCATAAACCAACTACATTGCTTGATTAGTTGGAGCATATCTAAAAATTATGGCAATAGTTATATATTATACATAAGGCCGAAAAAGAGATCACAAATATCTGGAATAGGATATTTCATTCAAGCATGTTTCAGAAAGAAACAAGACTTATTTGTTTTGGTGTTCTCAATCTGCGTTAAATGATTTCTTTAGGTTTAATAATCTGTTTTCCCACAAATAGCCCTCTTTCAGGATTAGACTTTCGAATTATAAATACGATTCCCAAATAAAATGTGTCATTTTATTATTGCTAATCGTGTCAATGGCCCTAGAATATTTATAAATATTTTACACAGAAATTAAATAGATTCGTTTTTCCGTTTATGGCATTTAAAAGATCATTTGAGTCTTAATTGTAAATTTCCATTGAAGGAAATTCAATTATTAAAATCTTCTGTAGCATTTACAGAAGAGATATCTTTTTGTCTGCACAAGTACTAAATAGCTACATGTAATGTTGAACCTTACAAGCATTCCTGTATTATTGCATATTCAAAAAATTGTTGGAATATGCAAATTGAAGTGGTTATAATGGGAACTAGAATTAATATTCTTAAATCAAAAGTAGAACAGTATGAGAAAGCTATCAAAGGCCGGAATTTTAGCAAACTGAAAATCAGATTGAATTCCAAAAACATTTATTCCATCAATTTTTTTTTCGTCCCTTTAAAATTTCATAATAATACATTCAGTTTAGTAGTCAATGACATTGTGCTCTAATTGATTATTCTAAGTTATTTTATTTATTGCTTCAAAATGTTCTTCATTTTGCTAATAGAATCTTGGTCGTGATTCATGGTTAATACAACCACTAAATTATCAACTTTTATTCCAGTGTAATAAACGAAGCAAGTCTGATAGTAGATAATTCTATGTTGAAGCAGCATTTTATTCTTAAGTTTAAAATGATTAAGTCGTTGTAACGGTTCCGTTCCAATTTGGAGATTCCAAATCTAACCTGTATTTAGAGTAATAATTTTTAGGCGAAAGCACTGAAATAAACCTTCTTACTCGATAGTTAACTGAAAAATTGAATAACTGACCATTTAAGGTGTTTCTCATATACTTATCTTCATTATTTAAAGAAAGTAACATTTACAATGTTATTCTATGTTATATCCGCAGAAACGATGTAGCCGAAATGACAAACATCATTCGTAGATTTTTATTGAAAACAGATACCATACACTTTCTGAAATAAGAACCTACCTTTTCATTAAGTTAGACCTTTTTATGTATCGCTACCTTTATAAATGGATTATATGGTAAAAAAAGTATATATTTCACAATCCAGCCTTATTGAAATGAAGTTTTTCATCTAGCTTAACAAGTTCACTTAACTGAATGGATTGATTCACCTACATTTCAACAACTTTTCGAAAAGTCCTTAGAAATTCATTTTAACTGGAATAATCGAGCCTGCTATATATCTGAGCTTATTTGGACTCACTAGTGTTCAAACCTTCAATAGTATTTCATGTCTTAGGAGCTAAATTGCGAGATTTAGTAAACAAGAGCAAATAGCCGGAATTGTACCTCCAATAAATAGAGCTCTTTTCTCCTATAGCAAAATTTTTAAAATATCTATAAGTCTAGCCCCAGTGGTTATTGAAAATCTCCATTACTATCTCATTGCACTTCAATGAAGCTTCATTAGAGGAAAAAGAGCAAAAGTCTAACATGTAAAATATAATATAAATATTTGCAGTTTGGACTGATCACCAAATTCTTCGCAAAACTTGGAAATTTATCCACTAGGTCATTGTATTATCATTCTAACGTCTATACTATATTGTATCTCTTCAATCAATTATTAGATATGTCACAAGAGGAATCTAAAGTACAAACTTCTAGTGACGTTGTTGAGCAGAACAACGCTGAGGTATCGGTGGCATCAACAACACCTGATGTCGTGGAAAAAGGTTGGAATGAAGAAAAAGATGAATCAAATGATTATGAGATAGGCTCAAAGCGTCCCCTTGAAGAAATGGAAGCGAATGTAAACGAAGTAATCGGAGGCGGAGAAAATGATGAGGAAGACGAAGAAGAAGATGAAGAGGACGAAGACGATGAGGAGGACGATGCTCCAAGCAAGAGAAGTAAAAGAAGAAGAGCAAACCAGTTCCTTGATATCGAAGCCGAGGTCGATGACGAAGAAGAAGACGAATTGGATGAAGATGACGAAGAAGCAGAGTTGTTGAGAGAACAATTTATCGCCGATGGAGACAAGATGGAGGGTCATGAAGTAGATAATGATGACAGACTCCATAGACAATATGATCGTCGTCGTCAAGAAGCTGAAGATCAAGATGCTGAAAAATTGGCTGAAACTTTGAAGCAAAGATACAGAAAAACCCACACAGTCTACAGAGGGGAAACTACCGCCAATGGAACAGTTTCTCAAAAATTGTTGATGCCATCTATTAACGATCCAGCCATTTATGCTATAAGATGTACACCAGGTCGTGAAAAAGAGTTAGTTCGTAAATTGTATGAGAAGAAAAGGACTTTGGCAAGACTGAACAATCCATTAGACATTTTAACTGTATTTCAGAGAGACTCTTTTAGAGGATATATATATATTGAAGCCAAAAAGCCAGAAGCAATCGACAGAGCATTAGCAGGTATGGTGAATGTTTTTGCAAGAAACAGATTACTCGTTCCAGTTCGTGAGTATCCAGATTTGCTTAAGCAGGTGAAATCTTCTGATGTTGAGATTGTTCCTGGTATTTACGTTAGAATCACCAGAGGTAAATACAAAGCTGATTTAGCTGTTGTTGACAACTTGTCTGAAAATGGTTTGGACGTCCGTTGTAAATTGGTGCCAAGACTCGATTATGGTAAAAATGATGATTTTGACAAGGATGGAAGAAAAATTAAGCTGAAAGTTAAACCAATTCCTAGACTCTTCAATGAACACGAAGCAAGAATGTATGATGGCGAATTTTTACAACCAGGAAGAGGTCCCCGCAGTTATGTTTACCGTGGTGAAGAATATAACGATGGATTTTTATATAAAGATTTTAAAATCCAATTTATTCAGACGAAGGATGTTCACCCCAAGTTAGAAGAATTAGATAAATTTCAAACTGGTGATACCGAGGAGGATGGGTTGGACCTAGCAGCAATTGCGGTTTCCTTGAAAAATAAAAACATTTCTGAAGGAGGACAATCTAGTGCTTTTCAACCAGGTGACAAAGTGGAAATTCGTCGTGGAGAACAAGCAAAGACTGTTGGTAAAGTCTTAGGCTCATCATTGAATGAAATCACTATAATGGTGACAGATAGTGGCGATCCAAGGTTTGTTAATCAGAAATTAACAGTTCCTGCTAATGACTTGAGAAAGGTTTTTGCAGCTGGGGATCATGTGAAGATTATTGAAGGAAAGCATTCTGAAGAGACTGGTTTAGTTATAAAAATTGACGGTGATTCAGTGGTATTATTATCGGATCAAACAAAGGAAGACGTAAGAGTATTTGCAAATTATTTAATCAAAGCAACCGATGCCTCGCTGAATGTAGACAGTATGAACTACAATTATGATATTAAAGATTTAGTCCAATTAAATGCATCTACTGTTGGTGTCATCGTAAAAGCTGAAAAAGGATTATTTGGAATCATGACTACTGACGGTAAAGTTTTAACCGTAAAACCTTCTGGTATCGCAACCAAATTAATCTTAGGTCGTCGTGATCAAATAGCTACCGATAAGAATGGATCTACCGTTAAAATAGGCGATACTGTTAAGGAAGCTTTGGGCGATAAAAAAAGAGAAGGGGTAATCATACACATATACAAGAATTACTTATTCATAAAGCTGCACGAAATCCAGGAGAATTTAGGGATATTTGTAGCAAATTGCTTAAATGTTAGCACAATAACAACTAAGGATGCTATAATTTCAAAGAACCTAGGTCCAGATTTAAGTCGTATGAATCCAAATTTGAAGCAACCAAACCCGATAGCTACTGCTGGTTTGAAGACAAGAGCCAATGGCCGTGATAAATTGATATATAAAGATGTAGTGGTTACTGGTGGTAACCACAAAGGATTAAAAGGTAAAGTCACAGATGCAGATGATGTATACGTGAGAATTGAGTTACATACCAAAGCTAAAAAGATTAAGGTTAACAAAAACAATATAAGTGTCTTAGTCCGTGGAGAAGCTATTCCATACTTGAGATTTATCGGGGCACCAGCTAGTCAACAATCACAACAACAAGCACCAAGAGCTACTGCTCCTGCCTTCTCCTCTGGTGGCAGATCTTCATGGAACAACGGCGGTGTGACTCCTTCCGTTAATGGAGGAGCAGCCTCTGCATGGGGAAGCAATGGTGGATCATCTTCTTGGGGTGGTGGTACCGCGTGGGGTGGCGCTACATCCTGGGGAGGTGGAAAAACACCAGCTTATAACTCTAATTCTGGAGGAAACTCATCATCCTGGGGTGGTGCTTCCGCGTGGAATGGAGGAAAAACACCTGGTAGTAATTCTACTTGGGGTGGAAATGGTGGAAACTCTACTTGGGGAAATAAGGGTAATAAGAGTACCTGGGGAAGTGGTAGTACTTGGGGAAGTAGGTAAATTATTTATCTACCCTGCACTTTCTTCTATCTACTTTCAGTTCGATTTTATTTTCTTTAAGCTTGTATATCGTTAATTAGTTTTAATCACTATAAAATTTGTAATAAATGAAGCACCTAATTATTTTCACAGCCTGGACAATTATGTAAAGTCTCATGAATAAATACATCACAGTCAATACAAAAATCATTTTTACACTTAGGACAACTGTATCTAGAACTAGTCATCTTTTCTATAGACTCCCTGTTTGATTCAAAATTTTTGACTCCTTCAGGAAATTTAAGTAAGCAGCCATAACAATGTACCGAGTCATATGAACTATTTACTGGGATTTCCTTGTAATCATTCAATGGTACTAAATGATGGAACGATCTTGCCAAATGTGTTGATAAAATTAACATTAATCCACATACTGGACAAACTGTAGGTAAATGACAAATTTTGTTACTGCACTGAGGACATTGATATCCTATAGAATTGGAAGAATGCACATCACCTTGATTAGTTATTTCTACGACATTTTTGGAGCTTTCAGATCCTTGGGTGGGATGACATGCACATAATTGAGGAAATTCAATTGAAAAATTAGAATTTATGGTTGAGATTGACGAACTTGGTTGTATTTTAGATGGAAACCCCATTTTTATTAATGGGATTCCTTTGGATACAACTTTCTTTATTGGCTCATCCTTTTCCGTTATAGGTAATGGAACAACACAATCCATTAATAGCTCTTTAAAATGACTTTCTTTCATAATGATTCCGTAGTAGTTTGATCCTATATTTTTTTGTTGATAATTGGTTCTGTTTACTATTTCTTGACATATAGCAACCTGTGCAGACAAGCCTATAACTTTAACCTTAATTTCGTCTTTCACTAATGAGTCAATAGTTTTATGAATATCTCCAGGATCACTAGTAAATAATGCACCGAATATAATTAATATTTCCTTTGAATTCTTTGTATCATTTATGTTATTTCCAAAATTATACATTAATAATGATCTAGCCATCTCCAATGCATTTTGAAGAGAAGGGACCCCCTTTGGTTCGTATCTGTTATGCTGTCTAGCCTTTAATAACCTGATTTTTTCTAAGTGATACTGAGGCAGCCCATTTACTTCACTTATCAAATGTGAGACACCATTCCTCATCATGACAATTCCTAGTTGAGAAATAGGATTTTGATCGAAAAATTCTACGACAAAATCCTGCAATAAAGATAACATCATAGATAGCCTCGTAGGACGCAAGTCCTTCTCCAGCATTACTGCGGAACAATCTATGATAACGATCAATGTTCTTATGATACCTCTTTGAAATGGAGTAGTTGGGTTTTTCATGATCTTCTTTTTCCTACTTTCAATCATCGCCTGTATAACACTTTCAAGAGATCTACCACCTTCATCATCATCCTTAACTATATCCCATGATCTTTGATATTTGTCTTCCCAAGAATAACCATTGGCACTTTTTAAATTACTAGATGCTCCTCTTGAATTAGCGTTCGATCTGGTACGCTTCGATACTCCATCTTCAGACAATTCCTCTTCAGGCTCATTTGAAGAGGCCCTGGTAGATGGTGTAGTAATATTAGCAACTTGAGGAGCTACATAATCTTCGTCAGAGTCATCCATTATACTTGAGGTACTTCTATTATTTACAAGATAGACTAAAGAGCTTTAACGTTTATTTCAGTTTTATTAATTGTGCGCGACATTGATGTCGTAAATCATCAGAGGATTTGAAGCTGCAATATTAATATCAAATTCATTTGATTCATAGAATAAAACTTGATTTATGAAGATGAATCGCCCATATTGAATTCTTTCATATTTTGAACTTACAAATCCATTCAAACCTTGAAAGTGTTTGCATCACCAGCTGAAATTAGTCTGCATTAAGATGCGTTGGTATCAAAGGCACCATTGTGAATAATCTTATTTCCATTTAATTGAATTTTATTTAAGTCTTCTCTTTTTATGATCTGTATCTTCTATTTGCACATTTGCAATATTTTCAACTGTTATTATTTCTTTATCAAAGCATATTTCCGAATTCTCATCTATATCGTAGAAAAGCTTTACAAAATAAGTCAAGTCAATTTTTAACATCTTTTCAAAATCAGCATCATCATAGCAGCCATATAGATGCTTTAACTGAGGAGTTTGAATTAAAGAAGGAATGTTTATGAAGTTCGATATGGTATAACCTTGTCCTATTATGGGAGTTATTTCTTTGTTGCAAGCTTCCTCATAGAAATGTATCCTTTTATCACCGTAAAAGTCTATAAAATCCTTTTCAGATAAATATTTACGGTACGCCAAATTTAAAGGATATTCCTTATTATCAATATCTTTGTTTTTCTTTATCTTAGGTTGAGGGGCTGATATATTCTCTTGAATGTAGAAATTTCTAAGTAGTTGCACAGCTTCAGTTCTTAACACACCACCATAACTATTATATGGATCATCTATAGACTTATCTCTATTTATAGAAAAAACTGTTCCGTTTCCTCCAAACCTATCGTTTCCACAACCAAAAACAACTTCTCCAATACCAACTTGTCTTAATGCTGAAGCACACATCACACATGGCTCAACAGTTACGTAAACAGTAACATCCAGGTAGAAGCTTTTAATATACTCTAAATCAGATAACTTCTCTTTAGGAATATAAGTATTCAAAATATAGTCCATTGCTACGAATTCCGCGTGTCTAGTCCCATTTAAAGAATTATTAGTATCATTATATCCAATACTTAATATTTTATTAGTAGACCTAGACACAAAGATACATGAAACGGGAGTTTCATTATTCATAAGAGCTCTGTAACCTACAATCAAGGCTATTGTCATATAATTAAACCTATTAGTTAAGTCATGATTCATGGTTTGATTTTTGTAGATAGATAATTCGAAGTTAAATTTGAGAAAATTTGTATAGCATCATTTATTATGAAAAATTGTATACCTAATGTCAGAATTACAGAAAGGTTTTATTAAAAGAATAAAGCAACATGAGAGAAATTTTGGCCTCTCTCTGCTCTCAGAGAACTCTGCAGATAGCAAATTGGAGAATACGTTGGAGAAATCCAATCAACTGAATTGTAATTCGAAAGTACTTGGGAAATACGAAGAAGTGAAAAACAAATCATTCCCTATAATTGAAAGGTATAGTGACGATACAACTGGCTTGGATTTCCAAATTTACTTCAAACCGCCTTCTGAATTATGCAAATGTATATTTGTCTGTCATCATGGAGCTGGCTCTTCCTCGATGACATTTGCAAAATTGGCAAGTTCATTAGCAGATGTTTACACAGAAGAAGGCGAATATCCCGGGTTATTGGCATTCGATATGAGAGGACATGGATTATCTTCAAAACTGAATGTATTTGACCTTGATTCCCTTACAAACGATTTCAAATTTGTCTTAAGTAAATTTCATGAAATTCACTCTCCATCAAGTTCAATATACTTAGTGGGGCATTCCCTAGGTGGTTCAGTTTTAACTAATTATTTGAAAGAATATCCTGGTGATGGCTTCAATTTGAAGGGGTTGATCATGTTAGACATAGTAGAAGAAACAGCGGTACAATCATTAAAGTTAATGCCCAATTTTATTGATAAGCGCCCTAAGTCATTTTGTTCCTACAGTGAATCAATTGAATGGCATACAACTCAAGCTAACTTGTTGAATAATTGTGATTCTGCAAAAGTTAGCGTTCCCGACCTAATGTATGAAGGAGAGGATGGCAAAATAATGTGGAGGACAGATTTAAAAGCTACAGAACCATACTGGGATTCCTGGTTCAAAGACTTATCAAAGAATTTTATAGAGAGTGGAAAGGCGCAAAAAGTTGGAAAATTGTTGATATTATCGGGCCATGAAACCTTAGATACTGCTTTAATCATTGGACAAATGCAAGGCAAGTTTCAACTTATTGTATTCAACAACAACAGAGAAGCAGGGCATTTTATCCACGAAGATATTCCAAAGCTTATAAGTTTAAGTCTTATAGACTTTTTCAAGAGAAATGATTCACCAGACGAATACATGAAGAAAGAACTAGGATTTGTTCCAAAATGGGGAGGAAAAATTAATCAATAGAATAGAAGAAATGTAAAATATATATGACACAAGTATTATATATGACCTAATCGACGCTTAAGTTGTGATTTCTAATTTCTTTCTCCCTTTCTTTGATACTTTCCACCAATTCATCAATTTTCTTCGAAGCAAATGGAAATTTTGGATTTATTAAAAATGGCCTCAAGTCAAACCTGTTATCATCAGGAGAGTATTGCTCAGCATGATAAGATGGCGTCATAGTTGTCATCTTATGTCTATTAATAGCGTAGAAGAACCAAAATCTTTTCACTTTCTCAGCAACCTGCTCAGCAGTCAAATTTAATGGAGGCTGAGACCATTCGTGATACAATTTAATAAACATAGCCAAGGGCCCACATTTATCAACTTTTCTCAATCTACCAAACCTAGAAAGTTCATCGTAAGTCATTCCCATATCAATTTCATCACTTTGAACATAATTTTCAGTTATAGGTTCTAATTCAGCAGTTGGCGTGGCTGTTAAAAATTCATTCAAAATTGGAAGTTGGAAAGTTGTTTCAGCCCAGCCAATGAATCTCTTCAAATCCGTCTTTGAAATTCCTCCAATTGGATTAATATCAGCTGATGAACAGTCATACTTGGTTAAGTATCCTCTTAAGCATTCGTCGACATTTGCACTTCCTAACACTAGCAATCCCCCGTTTTTATTTCTAGTCCAAGGGAGCAATTGGGCAAACAAGTAACTCAAAACCATTCTAAGTCTAGCTTGAATATTCTGCAAGGCTAAATTCTCCGTTTGAGTGCCCCCAAAAATCTTAAATATTGGTTTTTTTCCTGTAGCTACTTCGAATACATTGATAACGGCTGTCACCAAAGTATCCATATTCATGTCAATATGATAAGAACCAATCTTTTCAGATAATTCCTTTGCTCTAGACCTTGTTTCAGTGGAGGAGTTTACTGTTCCCATGAAACTAGTGTAAAACAATCTACTTGCAATTTCTTGTGGAGTGTTGGGAATGAAGGACGAATCATGAGTTAAAGCTTGAATATCGCTTAAAACTTGTTGATCACCTTTTTTGATGGCCTCTACTACTAAACGACACATCAGATGAACAATAACGGCCGTTGCGCAAGAATCAATACCACCACTAAGAGGTAAGAAATAACCTGCACATTTAGATCTTCTTAAATAATCCCATAACCAACAAGCAGGACCTAAAGCAATTTCCTCCTCTGGTAAATGATATTGAATCTCTCTAAATGAGGAAGGTCTGATTAATGGGTTAAAAATATTCGAGTTTGGAGATAACTCAATATTACTTTCAATTGATTTATAAGAAGATGTTTGGCTAACAGATTGCAAGCTAGTAGACTTTTGGTTTCTATAAGATCTAACATCATCCAAATCAATTGTAGCACTTACAACTTCAACATCTTTTAAAGAAAATTGAGATCCTTGTGCCACCAACTTACCATTTACGATGATACAAGCACAACCGTCGTAGTACAACCTATCACCGTCACATCCTTTTTGATTGGCATAAAGATATACACCACCACATTTTGTTGTTGCATCAGTAATTAAATTTAATCTGGTATCCAACTTCCTCAATTCATGATGAGAACCTGAGGAATTAGTGAAGATTTCCACTCCATCAAGACTCAAATCAATATGTGGAGATTTAGGAGTGAACAATTCTTCACATGTTTCACAACCTATTTTAGTTTCTAAAGTTTCAATAACACAATCCCCAAATGTAACCTTTGATTGACCTGTAATTCTAGCAATATATTTTGGCAATTGAAATTCTTCATAATACTTCGGTCTGATCCATGGAGTAAAATATCTCATTTCTCTATAATTGCCATCGTTTGCCAAGTGCAATTTTGGCCTGATCAAAAGTATTTTCCCATCGAAGGAAATGATTCTACAGTTATATTTGATAGATTTGTGAATGATTGGAATTCCTACATCCAAAAGAATTCCATGTGTTCTTGGATCTGAAATAATTTGTCCATAAATATCCCATGAGTGGTCAAACAAATCGTTTTCTAAGAAGTGGTCCAAGCATCCATATCCACATACTTCTAGCTCAGGTCCAACTCTCAATCGTGCTCCTTGAGCTTTTGCCTGAATGATACTTTCGATGATTCTATCTCTATTTCCTTCAAAATCCAAAGCCCATTGATTAAGGTTACATGTAGCTAAGGTTATATAATGTCCCATTCTTGCTAGTTTATTTCTATTTCCCTTGCTATTCTAATAAGATCAATATAAATAATGGAAATATGTCATTATTTGATGAGCGAGCCAGGTTTGACGAATGCGAGATATCAATGGGCCGTATCGATAGCAGTACCGAAGCCCGTAACGATAATTTAAATACACTTTTTATTAGCACTTTTTACCTAATTATACCTATACACCTAGAAACAAATAAATAGAATAAATACTTACTTCAATTTGGATCAAAAAATTACCGGATCGACACCGCTGGCAATGTTACATTGATGCATCAATCTTCTTTCATCCTCACCTGTTCCCTTAAATTCACCTGTAACGGAATGCCAGACACCTCTGTTGAAGAAAATAACCAAGTCGCCGGCATTCCAAGCATATGGCAAGATGTTACCTGGACTAATAGCAGGTCTCATGAGTCTCCAAGCGACTTTACGAGCATCCTCCAAATTTAAGGTCTCTACAGAACCATCGTCTTGCTTCGTGTGTAACTTGTATAAACAAGAACCATGTACTTGTAGGTGGTGTTCTTTAGTAACTGGGTTAGTCCATACCATCGGCAATTTCTTGATTTTCTCAGGAACCCAGTCTGGTAATTTATCTAAAGGCATTTCTTTACCCTCGCTGACAATGGATAAACCATCAGAGGAGGCACCAGCAGGGCTGATGAAAATGTATGGGTGCGGTGCGTATTCAACGGTTGTATTCAAAGCAAATTTCTTGTCTTCATCGCTCAAAATCTTGAAAGCGTTGGCACCACTGATGAAGCAGGTAGCGCACTGAGTTAACTTCAATTCATCGTCGGAGCCGTCTTCGTACTTAATAGTTTGAATTTGATCCTTTGGAGGAACTTTGATACCCAATAAAGTAGTAGCAACTGGCGGAGATAAATCGTACAATGCCGAGTCAATGTGCCATCTGTAGAAACGTGTTCTGCTTTCTTCTTTAATTTGTTCTTTTGATAATGGAGTGTGGTGGAAAGTGGTGTGAGAAGGATGGGTCAAAGTAATCTGTTCTCCGTTCTCATTACCAGGTTCAGTAGCATCGAAGACACCTTGGCCCAATATTTGCACCTGTGGCTGTCCCTTGCAAGTAGTACCATCCTTTCTCAACACAGATTGCTCGTGTCTGAACTCCTTACCATGTCCGTATCCAGCAAAGCCGCTCTCATCCTTTGGCTCTGGAATTGTAGGATCCATTCTTTTAGTTAACAAGTATTGCGATTTTGGTAACAATTTGGCTTGATCTGGGATAACCACAACCAAGTACTTGTGTACTGCCTCGTACAATGTCTTGAAATCCTCGTCATTCAAGTATGCTGGATCGTTGTTAGCATAAGATGGCAATTTGATGGTACATCCAAATGGCGCTTTGGCAATTGGTGTTACAATTAATTTTTCTGTTTGGTGCATTATACTTCGAACTATTTTTACTTCTTAGATTATAAATATGTACTATAAATGCTTTAATCTATAGTAATCTGTAATGCGACTGATTCTTATCGGCACACTTTGTAGCGTTATGTTGTATTGATTTACTTCTTGACCTCGTAATTCCACTGTTTTTAGTGTTCACAAAATCTTAATGCTAGTATATTGTAAGAAATTATAATATATTTCTTGTTGATATACTTTTCGTTATTTAATTTACAATTTGAAGTACATATCGAAATCATTCCCCATATTTATAATGCTTTTCTGATAAGCAACACGAGCGAAAAATCAGGCACAGCACAAGAAAAAACGTTTACATGGAGGGTGAAGGATTCATTCCCGACGGGAATCGCAGCAGTGGCTCTTATATGTACGTGGAAATAAAAGGGACCCGCGGAAATACCTCGGGGCTGGATTGATTTTGCAATAATAGATTGCCGTGAAAGACATATGATGATCCTAATAAAAGATTGTAATAAATTGTATAAAAGAAGATGATTCATTGATGAATATGAAGTTTGGAAGAAATTCTTGCAAAATATCATGTAGTACAGGTAGTTTGGAAACTCGTAGTGTTGATAGGTATTGCTGAGAGGCTGATAGTATTGAAGGGTACAAATGGAAGAGATGGGGAGTAATAGATAGAATAGTATTTTTGAGCGATTGAAAGAATATTTAAGAGTCATTTTGTTACTTAATATGAATTTCAGAGCTTGTGGGAGAAAAGTGAGGCGAACGTGTTCAAGTATTTCAGTTCTTCCGTTACATTAAATCTACTTTAATTAAGTTATTCCAATTCTTATTTGTAAAATTAGGCTCTACAGGGAATAGCAATTGTAAAACATAAATTTAATTAGGCAAGGTCTTCTTTGCTCAAGTCAAGGCAAACTACGTAGCTGTATAACTCCTCGAGCAATATTCAGAAAGCACCAACGTAAAAGTCCTTTTGTAACGTCATCCAGATTATACTAGTTGAGCTTACAATCAAGGGACCCAATAAACCACTGCCGAATTTGCAAGTACCATATTTGAGCCATTCGGAGACAAAGTGCCCTCCAGCAACAATAAAACTCCAAAGACACAACTCGTAGATTTGCTTGTTGTTCAAGTAGTAAGCGCCATAAAATCTGACAATTGAGGTAATGATAGTCCAGGTTCCGAAAGTCCTTGCACTCAACCTCGTAACTTCATTGGTTGAGTTATAGACTTTTTTAGTTAGTTTAAGATCTTTTGATCTGTATGTCTGTAAAGAGTTGAACAAAGATACAATCGAGATGAATAATAACCAGTGAGGTAAAATCCCTCCATTTGGAGTTGTCTTAGGGACCAATGATTGCAATGTGAATACCATTGGAATATTTGATGTTTTATTTCAAGATTTCATTCATTCTCGCTCGAAATTTTTCACAAACAGAAAAAAAAGTTAATTATACGTTTGAGAGTACAAAATACGCAGCTATATTTAAAATGTAATATAAAGTATACAAGACTAATAATTAAATTGTATGGATATAAAAAGATTTGTTTCTTTCAATTCGAATACCCTCTAGATGATTGAATACACTAGTTGCCGGTCGGATCTTGGGATTTAAGCACATCAACGGCAGGTCCTAACAATCTTGTAAATCCAGATTTACCTAAAGTTGCAACAATAACAGTGTCCAAAGCCCTTACAGTAGCTTGTCTTGGCTTATCGTTCAACAATGCTATTTCACCAAAATAATCACCTTTAGTTAATTGGGTAAGAACTCCTTCGCCATCTTTAATCACTTGACAAGTGCCGCTTTCTATAAAATAGAAATTTTCTCCCTTTTCTCCTTCCTTTACAATATCATCACCAACATGGTATATCTCAGTACTTAAAGCGTCTGCCAATTTAGATCTTTCATGATTTGACAAACTGGATAAAACTTTAACATCTTTCAAAAAGTCTTCATACATAATTCTTCTGTTAAAAGTACCTTCTAATAATATACGACGGAAGGTTAAACGGTCTAAAGCCCAACATGTAACTTCATCCGAAGCTGCAATAGCAGTAGCTGCTCTTGGCGAATTATACATCAAAGCCAATTCACCAAAAGAAGAACCTTCACTACTAGAATTAACTTTAGCTCCGTTGACATAGAAGTCAACGGTACCAGACTCAATTATATAGAAAAAGTCTCCTTCATCTCCCTGTTTAATAATTTCTGTGTCTTTAGGAAAAACTTTCTTACTCAAAGCTTCAATAACTGTTTTCCTAGATGACGCATCTAATTGCTGGAATAAGAAATTTGATGCTAACGTTTTGGATAAATCAGCCTTTTGACTAGATGTTAAATCGTTAATAGGAGGCTTCCATGAATCTGACTTGAACTTGCCGGGATTTAAAGCCTCAGCAGAAACTGAAGTTCTTCTGTTAGCATTAAATGCAACTGGTAACTTATTTGACGATAACGGAAGAACATTGGATGGCTTGGATGGAACCTTGCTTGTTGGTGCATCTGGGTCATTTGGATCTAATTCTGGAAGAGTTTTGGAGGTTGCTTTCTGGCCAACACCAAAACCACCTTTGAATATACCAGCACTTTGTTCAGGAACTTCGTCATGGTGGTTGTGATTCAGGTGAGGATCATTATCAGAAAATGGTGATTTAAAGCTTGGCTGTCTGCCATGATTTAAGCCATTTCCTATGCCAGCAATAGCATAGTCAATTGGGGGAAACAAATTGATTCCTGCAGCCTTAGCCTTGCCCTCTTGTGCCTTTAATTGTGCCCTTTGTAGCTTTAATTTTGTATTAAAGTAGTCAGCACAAAATTGTAATAAATCATCAGGATTCTTAGAAAGGATTTCTTTCTGTAGCTGGTTCAATTCATCCGTTATGAAATGATTCAACGACATGATATTCTAGTGTCCTCTGTTTTTTTTTGTAGCAATTTTTCTTTTGTCAATAAAAACGGTTGAAATGTTCTCGTAGCAAGTGATGGGGACTTGCACAAAATCTACAATCGGATTTATAAATTCGCAATATAATAACTTGGCGTCAGCTAGCAATTCAAAATGAACTCAAAATGTACGGTATTATTAAATTTATTGCTGAATACCTGATTCGAATTCGAATTGGTCTGTTCTAGTTTGTACTGAAGGGGTTTTTGACACTGATAATATGGAAATTCGATGAGAGTTATTAGAGCACAAACTGTAAGATTGACTCAAAGGGGGGTTTACAGGTTAGAGATGTTATGCTAGTTATGTTATATCGCCACCGGTTTGCTATTGAATCCGGAGCTTTACGTGATCGATCATGTGGTATTCGAAAACTATTTCCGGTTAGAAACTATGCTTCCACTTTTTAACTTCGGGTTATTTTCTTGAAGATCATGCTTGACTCCCCACCTTTCTAAACTATAATTTTTCCGTCCGGTCCTACTTTCGGTTCATCTAACGGGCCTCCACTCACCTGACTATCCCCCATTTGTTCTTCCTCACTATGAACTTGTTTCCTCCACACGATTCCTCGTCTGTAGTCACAACGAAGGTCACATGATTCATCGTTGATTTTAAAAGAGAGCATATGATAGATCACCTGATCATATTTTTAAAAGTGCCACGTCACCCTGTTGGAATTGTGTGGAAAAAATGTCGCTACGTTGGCAATTTCAGATTCCACAGAACGCTAAGGAAGCTTCACTAGATTTACCACCGCGTTGTCATTAAGATTTTTCAGAAGCCGGCGGCTAATATATATTAAACTGATTTTCTTCTTTTTTTCTTTAACTTATAATATACTCTTATACTTCGATATTTTGAGTATTGCTATAGATAGAAGATATTATGTTATTCAAAGGTAATAATAGTAGATCTTTGATATCTGGATTTACGTTCTTATACGTATTATTGGCTTTGGTAATGCCATTCCTTTCGGGACATCAAGGTCAAGCTTTAGCGGCTAGCGATGACGAAGGTGAAAGCTACGGTACAGTTATAGGGATTGATTTGGGTACCACTTACTCTGTTGTTGGTGTTATGAAGAACGGTAAGGTTGAGATTTTGGCCAACGATCAAGGTCACAGAATTACACCATCATATGTTGCATTCACTCCAGAAGAAAGGTTGATCGGTGACTCTGCCAAAAACCAAGCTCCTTCCAATGTGAATAACACAGTGTTCGATATTAAGAGATTAATTGGTTTAAAATATAACGACAAGGCCGTTCAAAAGGAGCTCAAGCACTTGCCATACACCATCGACAAGAAGGACGAAAAGCCAGTTGTTAAGGTTGAATTCAACGATGAAGTCAAGACCTTCAGTCCTGAAGAAATCTCTGGTATGATTTTGGGTAAGATGAAATCGATTGCCGAAGAATACTTAGGTAAAAAGGTTACTCACGCTGTTGTTACTGTTCCAGCTTACTTTAACGATGCTCAAAGACAAGCTACCAAAGATGCTGGTACCATTGCCGGTTTAAATGTTTTGAGAATTGTCAACGAACCAACTGCTGCTGCCATTGCTTACGGATTGGATAAGACTGATGGTGAAAAGCAAATTATTGTCTACGATTTAGGTGGTGGTACCTTCGATGTTTCTTTATTATCTATTGAAGGTGGTGTGTTTGAAGTCTTGGCTACCGCTGGTGACACTCATTTAGGTGGTGAAGATTTTGATTTCAAGGTTGTTAGACATTTAGCTAAGGTTTTCAAAAAGAAACACGGTATTGATATCTCTTCCAACGCCAAGGCAATCTCCAAGTTAAAAAGAGAAGCTGAAAAGGCCAAGAGAACCTTATCTTCTCAAATGAGTACTAGAGTTGAAATTGACTCCTTTGTTGATGGTATTGATTTCTCTGAAACTATATCCAGAGCTAAATTTGAAGAATTAAACATTGATGCTTTCAAGAGAACTTTGAAACCTGTTGAACAAGTTTTGAGTGATGCTGGTGTCAAGAAGACCGAAATTGATGACATTGTTTTAGTTGGTGGTTCCACCAGAATTCCAAAGGTTGTTGAATTAATTGAAAAATTCTTTGATGGTAAGAAAGCATCTAAAGGTATTAACCCAGATGAAGCTGTTGCATACGGTGCCGCTGTTCAAGCTGGTGTCTTATCCGGTGAAGAAGGTGTCGATGATATTGTGTTATTAGATGTTAACCCATTGACCTTAGGTATTGAAACCACTGGTGGTGTTATGACTACTTTGATCAACAGAAACACTGCTATTCCAACTAAGAAATCTCAAATTTTTTCTACTGCTGCCGACAATCAACCAACTGTATTAATTCAAGTTTTCGAAGGTGAAAGAGCCTTAGCCAAGGACAACAACAAATTGGGTAAATTTGAATTAACCGGCATTCCACCAGCACCAAGAGGTGTTCCACAAATTGAAGTTACTTTCTCCTTAGATGCCAATGGTATCCTCAAGGTTGAAGCTACCGATAAAGGAACTGGTAAATCTGAATCTATTACCATCACTAATGATAAGGGTAGATTATCTAAAGAAGACATTGACAGAATGGTTGAAGAAGCCGAAAAGTACGCTGAACAAGATGCTGAATTAAAGGCTAAGATTGAATCTAGAAACTCTTTAGAGAACTATGCTCACATGTTGAGAGGCCAATTAAATGACGACAGCGAAACCGGTTTGGGCTCCAAGTTGGATGAAGACGACAAAGAAACTTTAGATGATGCCATTAAGGAGGTTTTAGAATTTATAGAAGATAATTACGATTCTGCAACTTCCGAAGAATTTGATGAACAAAAACAAAAATTAATTGACATTGCCAGCCCAATAACTTCTAAGTTATACTCTGCAGGTGGAGCCGATGAAGCTCAATTTGGTGACGACGATTCGGATGATGAAATAGATCATGACGAATTATGAAGTAGTAGGTATTCAAATTAAATTATGCCTTCCAATTCTGTGAATAATTCAAGCATTATTGTACCAATTTTGCTTGATTGTTATATAAGTATATAGAGCAGTCGGCTTATAAAAATCAATTTTAATACTTCAAAATTAATATCAAAATACAATTGTAAAAGTTGCGCTATTGAATTAATCGACGTATATAGATTAGCATGTAAATCTCACGATTTGTATGCAATTTGCAGCAATTTCCAGTACCGTGGTAAGCAATCATTTCAAACCTTTTGAGCTCTAATAGTTTTCCAATTGGATTTTGGATTATTAAATGTTACCTATCATCGTTAGTTTCTCCAGCAAATAATGGTATCAATGGGACCTCTGCCGTCAAAAGATCTTTATACATTTAGTGAAAAAGCTCTATCACGTGTATATAACCGGAACTCAAAAATTTTTCACCAGTATGGATTTACAAAGCATCACATAAACTAGTTTGCAAAAATAGTAAGATTCGAAGCAATAACCAAGTCATAAGACATGTCACATAGAAAGCTACAAAAGTAAGTATGATACTCGTTATTAGAGGACAAAATTAGACAAAAGTTCTGAGTTACGGATGTATCTTCGGATTTAAAATTGCTAACAATGAACATATGTATTAACTCATCTTAGGGAAGTTGAAGCTTTATTCAAGAAGATCCAAGAAGGAATAGAACAATTCAATTATTATCATTCCAGACATGAAGCATCTAATAATGAAAGTCAAAGAGAAAAACTAGAGGGGGATTTAAAGAAGGAGATCAAAAAATTACAGAAGTTTCGTGAACAAATTAAGAGTTGGCAATCTAATGACGCAATGGAAGCAGTAATAACCCCAAGTAAATTACAGGAGCACCGAAGGCTAGTAGAAGAATCCATGGAAGTATACAAAGAAGTAGAGAAGAATTCTAAGATGAAATCATTTTCTAATCAATCAATTATGTTAGCTGCCTTGGAAGGAGATGAAGAACAAGAAGAGTTGTCACCAGATACCATAGAAGCAATTGAATTTTTAGATGATTGCAATAACCAATTAGATGAACAGATTGGCCAATTAGAGGAAGAATATGAAAAATTAAGTGAAAAGAAACCAAGGAAGAATACTCTCCATGTAATTGAAGAAAGAAAGCAAGAAATTGAAAGTCTAACACAAAGAAATAATTTTCATATGGACAAAATAACAAGTATTATTGAGTACTTGAAATCAAATAAGTTAGATCCTGAATTAGTGTGGATGATCCAAGATGATTTGAATTTCTACATAGAGTCCAATCAGGAACCCGATTTTATTGACGATGATACATTGTATGATGAATTATTCAAAGAGGTTGCAAAGAATAAAGAAAGGGAACCAAAACCAAAAGAAAACATAAATGATAAAGAGGAAGAATCTAATAGTCCTTCTACAAATCTCAACACTCAAAGTACTGTAAATGTGCCGAAGAATTTACCGATGCCAAAACCCCTTATTTCGACACCCCAACGCCAATCTACGCCAATATCTACTACACCAGACCTATCTAGTCCTGCTATTATCAAAAACTTAAAACCTGCAACTACTCCATCTAAACCTGTTGGTAAATTGAAATGGGCAGCCGCTGCTGCAGGTGCTCCAAATGTTGAAAACCATTCTGTAGATTCTCTAGGTGTAAACTCTAAACCGGAAAAGCAATCACCAGAGTTAAAAGTCACTGAATCAAGGATTAAAGAAAGTAGTGAAATTGAAATACAAGAAGATAGTAACATTAATGGAAATAACGACGTTATCAATGATCCAAAATACGAATTTGTCGAAGTTCTTAGAAACTCACAACTTTCAAAGGCAGAACTTGAATTGTTTAGCGATTTGAATTTAATTGCTGTCCCCCCAGGAATTCAAGACTTGGTAATATCGTTTACATCTGTGAGAAACCCCTCTTCAGACTCAAGGCTCTTACTTCAGTTAAACAACCAAAGTCATTTTAATACTTCCATTTATAAACCATATTTACCAAAATTGGTTCAGTACGATATGCAACAAGATAAAAATTTCAAACCAGCCTTGAGACTATCTAAACTTCAATCTTACTGGAATAAGATAAGGGCGAATGACCAATTTGATCAATGCATTAAAGAAATTCAATTACTATCATCTCAAAATAATCAAGAGCACATTCCTTTGATAAATGAATTAACCTTTGTATTATTCTATGGATTTTACTACGGTTTAACTCCTTTGGAAAATTTGATAGCTGAATCTTGCTTATTTCAGTTAGGATGGAAGCCATATGGATCAAAGACTGCTGATATTATTTCAGACGACTTTCAGAACCAAGGACCTGGTAGATTCCAATCACAAAACACAAGTCGCTTGGAAAAGAACCAATTCTACCATTGGTTTAAGTGCATAAAATTGTTGTCTAATCAAACCAGTAACTCTTTTAATGAACCACAAATTGAAGTCGGCGATTTTCAAGTATTTGACTTAACAATCTGGGACATATATATCAAGCATGGTTTCAAGCTCGACCTTAATTTATGCCAATTAGAACCACTTAAAAATATTTGCTAATTTAGCTTCCATTTTTCATGCATTTAGCATTCAAAATTTGTTTAATTTTAGTAAGTTTGTCATAGTCATTTATTATTAGAAAATTTTAGAACCATACAATTGTCAAAACTCATTTTCGTGTAAGTCTTCAAAAGTTTCTGATTCTAAATAAGTGAAGGGTTCCGAGTTGATATCTTGTGCAAGCGATTCTCGTGAATTATCTGAACTTAATTGCAAGAATTCGCTGGTTAGCTTATCTACGTCATGGCTCTCTAGTATTTTCAGATCTACTGACTCTATGATATCTTTCAGATTAGACTCCAATATAAAATCAGACGAAGTGTGGAATGTGTCATGTTCTCCAATATACTTTGTTAATCCTCTGTCTCTCGAATACATCAGCATCATCGACATGGAAGAATTGTATTCCAATGTGTTTTTACTGACTTCTTGGCTGTTGTCGTAATGGCTTTCTTTCTTATAGAACAATCGTCTGTCATCAGAATCGATTATACAAGGTGTTCCACAGAAATCTCTTAAATTGGGAATATGCAGAATCTGAACAAACGTACTCAATTCATCAATATTTACTTCAAAGATCTGAAGAATTGACTTTTTAATACCAAACTCCTTTATAATTGAAGTAAGACTTTCGAAATTCTCCATAAAGGCTGCAAAATTGTATACTCTCCAATATTCTTATACTTTAAATAAAACATTTATTCATATAGCGCGATATAATGAATTGATCACCGCCTTTAGTCTAACTTGGATCTTCAAGTCCCTTTTACTGTTAATTTTATTAACTATTCGAAAGATGATATATAACAAAGTATATTAATATTCAGTTTATATTAATTGGTTGTTTGGTATTTACACGACCATCCTTATCCTCGATGTGGGGACTTCAAAATTAACATCATATAATTATGCTATAAAGGTTTAAGTAAATTGTTTGATCAAAGTGTAAGTAAGCTGATAGGTTAAAAGATAAGAGGCAATAAAGGATGGAATACTATTCTTCTTTGGATGCTTCACAGCTTGATTCCGAAACACCTACTATCTTTGAGATAATTTCTGCAAGTCAATTGGATTCTTTACTTGCTCCGTCATTAAGATACATATTAGTCCATTATACTAGCAAATACCCATATTACTTGCTCAGAATAAGTAATAGATTTGATGAAATTAATTTGCTATTGAAGAGTATAATTGAATGGTATTTTATCAAGTACTGGCAGGGTTCATTTACAGAAAATTTCTACGGTTTGAAGAGAGTTCAGAAAACGATTTTATCAGAAACCAAATACAACAGCAGCAAGCTAGCACAACTTGCTCCTTCAATTATTGAAGAAAAGAGAAGTTTGACAAAGCTTCAAGAGATCGTCTCTATCTTTGAAATTACTGGAGTTTCCTATTTGAACGAGAAATTCAACTACTGGTACGAGATATGGTACCCTAAATACATTACGAATCAGTTAGTACCTAAGGAACTGGATAAAAAAAGCGATATATATAAGATTACTCTCAAGCGTAAATTTGTGGAATTGTATCCAACTGTACAAAGTGTCTTGAGAGCTGGTGATTTTGCTGCAATTCTACTTTATTTAAGTGGAACAATCAAGTCACCGTCTTTGTTAACTCATTTGTTCCAGATAAATCTTTCTAGGTTGAATCAATATGATTACAGCAAAAACGAACTGGACTCGAGTCTTGAAGTCAAGAAAATGCCAAATAGGACCAGACCACTCAAAACGGTGGAATATTTGCTAAACTTGATAACCAGCGGAATCGCGAGACCATCGTGGAAACTAGCAAAGCTTATATTAGGAACATGTTTTCCGATCGCAATTTTTGCTTTAAAATTTTTGGAGTGGTGGAACAATTCTGATTTTGCCTCTAAGCTTGCGAAGGGAAGAGGTGATATACTCGACTTCACTCTTCCAGCACCTTCCGTATTGTCGAAATATTTCAAATCACAAGAAAAGACCAAAAAAGAGTATAAATCAGGAAAATTTTGTCCCTTGTGTAAAGAAGAAATTTCTAATCCTGCCATAATCGAAACTGGATATGTTTTTTGTTACTCATGCATTTACAATTATTTGCAAGAATCTCATAAAATAGTTTCAGCAAAATCAAAATTCAAGAAAGAAGAGGAAATATTTGAATATTCTGACAGTGATGATGAAGAAGAAGCTGAAAAATCTGGAAAGTCAAAAGAAAAGGAAGTAGCTATTCATTACGACATAGGCAAGGGTGGCAGATGTCCAATCACTGGGAAAAAGCTTTTAGGTTGTCAATGGAATTCTTTGAAAGAAGAATGGGAGATTGAGGGAATAAGAAGACTTATTTTTTAATACTAAGAAATTGTATATATTACTTTACCGATATGTAGTATAAAAAATTATTTATTCTCCGAAATTTTGTTGTACCTTGTTGCTGTTTAAATTAATCATTCTAGTCATAATATTTGTCCCAACGAGGCAAAAGATGTGGCCCAAAATCGAGCTAAAATTTTGTACTAATTTCTTAATTTCCAATTTCAAAACATAACTGATAATATTTTAAGCATAATTACATATCCAAAGATGGCTACTGTTACTGATAGAACTTTACAGGCGATTAAATTTGATAAAAGATCGATCACTTTGGATATACTAGACCAATTACTTCTTCCCTACTCCACTACCTACATCTCTATCAAGAGTATTGAAGATGCATTTCAAGCAATCAAAACTATGAAAGTAAGAGGTGCTCCTGCAATTGCAATTGTAGGTGCCTTTTCTATAGTTGTTGACACCTATAGCTATTTGAAATCAAAAGCTAAAAGCAAATCAATTGGGATGTTAATTGAAGAAATAGACTTTTTAATCACATCCAGACCAACTGCAGTTAATCTTTCAAATGCTTGCAATGATATCAAAAAGTCACTTTTGATTAAGTTTAAAATAGAAGACTTGGTTGATCAAAATACATTTGAACTTATATACAGTTATTCCGTGAAGTTATACGAAGATGATTTATCTAATAATTTTAAGATCGGTGAAAATGGAGTGAATTATATTAAAGAGACATTAAAGAGTCAAAATTTCAAGGGACCATTCTCAATTGTTACTATTTGTAATACTGGCTCATTGGCAACTTCAGGTCATGGTACAGCATTGGGAATAATCAGATCTACTCACAAGAATTTAACAAAAGAATCAGGAGAAGATTTTTGGTTAGAACATGTGTATCCTTGTGAGACTAGACCCTACAACCAAGGTGCAAAGTTAACCACCTATGAATTAAATTATGAACATATACCCTTTACATTAATCTGCGATAACATGGTTTCCTCATTGATAGATTCATTAAACAATCACAGAAAGATTGGTAATCACGCTGCCCCGGTCAAGTTTATCATTGTTGGAGCTGATAGAGTTGTCAAAAATGGTGATACTGCTAATAAGATCGGTACATTTCAATTATCTACTATTGCAAACTTTTTCAATAATAGAAATAACAATGATAGGAATAAAATCAAATTTATTGTCGCTGCACCCAAAACTACAATCGATTTAAGTACAAAAAGTGGCGATCTAATTACAATTGAAGAAAGACCTTCAAATGAGTTAACAACCTTGACAGGGCCAGTTTTAACAAATGGAATTCCTGGTGAAAAGCTTACAGTTGGTATTGCTACCCCTGCTATTAATGTGTGGAACCCAGCATTTGATGTTACCCCTCATGAACTTATTGACAGTATTGTTACTGAAAGTTCTACTGTCTGCATAAAAGATAAAGATGGTAATTTCAACTTAGATATATGACAAATAGTGAGTCTATAAAATATTTCATTATTTTGTATATTCCTAAATATTGAAGTTCAACAACTCCAGATGTAGTACGTTACTACTTCTTTGACTTCTTCTTTCCTTTTTTTTTTGATTTTGCTTTCTTCTGTTTTGCATCGGTATTTTTACGTCCTGGATTGGATTCCAATATCTCAGAATCCGTTGCAAAATTCGAATTCTTGTTTGCGGCAACTTTAGGTTCCGGTTCATTGAGATTTAAGCTCCGTATTTCAGTGACTATATTATCTATATCTTCAGATTCGTTTACTTCACATTCACTTTTTATCTGCCCTGACTGGGTTGCAGATTCTATAGTCTTTTCAATGTCTTCAGACACAGTTTCATCGAAATTTCTCTCCTTTGAAATCTCCTCCTCCAGTTTAGCTTCATTTCCATCAGTCTCATTACATGGAATCACTCCTAATTCGATCTCATTAATTTTGTTCTCTTCATCTTCTACTTTTTCATTAGAATCTACTACTTTATTTTTAACATCAAATTGATATGTATCGCTTTCTGGCATTTTTAACGAAATGACTTCTGGTTTCTTGGTTTTATCCAGTATCAATGTGATGGCTCTATCTTCTAATTCCTCGTTTTCCTGACCATTTGAAACTGAAGTAGTATTTATGTTACCGGTCGATTTTTCAGTTTCTTCTTCTCTTGACTGAGCCCTATTCTCTTCTGAATAATTTACAGTAGGTGCGGTCTTATCTGAATCATTTATTTCATCTTTTTCAACAATCATATCTATCAAATTTTGGGCATCAGTACCGGTGTCTTCGTTAGATTGGTTCTCATTGCGTTCATTATTATTAGTGATATTCACTTCGTTGGCTATATCTTTATTCATTGTATCATATTTTTTTTCAGGTTCTACTGGTTTGACTTCATCTATGTAAGATCCTTTTTCAATTTGAGAAGTCTGGGTTTGAGTTGGATTACTACTGATTTCTATCGAGTTCTTATTAGAATTCGATTCACCTTGAAGATTCTGTTTCCTTTCGCCTTCTATATTACTCTTCATCACTTCCTCCATCTTGGTATCTTCAATTGTAGGCAAAGAATTAACATTCTCCCATATGACGTGTCCAGAACTACCATAACCAGGTGATTCGCATAATTTAACTCTAAAGTAATCAATATCTTTGAGTGCTCTTTGCTTCTCATATAAGTCCTTGAATTGGGGAACCTGAGTGCAAAAGCAGTTGACAAATTGCTTCTTGTAATTATCAAAAATTTGCAGCATAATGAGAGAACATTTGAATTCTGGTAGATATCTTGAGAGAACCTTAATTACTGTCAAAGTATCCTTGACTAAAGTTTCCATGTACAGATGACATTGTCTTGGGCTCTCGATGGGCAATGACCAATCAGTACTTACGATTGATGCACAATGATTTGAAGCACGATCGTACATAATTGAGACAAGCTTTGAGAACAACTCATTTTCGTGGTCTTTGAAGTTGCTTATAATAGTTCCAAAATTTAAATCGTCTTGCTGACTATTATTGTTAGATTGTGAATTAGCTGTTGAGTTTTTAAAAATGTTTTGTAAAGATGACAAAAGTAATATGTAGAATTCAACAAGCTGAATACACAATGCCAAATGCTTTGTGGTTATATGCTTTAAGCCCGCTGTTCTAGTTGCACCAGCATTTAAAATGGCTTGAAAAACTTTGGAATTCAACAACTTGAAATAACTCAATAAGTTATTTTCAATTGTTGAGACTGAGTTTGGAAAGGCTTTAGAAATTAAAATGTAATCTTTAATTTGAGAAAGCGACTTTAAAATTAGACCCGGAACCATAAACATCTCACCTCCAACACTTAATTTGGTTATCGGACTATCTATCTCTCTTTTGACCTCAACTGAAGTCGATTCCTTTGTATCGTATAGATCAAACATCTCGATCCAAGGACCGCCTGAAAATCCAGATATACCATCAGATTCTATGAATTCAGAATATCCAATAAGTTCATTAATGATATGTTGACATCCTTGAAGATTTTCTGGTTGGGTTACTTCTTTCCAAATCTCAGTATCACAATTAACTATCAAACTCTTGATGGTACCCAGATGAAATCTGTGAATAAAGTAGGTTATATGGTGTTTAAACCAATCAATAAGAGAGTTCCCCGGACCTCCAATATACCCAGGGCTAATCAATTCACATTCTTGCATGTATGCTGATGAAATCGCATATAGTCTCATATAGTTTTGAGGATTTAAATCAGCAATTTGCTCTATCCTGACATTGACAATTTTAGTTAGTCTAACTTGCGTAAGTTCTATTGCCTTGTTAATTGATAAAGTGATATCCAATGACATCACGTCAATATCCTGAGATGATGGGATTGCAGTTAGTGCAAAGTCAAGCAATATCTTTTGATGAGCTGTAAGCCGCCGTAAACATTCAGATAAATTGGCATAAATCTTTCTTAACATTAATTCAAATTCATTTGAAGACATGGCTTTGATATTTGAAGATAACGTATTATTAGTACTAGAAATTAGTTGTTGATTTGAAACGTTTCCGGTTTCTGGGGATAATGATGAAGATCTAGAGGGTGCATTTAAAATATCAGCCAGAAGTGAAGTATTTATCCTATGTGTATCTGGCAAGCCTAGTTTTATTATGTCCTTCACTTCTGCAATAATTTTGTCTTGATATGTAGAATATGCTAATACCAAATTGCCTGCATTTGTTAAGTCCTTGATATATTCCCTGAGTTTTTCTTTAGTAATATCTGATATGGATTGGTATGAAAAGTTAATATTCTTGATACTATATTTTCTAGATTTGTCAATGGAAACATATATTCTATTGATTGAATCTTGTGTTGATACCCCGTTATATTGATCACGAAGGTCAGTTAACAAGAGTTCAATAAAACTATCGATATAGCATCTTGAACATTCCATCTTCAAATTCTGTAGATCGTTTCTAACGTTAATTAATGCTGGTAATCTAGATAAGTCAACTGTAGGAAATTTTAACTTCGGATATAATGCTGTAACTTCGTCATCTACATAATCATATTCCATTCCATGTATCAAACTTTCAACAACTCTAATTTCTTTCAAGCATGTTGAAAATTTTTCATTATTGTATGATTTTTTGGCAAGTGAAAATATGGAAATGATATACTTCAATTGAAGTATATGTGATTCTAAAACCTCCAAGTTATTCTTTTCTCTTATCTTACTTATGATACGCATGCCTCTTAAAGACTCTTTATCTTCTAGGTCCTTTAGTTTAGAAACTAGTTCCTCAAATTTGACCATACATGCGTTTGACTGAGACTTTATCTCCAGAATGTCATCGATTGTTCCAAAGAATGAGTCTGATGATTTTGAAATTGCATTTATAAGGCTAACTTCAACATTATCCAAGTAATTAGAAAGCCGCTCTTGCAAGTGGTGGTTGTCAACAAGATTCAAACTAGATTCTTCTACATCATCAGGTATAATTTTGGAATTCTCAGTCACTTGCTTGAATATTCTTGGATCGTCCAACCTGAATCCTGGTTCCATAAAGACTTTTGGAATATATAAACCATCACTTTCTCTGCGGTTGTCAAATTGACCGAAATTAGATAGAGACGAAGATGCTGATAGTTTGCCATTGTTTATGTCTTCCTCAGCGAACTTATGCAAAGTGTCTTCTGTTAAAGACTTGTAGCTCATTTCAAAAGCTTTATACTCATCGCTGGATCTCATCAAAAATGCATTCTCTATTTCTTTATCTGTTACTTTTTTTTTCAATTTCAGTAATTGAATTTGAGGTATGTCTTTTATTGTTGGGGCATTCAAGTTGCTTATCGTGCTGTGTCCTCCATTGACGGTAATAGAAGTTCTCTGACTCCTTTTTTTTTTAATCCTTGCTAAGTCTGAACCAATTGTCAATTCATATATTGAATTTGGACCTAATGTAGAGAAGGTTTCATTGGTGTTTGATTCTGACGCTTGGTTAAACGACTGAAGAAATGCTGATGACAGGAAACTACTATCGTCATCCAAACTATTTCTTATAGAAAAAGCGGATTCTGATCTTCTATGCAAGTTCTGGCTCTGCAGAGATATAAAGGAGCCTGTTGAATATTCCGATTCGAACGCCAAATCATCATTTAAATTAACACTTCCATCTATAGACACTCGATTGGCACCTTTTAAGGTACTACTCTGGTTAAAATTTGAATTAGATGCTAATGATTCCTTCGACATATTTTATTAGAGTGACAATCGAGAGCTTTCTTACCACTGGTTAGTGTATGTCTGAATTGACGTTTAAACTAGACTTGAGTAAATAGAGAATTGTCTGAATGTCGCACATGCGACATTTTTATATACTAATATTTTGTACTATTCTGGTTACTAATGATTGAAAATATTGATAATTCTATTTCTTTTTACAGTATCTGAAAGATATAGCAATAGAACGAAAAATGGCCCCTTCTACTAATTCAAACTCCGAAATAAAGGTCGAAAGCTCGAAACCAAAGCCATGTTGTGTCTGTTTAGATGAAAAAAAGCAACGTGATGAGTGTCTTTTATTCAATGGTCAAGACAGTGGTAAATGTGACGAATTAATCGGTAAATATAAAGAATGCATGAAGGGTTTTGGTTTTGAAACTCGCTAAGCCCTTTGCTATAGCATAAAATTATTCAAGGCAATAAAACTTGTATATATTTACATTGCCTTCTACAACGAAATTTTGGACAAATTCCTTTAAATAGTTATCCTGTATTACAATCTAAATTATTATTTTTACAAATCATGAATTTAAGCATTTTCAAATGTACCGTAGCTATCAGCGATTTTATCACCTTGCACAGTTCCTCCTTGACTTGCAATTTCATCACCCTTGTATTGGGCTTCGCAACTTACTAATCTATCTGTCTCATTACTTATATTGGCTTCGCTACCAGTTTCCTCTTCCTCTTCTTCTAATCTTTCTTGATTCCTCGTTTTCTGTAACCACTGGTTTTGTATGAAATTATCGATCAAGATTAATTGTAGGCAATTCATAACAATTGGAACCACGAACATTACAATAAAGATTTCAAATTCATCAGGATATTCATCTAGCCATACTAGTATTACGTGGCTTGTGAACCATAATAGTTGTGTCTCATAACATTCTACTATTCCGTAAAGAATGAATTTGGTAATCATCAATGAAGCAAAGTATATGCCTAGTTGCTTCAAGAAAGCAATAGATGAAGGTTTATTCGGATTATCCCCATACTTACCCGATTCTATTTGGGTTATTTGCAATTTGTTTTGACAATACTTGGTAAGTGCCTTAAAAACTAGGTATAGAATATACACACCAATAGTGCAATCTAAGACTATGTTTAAAAAATACCAATCACAGGGATCATTACTAGAGTCAAGCTCATCCTCTTTAATTTCAAGTTCGTTAGAAGTTTTTCTAGTCTTCAAAATAGATAAGAATATGTTGAAAATGTGGACCCCAAAAGCGCCTATCAATTGCTTTAGTACATCAAAAAGCCACACTGGCCAGGTTCTTCTAATCGGATGTTCGTAAAACCTCTTAACTATTAGAGATGATAAACATAATAATCCCAATACCGCTTGTGTTAACAATGAAAAAGTCCCAATTAATTCACATTGATCTGATTCCTCTTCTTTGCTATTGTTGGTCTTAAAAAAAGTAATTGGAATTAAAATTGCTACTAAAGCTCTCGGTATCTCTTTCACACACATAGTGTAATTTAAAGTAAATTATAGTAGTATCAGATTGTAATAAGTTGTAATAAGTTGTAATAGGATGTTATTGTCCGTATAGCCTAAATTAAGGTAGTATTTACAGTTTTAATGATAACTATTTTTTTTGGGGTTTTCTTTTATCGCGAAATTTGAAGAGATTATCGTAATATTTATATTTTTGTCTAACTATATGTATAAAGATTGCTATGAATTCAGTAAAAGATTCGAAAATATCAAAATATACTATACTTCCTTAATTGTTTTACCGATACACAAAATAAAAAGTATATTTTTCAAATTGTTATGAGTTATCGAAACCAATGAGATTTCATTTAAACATGTCAATGCAATCACAAAAGGAAAATGTGTAGAAGTAAAATGTAGTTGTTTAATAATATGGACACAAGATTATTGAAAGAATTCATTAGTCGACATAAATTAGATTAAATCAGCCAATTCTTAACATCTTTATAAAAAGGTCTATTGTTTCATGATTCGTTATTTTTCCAGTTACTTAATAACTGATTGGCCAAACCTTTTGCTTGGTTCACAATAGTCTTTCCCGAATTTGATGAAGAAGATTGCTCGGATTCATGACAATCTGGAGATGGACTTTTAATACCATTCTTGTCTGCAACATGGGATAAAGACGAATAACTCAAAGTTTGAATTTTCTTGTCAGGAAAATCAATGTCCTCAATGAATTCATCTTCAGACTCATCCTCTGAATCAAACATAAAAGCACGCCTGCTTGGAGGTTTATCTATTGGAGGTGTAATGCTTCCACCCAGAAAAGCATTCGCAGATGTTATATGAGGTGGCAATGGAGAAGACTTGGACTGCGTACTGGATAACCTCTTTTGATGATCTAAAGATTCCTGAGATGGTGACCGAATTCCCTTAGGTGGGTAAGCTGTAGCAGATTCGTTTGAATTGTTTGAATTAAAAAATTGATCTGATAATGACTTTGAAGACGCATCATTTTCAGTCATGGGACTTTTGAAAAACTGATCAGATAACACACTGGATGAATGTGGCTGTCTTGAAATTGAAGCGGATGAATGACGAGGATTGATCGACGTAATTGATGATTCTACTGGTTTTTCGTCATGGAACAGTTCTGGAAAGTGCAGATTTTCTTTACCCATCGAGCTTAAAGGTTGAGCAAAAACCAGCTGAGCCAAAGAATGGCTTGAATTTCTAGTTCCTATAGATAAACCTTCATCTGATTCAGCATCTGAATCATCTTCGGAGTCACTCAATTGAAAAGGTTTTTTCTTCGTATTTGTATGTAATTGAGGAATATTTTTTTCTTCAAAGTTTAGTCTATTATAATTGCCGGAGTTACCATGGATTACAACAGGATCGAGTATCGGAGGTTCGGTGTTTTTAAAATCTTCATTTTCGATAATTTCGTAATCAAAATTAGACCCCATGGTTATGTTTTCAGGGACATCTAATACATCAGGAACTTCAAGTGCATTTTGATTATGGCTTCCATATATGGAATGATTAGGATCACAAGTATATACAGTGTTGTAATCATAGTAATAATCATAACCCTTACTACTATTATTAATATTATGAGACAAACTAGATGTGTATGGATTCTCTTCATCACTTTCTTCATCAGAAGTACCATAGTTTAACGTGGTTGGTTCTAATAATTGAATAGTTTTGTAAGACTTCGAATTAGTAGTAGAAATTGACTTGCTATCTTCTGAGGAGTACTTTGAGTCATCTTTTGCAGAAGATGGAATCAATCCAGGTGCTGCTGTTGGAGTCGTTGGGGACCTAACATTAAGGAAAAACCCACCCTCGTCATCTTCATCACCATCTTCATCATAATCGTCATCACTTTCATCATAATCATTAGGATTTTCATATATATAACCTTCTTCTTCATCTGAATAATTGTTGTAGTAATCTTCATCTTCTTCATCCAGAGCTTCATCGTAAGATTCATCAGTATAATTCTCATCAATTGCGATACATTGCTGTACCTGGTCATTAAAATGTATACGGCGCTTTTCTGGTACCAGCTCAGAGGATTCAGAGAGACTTGATTGACTTTGTTCGCTAAATTTTGAAACACTTCCCAATTCCGAATTTAAGCCGTTTGGATTTTCTTGACCTTTTGCAAGTTTATTCAAACTTTGAGAGCTATTCTGATTACTTACATTCTTATACTGGGAATTCAATTTAGCAGAAATTGCATCATAGTCATCGAATTCCGGTACTTCTGCAGATGCCTGTCTTTGATGAGAGGCACCTTGTAACTGTTTTTCACGTTTTTGCTGTTGTTGCTGATGTATTCTGTTTGTTGCTGATTGTAATTTAAGCAAATTTGAATGACTAATCATCATGTCTTGGACAGTCCTCCTTTTTAAAATTGGTTTTGGTCCTTTTTGCTTCTTATTTACTAAAGAAATATCACCAGCAACTGCACTCGTTGCAGTAGTACTTCTTTTATGGTCATCTTCGTCTATATCTCCATGGTCATCATCTTTCAATATTGGTCCGTACAACCATGTAACATCGCTATCCTTAGACCAGTTGACTACTTCAGGACTGATAGTTTTCAAATTAGACCTACGTTGGGCCCATGTTCTCCAGCTAGCATTTTCAAGCCTTGCTGCATTCGCTACATCTTTACGCTTCAGAATAACATATCGCCACGATTTAGAAATATCGGAAACATCCCATTGATATGATAAATAGTCAACGTGTCGAGATGGTTCATAAGCAAGGTCTGTGTCATCGTGCGGTAAAAAGTCAGGACTATTTGGCATCACTGGCAACTGAGGATTTGGAGATGATTCTGCCTCTGTTCTATCGTTGTTGAATTTCTCAGTATTATAGTTATGCTCTTCATTTGTTGATGTGCTCTTATCTTTGTTCTCCTCTCTTTCCTCTTTATCTTCTTGACTCGGCTGAATAAACTCATCTAGAACACCAATAGACCTCGTTCTTTTCAATTTGAAAGTAGTATTTTCAAAGTGATCTTCATCCTCAGCATCAACGTGCTGGGAAGTCGTTGCTCCTCCGCTGAAAACCTCACCCAAATTATTATTGGACGACATTACCTAGTTGGATATAGTTTCTGCTTACTTTTAATTCACTTATCCTTTAACAAACAGATAGATTGCCTTGATTTGAACCAAAAGTATGCTTCTATATTTCAAATTGTATGGAAAACTGATTTTTGTATGGGGGAATTTCTAGTTAGCGTCATTTTTTGTGTAACTTTTTTATATGTAGTCATTTTATTAACCAAATGACTGAAAAAGGTCAGAGTCAATCCCAATGACAAGCAATAGAAGCTGCTTGGTGCTCATATAGATACAAATACATCGTATTTCGCTTACAGGTATAGAGATACTAGAGATAGAGATTTATAAGGGACAAAATAGACCATTGGAGCGTTTAGTTCAGTAAATAATGTCTAAATTTTACCAAAGTCCAATTTATGCGAGAAGAAAAGAGCAGAAATAGTCTCTAGATGATAGAATATGTGAAAGTCCATTAATGATAGAAGATTATAAATACGTATTAATGTAAACTTATAGTATATCCTTTTGCATTTCAGACCTGAAAAATCTTTACTTAGTAAGGGAAAAATCGGAGCAATAAACCCGAGATGATGCCTAAAATAATAGCTCCATGAATATAAAGATATTGCTACTTGATTAGAAAATTTCTAAATAAATAACATATATAAATGATATAATGTCAGTATAACTGAATTTAAAGAATAATATGTTATTAAGAATAGATTTCTGTCCTTACAAAATTCGATTTATTGTTATCTGTGCAACAAATAGTGGATGAACTCGGGAACACGGCTGATTCAGGTTACGATTGGAAATAACTTGAAAATAAGAGTATGACAGTATGGAGAATAGAAAAGCTTTATACCTTTGTTAGTATAAATGTCGCTAATCGAACGAAATGAACAATTCTTCCTAATATAACATCTTTCTCTATTTTGATATTCTATTCTCTAATGCAGAAATATCAAAAGGATATATATACGATTCTCATCACAACTTTTAATTAATGGCTCTTTGGCCGAGTGGTTAAGGCGGCAGACTCAAGTTCTGCTATCGTAAAGATGCACGCGTTCGAACCGCGTAGGAGTCATTATTTTTTAAATTGCGAATACTATGAAAATATCATGAATATAAATGTAGAACAGCCAAAATTCTTTGGAGTTTATATAAACGATAAATCAAAAGCGCTACGCTATTAATGGTTTCAACAATATTTAAAGAATGACGCTATATGCATTCTGGAAAGTTTTACTAATTTAATTTTAATTAAACCATTTATATTATTAATAATATATTTCATGTATGTTCAATTTATGAGATATTATGCTAGGAACGATGCTAAGTTGAATTGCCGTTAAAGAAGCTCGATTTGCGCTGAACAATAGTGCTGGCAAATACCTGAGTTTTCAATTCGCGAAGTGCTGAAAGTTGTTCAGTGAGTAAAGTGAGATGGGTAGTTTGTAATTGATTGTTGTAGCCAGAGCCCTTTGTCCCGCTCAGCAGAAAGGATTCAACTTTATTAGACAAATGTGTTATAAAGTTGTCAATCTTTATACCTGTAGCTAAATCCATTTTATACTCGTCCCTGTGCAGTAAATAGTAAATAATGAAAGAAACCTTACGGTGCAACTCATCTATTGAAAACGAAATTTCCTTCCTACTTCCTGACAAATCGACAACATTACAATTATTTTCTTTAATATTTGAAAAGTAATTTTGACTCTTACTTATGGTAGATGTTGCAATTGTTTCAGTCTTATTGGCCAGTATAATTACTCGTAATTGTTGTTCTGATGGGTAAAGAAAGCTTTGAAATGGACGAGAAGTAATTTTTTCGGTATCAATACTGAGCCTGTATGGATCTATAAGCAAATATGCTAATGGTAACGATTTTTTTGAATATTGACTTTTAAATTGAATGATTTGTTCTAAAACTGAAACTGTCGATGAATCTGATGTTAATGTGTTCGTGATCTGGTACACTCCTGTTAACGAATAAAGGGGTGAAACTGTTTTAAATTGCTCTAACCGTTTATTTAAATACTCATAGTTAATTTCTAGATTGTCATTAAATAATATTTCAAATGAAGTACAAACTGTTATTGTTTTATCATCAGCCAAACCCAATAGTATTCCATATTTGCTATTAATACTCCTGGTAATGTGATCTGAAATATTAAAAAGCACTAATGACTGTACAGATAGAGTATCTAGTGTATTCATTGTTTGCTATATATATATATATATATATATGTTCTTCCACTTCATTGTTTTATATTTTTATAGTGGCTAATCGTATCTTTAATTGATAATGACATTGTCGGTCAACATTTATTGATGCGACATTTTGTGCGGCTCCTTGCTCCTTAGAAAAAAATCTTATAATCTCTTCCTAAAATTCTTACATTCTAATTGTATTATCAGCCTACTGGGTATTTTTCGTACTCTTCCTGACTATATAAAGCTTGTATATTGATAGGAAGTTATGATGTCTATTCAAAAACAAAGCACCAGTAAGCGATCGCTAGATAGTAGCAATCCTACGGATGGTCCCGTTGATAAAAGAATGAAAAATGATGATGTCAAATTAAATGAGCCCAGCAATGTATTTTCTGAAAAAATGTATACCACTTACATTCAGTCAGCATTAGAATCATTAGAAAAGGTATGTATATTGTTTTTTTTTTTGAGTTGAAGGCGATTTCAAAATTTTGATTTCCTATGAAAGATGAGATGAGCAGAATTACTAACCAAAGTTAGAACGATAATTTACAAATTGATACCTTAGCATCTAAAATAAGCCTACCATTTGAACATGAGGAATCAATTTCGATTCAGAATATAAACATTGTTCTAAAATTTCTTATTGCAAACATATCTAAGTTGGATAATAAATATTGTAATCGCTTGATAACTGCATTATTAGATTATAAGTGGCTTGAATCCAAGTCTAAAAACGAAAAATTGCATGAGAACTTTATGAACTTGTACTCTCACTTTCTAGCCGTTCTAGTTTCCTCTTTGCCAAAATACCTACAAGAGGTTACCACTAAATTAGTCTCCGAATTTGTTTTATTTGAGGAAGCTGATGAAACTGAAGTTAAACACCATAATATTTTAAGTAAAATCATAAAATTTATTCCTACATGCATCAATTCTTTTCCGAAGACTTTACAAAAGAATTTTCCACACCATCTATCTTCCAGTCCTTCTGAGCTAACAAATTACGTGAGTAATCTAATGAAGATGATAACATATTGTCCAGACTTACGTTTTAATATATGGCAATTAATATTTGAATGTTGTATCAAGTTAGATGTTGAGCTTCAAAATGAATTGGATGATTTGGATGATGATGAGATAGAGGATTTAATAAACGGAGATGAGAACGAAGAAGACGAAGAAGACAACGAGAAAGATGTTTCAAAATTAGAAGCTGATATAGTAGTAGAAGGGGAAGTTGAATACTTGATTGACCCAATTACCACAACTTCTAGTATTCGTCGAATTCTGGTCAAGTTAGACTCAATATTGTGTTTATTATTGAATAATACTTCTGAATCTTTTACTGTTGAAGAGTTGAATAACGGTAATGGTATCTCATTATTCAATACCATAACCTCATTATTCAGGTCTCATATCTTGCCTACTCACTTCACCAAGCTGATACAATTTATACTATTTCACATTTCACAATATCAACCTGAATTATCAGACTCATACTTAGTTTTACTTATTGATGTTGCTTTTAATACAAATGAAATTTTGGAAAAAAGACTTAAGGCAATGCAATATTTATCCTCATATATAGCAAGGGCTAAAAATTTGTCAAGGCATCAAATCGTTTTTATCGTGAGTTACCTTATTGGTTGGTTGAATAAATATGTTCTGGAAAGGGAATGTGAAATAATTGATGTGCACATTGAAAATAAATCTAATTCTAATAGACAAGCCGGTGGTATGGAAAGATTTAAGCTCTTTTATGCTGCATTTCAAGCGCTCTTGTACATATTTTGTTTCAGATACAAAGTATTATATAAAGATTCTGATAGAAATGGTAATTTGAATGATTCAGAATGGGAATCAGATATAGATAAATTCTTTCAAAGAATCATAGTAGCAAAGTTCAATCCATTGAAGTATTGCGACGAGACAGTCGTATACATTTTTGCTAAAATTGCAACAAAATTGAATGTCTGCTATTGTTACTCAATTATTGAGCATAATAAGAGAGAGAGAATGCTTCAAACGAACGGTCAAACAACCTTGCCGTCCGCTACAGGAAATTTTAAACAAAAGCAAGAATTCTTGGATCTTGAAGCATATTTTCCATTTGATCCACTCGTTTTGCCAAATTCCAAGAGAATAATTAGCAAAAACTATGTTGAATGGTCTGAAGTGAACCCAAGTAACGACGATGATGAAGATGTTGATAGCGGAAGTCACCTGGGAGAAAAGGACGATTCAGATAGTGATGATGAGGAAATAACAAGCGATGAAGAAGACATTTGATTTTCTGGTTTCATAGTAATAGGATATAAGAACGTATATAAATGAAAATATTGCATTATTTATTGAACTGTAGACTCTAATTTATGAAGCACATTTAAAATTTTGAAAAAATTTCAACGAAAAAAATGATTCCATCGAGGATCGAACTCGAGACCTTCTCTGGGTGAGAGAGACGTCATACCGCTAGACCATAGAACCATATTTACAGTTTTTGACGATTTAACAATTACTTGAGCTACTAATTCCAGTCTCTCTCAAACAACGTTGGAGTCAATAAGAATGTATACAAATTAAATAAAGATGTAAACGGTACAATATACTGAGGTTACAAAAGAAATAAAGCACAAATTAAAAAAAAAAAATTGCAATCATGTAAGAAAATCACGTCTTTGCATTTCTTCTCGAAGAAACTTCTGTAAGATCTGAGTATCACGAATATTTATTAATCCAATCAGCTATCATCGGATACTTCAAATACTTATCAAGATAAGAGCGGATAGAAGGTAGCTTAGATCAGATGCAAGATGAAAAAAATGGTATCTTACGAGATTGAATGAATGTTAAATGAATGTAGATGTTAAATTTAAATGATTTAAGTAATATGCAAATAATATAAATATTAACAATTAAGCAGATTATCAAACGATGATAATGAATGGCCCTATTGCAAACTTATACGAAAACTGAAAGCGTAACAAAAGAAATATAAAGAAAGTTAAGAGATTTTTTCAATCAGCTTAACACTGAACAGCTCTCAAGATGTCAATTTCAACTGGATCACATTGTCCACCAATGCTTTCATCGTATAAGTTGTAGAAGTCACCGGATTTACATTTCCAGAAGGTAGTAGTAGCACCAATGGCTAACTTACCATCTACGATAGCCCAACCAGCGGCGTAGATGGAACCAGCTTGAGGTGGTGGACCATCGAATTGGAATTGTCTGTTGGCAACAATAGCACCGATTCTACCCTTGGCATCGGTTAAGACACCGTCAGCTAAATGTAAAGTTAATGAGTCGGAGGTGACACAGGTTTCTGGGTAGTCAGATTCTTCAGCAGTAGCGGAACCAGTAGCTTGAATTTGACCGTCAGAAATTTGAGCAACAACAGAAGCAGTAGAAGTAGAAGCAGTAGTAGAAGCTGAGGATTGTTGTTGAATTTGACCGTCGGTGATTTGATTAACAACATCAGCAGTGCTAACAGCAGCAGCAGTAGTTTCAGATTGTTGTTGAATTTGTCCATCACCGATTTGGTTAACGACATCAGCAGTGCTGACAGCAGCGGTGGTGGTTTGAGATTGTTGTTGGATTTGACCGTCACCGATTTGGTTGACTACGTCTGCGGTGGTAACAGCAGCGGTGGTAGTTTGAGATTGCTGTTGGATTTGACCATCACCAATTTGGTTAACAACATCGGCGGTGGTAGCAGCAGCAACGGTGGAAAGTGTAGTAGTGGTTTGGTCTTGGAGTTGGCCATCGGAGAATTGCTCAACAGCATCTCTCTTTGCAGCAGCAGTAGCACTGCTGTTACTACTACTAGAGATGGAAACCAAAGAAATGGCAAAAGATCCATCAAATGTAGTAGTGGCACCACTAAGAGTAGAAGTTGGAGTTAATGTAGTCCACCATTCAGATCCAGTGGAAGTGGTGGAGGCAGATGAAACGGATGAAATGTAAGCAGCTTGGGAAACGGCTAATCCTGCTAAAGTAGCTAAAATAACTCTCATTGTAATGTAAGCGATAGTGTCTAACTGATAACTTAAAAAATGTAAATCTAAAATGAGAATTGTCAACCTATTTATATTCCCAATATTTGTTCAGTCATTTTATGTCAGACTTCCTCGATATTAAAAGTTTCCAATTATAGCAAACGGAGAAGGGACAACCAGAGATCACATCTGCAACTGTTCCTGATAATAGTGCAGGTTGGATTGCAACATCTTGCGAGCCTGTATTAACAGGATCATGTTATTGATAATATGCAGGCTTATATGCATTTAATTAATGTATTAGTGACAACAATCGGATGTGTATATGATAAATATCGGTGGTACCGAATAGAGCCGGTAAAATTCCTCAATATTTCCGGGACGAAAACAAGATCCGACAAATCGAACTAGGTTCTATAAAGTCAGTAAAGCGAACAATTTACAATAGAATTGAGATTTTGTGTAATGTTTTTAGATTAGTCAGTGAAGAAAAGCCGATATAATTGTCGAGCAATATTTTCATTCGAATATCTGGCTCGAGTTAGCTATAATCACCTTCTTGCGCTCAATACCACCGAATCAGTGTTGCCGAATCGCATCCAAGCAACTCCTTCAATAAGCCATGATTGCTGGTAAAATGTAAATATTGGTAATTAATTAACTAAAAATAGTTTACAGGGCTGAGATGACAGGAGTGGGTGGAAAACATGGTTGGATGATGGAAATTGATTATGTTGGATATGAGTGATGTATGTAGGTAAGTGTAATAGTAAATGTAGAGATGTGTGTAATTAAGGTGGTGAGATTTTCATTTGTTGGTGGTCTAAACAAGGCTTGATGAATATGTGGGTGGTTGGAGATAGTTGTGGAAAGCTGGAGATTCGCAAGGTTGGCTTGGTCATTTAGGTTGAACATAACCTAGCAACATGTTTACAATATTGCTTATTACCAATTAATCTGGCAATACCGTAGTAATACACTAGCAATAGTTAGCACTGCTCTATTATATAGCTACATTATACTATAGAGGTTGTGTCGGATTGGATTGGGTGATTCTGACCAGAGGCTCCCACGCGGAGAGCAATTCCGATCCACTTTCTCTCCCTAATGATCTTCCAATTTCTCGCAGATTGTGAGTCCTCATTGCGGTGGTTAGTACCATGAGTAGGTTCTAGCGGGACCTAGCGGGACCTAGCGGGACTTAGCGGCCCCTAACAGCCGTGACGGCTTCTATTGGAACCAGCAATGCCTAAGGCGCCCGGATTTCGTCTGTGTCCATGCAATTAATTAAACCCATTGGGAAATAAACCTTTCCAATCAAAATGTATAATAAGCCCCTTAGTCCTTACGAACAACATCGAAGGGGTTACGTTATTATATTGGACGCATTTGGTGTCGAGCAGGATGATCCAAGTGAAATTGCTTATTGAATGTTCGGGTCTGATCAAGAATAGTTAGATATAGAGGTGTAAGGATAGAGAATTCAAAAAGGAGATAGTAGTATGAAAGAACAAGAGAAGCAAGGTGGTAACCTAGTTTTATTGAAAGACGCAATGGTTCACAATTTCTTCGCAAAGTTTCACGGATCATACATTTTGTGCCAGCCAACTGTTATGGTGGGTGAATTGTGGATTTGCATTATTTTACAGGCATGTTCAGGCATGTTCAGGCATTTCAGGAGCAATATATGTGCTCATCTCCGTGGTGAAAGATATTATTTGTTTGTTGACAAGGCGTCCTAGAGAGATCAAATAATGACGACATCGATCTAATTACTGAGTTATTTGATTATTTTGATCTGGTTTTTTATTTTGATCCAGCTCACTGTATTGCATCGAATCCGAAGTTGAAATCTGATCCCACTTCCTCCACCGGTGCGAACTTTCGAATGCTTCGTCCTAAGCCATTTTTGCTGGAACATTTCTACAATTGAATAAAAGTAAACATTCTCAATTTAAATATCGTTCTATCTATATGTCTATCATACAAATTCACACCTACAAGAGTTCGGACAAAAATTTTCCAACATGGTTGAGACCAAACTTTCCATCGAGTCCTCCGGAGAGGGCGGTGGATCCACCTTTATTGGATATAAAGTCTAAACTTTCGACATAGAAGATACCATCATGGATTCCACCTTTCTCAAATTTTACTTGTATATTGGCATTTTTATTAATGATCTCAATAAATTTTTCCACGCCGGATCTCAAAACTTCTCTTTCTCCATAGATCAAGAGAGTTCTGCCTTGAGCAATAGCATCAACTTCAGCCCAGTGGTCTTCGAAGTTAGTGTTGGTAAAAGTAATCCAATCATTGATATTTCCTGGTTCCAATCCCGGGATATAGAAGCTACCTAAGGTGCCATCTCTTGCACCCAAGTCTCCCTCAAAACTGACACCGTAAGATTCACGTAATTCGGCCTTTGCTAATGGTTGAACCCATGGACTGATCAACAAAATCGATTTTGGTTGAATCAATGATCCAAAATTCCAATCAAATTGGGTAAATTGACTAAAATGCTGTTGAGCTACTTCGGGATAGGCCGTAAATCTACTAACTGCTAAGGCTAAATTTGAACCAGCAGAATCTCCTATAAAATGAATGTTTTTGTAACCTTGATCAGCTAAACTCTTGTGTAAAGACAATAATTCATGGATCTGAGTTGGATAAATGTTTCCGTGACATGTCAAAGAGTAATCAAGAATTGCAACTGAAATCTTTTGACGCTTTTCCTTGTCAATTGAGTGGTAAGCGGCCAATATCCCTGCCATTTGAGCATCGAAAATATGTAAAAGAAATCCACCACCATGTAAAAATATCAAGACATCTTTGCAAGATTCGTTTTCTACAACCCAGTACCCGTGATCATCAATCTTCTTACCGTAGTTGTTTAAACCCAAAGTCATTGGATTGTTTCTAAATCTCTCGATAACTTTGGTAAATGGTTGATAAGCAAAAAGTCTAACAACTCTTGGACTGATTGCCTTTGCCAAGCACCCTTCAATCGCGAGAGTAATGTTTTTCCTTAATGAGTTTGAGAACTCCACATTAGTACGGGAGAAGATAGTCCCAGTTGTATAATATTGGGCGATTGTTTTCAATACAACGAAAGGTACGCTTCCTAACTGTATGAAAAATTTGGCGATATCCATAATATGCTTCTAATCGTTGTATATTAAAATATTAATGTTGATAATCTTCACAATTCCGTGTTGGAAAAATGGATTTTACTGCGAAAAATTTGGTGAATATACACGTGACAAGTTTTTTGACTCTACAATTTGAAACTACTAGAACCTTTTGCTTCTTGGGCCTTCTTTATATTACCCTTGACATCTCTCATCTCTCCTTTCTTACCAATGACAGTAAGATTCTTAGCCCTAGACAAAGTGTTGATAACCTCACCGACTTTTTGTTTTTTATTTGGATTCGAAGTGCCTTGCGTTTCAGCTTGTTTTTGGATTTCCTTTCTTTGGTTAAATTGCTTAGACTTCTTTCTCTTGTTAGCTCTTCTTAACCTTTGCTTGTCTTCTCTAGATAATTCATCTTTAGAATAAGATAAACCTGACTTAAGTAAGACTTCAGATCTACCTTCGGAACCGTGAGCAGTAGGTTTATCGTCACCGATCTTATATACTTCTTGAGGAGCTAAAGTAGACTCACTAGATACATGCAAAGGTTGTGCATCTTCCAAGTTGATGGATGCAGCGTTATCAGAAACTTTTATTTCAATTGATTTAAATTGATGTGGTTTAGGTATGAAGTGAGCTGAGCATAAGGAATCAAGCTTATGTGTGACCATTGTGAAAAGTTCAGTTATTTCGTCATGCTGCTTCTTTAATTCTTCATTAGCCTCTTCTTGAGTGTCAACCTTGTTATAATCATTTTCATATAAGTCTGCTAAAGATTTAGATGATTTTTCTTCACTCAATTCAAACTTTTGCTTATTATGAAACCTTGAAACATCTGTTATTATTCTTTTTGGTAGTTCATCAAACTCTTCTGCCTTAATTCTGCGTTTGATTAAATCTTCTAATGTTTCAGTTACCTCTGTAGTAATTACTGGGACCGGTTTTGCTGTTCTATCGAATTCTAAGTTTCTCGATTCAGGGTCATCCAATAAAGAATCTTGTGGTCTATCTTTAGAGCTTATTTCACCCTTCATTGTCCATTTCTTGTCAGCCACGAGCTCTGCTTCCAATTTAGAAATTTCAGCTTGAATCTCTTGTTGCTGCTTTTCGAAGGATGATAAGTTCTTAGAATCTTTAGGTTGTTCATCCTCTTCATCAGCAAATAAATCCAACATAGCAGATCCAACAGCTTCTTCATATTGCTTCTCATCTAATTTCTCATTCTCTTCTTCTTCGTTGCCGTCTTCCTCGATGTCAACATGGTTTTGTTTCTTTTGTTTTAAAGCTTTTCCAGGCTTTTGATAAAAGTCATCGAAATACTCCATCTGATTTTCTTCATCTTCGCCATCATCACTTAAGTCTCTGAAAAAATCAATTTCTTCTTCGTCCTCTGCTTGGGCTAATGAACCGCCATCTTCTAATGCCAAAGTTTGTTTATTGAATTCATCTATATCAAAAAATTCATCATTTAAACCATGAACATCTTTCTTTACTTCAACATCTTCATATTTGTTTTCATCGTTTGATGCTTCAGCTTCTTCATCGAAATTTTCAATTTCTTCTTCATCTTCAAACTCTTCCTCGAGTTCTCCCTTCAAAGCTGCATCGTCATTTTCTTCCTCTTCATTAGCTCCCTCGTTAGTTTCAAGTTCAGATTCTCCTTCATCAGAAGCCTCGCTTTCATCTATTTCTAATCCTTCTTCCTCTTCCTCGTCTTCGCTGACATCCTCATTGCTCTCCGGTGAGCTATCTTGAGAATTACCATACTTTTGATTGAGCTCCGGAATAGCATTCAATAATAAAGATTCTCCCACGCCATCTACTACTATCTTTGTTTGTCCAAACACTTGAGTAGAGTCAAGTCCATCCACATAAATTTCATCTAAGACTGAGTATTCTTTACTTATAGGATCCAAAAACTTTTTGATAAGATTGTTAAAGTAATCAAAATTTTCTTCATTATGCTTATTATATAACTTGAATATATCTTGAGGGCTATCCAGCAAAATATTCAATATATCTTTGGACATTCTGATCCGCCTTATTAATGTTTATTATCGCTTTAATACAGTTAAGGAATGAAAAATTTAAGAAGAGATGATTAAAAAAATTACATGTTTATATGCAGTAATGAATAACAAGCATATACACAGATCACTAAATTTTCATGTGGAATATTCCTTGTTAGATTCTTCAATGCCTCTTAAATTAATAAATCTCTTAAGTCAGATCAGATATAAATCTAACTCTGTATCTTCTACAAGATGGCTTAAAAGACAGGCCACGGATAAACATACAAAAGATTCCAAGGCGCAAAACTATCGCTCGAGAGCTGCTTTCAAGTTGATAGATTTAGATAAAAAGTTTAGACTTTTCAATAGAAATACCATAAACATTGTAGATTTAGGATTTGCTCCAGGAGCATGGACACAAGTTGCGTTAGAAAGAACAAAAAAATTGGGTATTAAGTCTAATATAATTGGCGTGGATTTAATTCAATGTAGCCCCCCAGAAGGCTCTCATTTTATTCAAGGGGACATTCTTTCAAGAGCAACACACAATAATATAAGGCAATTTTTTAACAATTTGGATTCTAAACAACTGGACTTGCCGGTGGATCTAATTATTAGTGACATGATGGCTAATACATCAGGAATAAAGGATAATGACCATTTCGCAAGCATGGATTTATGCGATGGGGCAATTATTTTATCTTGTGCCCTATTAAAAAAAAATGGAAGTTTAGTGATGAAGTTTTATACTGGAAAAGAAGAAACATTTTTAGAGAGGAAGCTCGAAAAAATGTTTCATAAAGTTTTTAAAATGAAACCAGAAGCGTGTCGAAATGAGCTGAGAGAAATGTACATAATTGGCATCAAGAAGAGAAATAATGAAATTAGCATTCAAAGTATATTCAATAATTCGCATAAGGATTAATCAAATACTGTATCTATATTCATCAAAGAAATGAAGAGTTAAATGTGAAGAAGAATACTAAATTCCTATAATATGAAATCTTTTTCTTGCCTCGTCTAACGAAAAGTTAGATTCTGCTTGGTGCCATCTTTCGTGAAGTCTTCCATACATTAGTACCAAATTAGGCTCTTCTCCTTGAGAATCGTTGACTTCTTTTTTACCGAATAATCTACCTTTTTCGTCATCCCATTTAGCGAATGTAATTTTGTCCCATTCAGCTGGTTTGATGTGACCTAATCTTTTTAACTTTGGAGAATTGAGTGGTTCAGGATCTAAAATTGCTGGGAATTTTGGGTTACAGAAATAGATAAGTACCAACCTCTTGAACTGCTTTTGATCATCAGGAGGAGAAACTACTCTATGGATTGAGGACTTGAAATAACCACCAGTGATAAACTCCATCGCATCTCCGATATTTACAATCAATCCCCCAGGAGTATGTCCGACATATCTCCATTGACCACTATAATAGTCCCTAATTTGTAAGGATAAAATCGGTTGAGAGGTAATAAACGTGAAAGCAGTTCCATCAGAATGTCCTCTAAGCCAATTTTTATCAACTTTTTTTTCATCTTCAGGATTCATAGCATGATATACCATAAATCTACCGAAACCATTTCCAGAATTTATATGATCATTTTCAATGACCTTGAAGTAATTTTCCCATAAGTATCCTTCAGGTATTTCGAGTATGATATCGCATAAAGTACATAATTTTTTCAATACATTTTGATGAAGAAATCTAAAATAATCTGCGATTTCAGGTAAATGTGCCCTAGCTATCTCGGGGTATTTTCTATCAGTATCAAAGAAGTTTTGATGTTGCATATCTCTGAAGTTGTAGTGCTCTATGCTATCATATACTCCTTTTTTCATGGCCCAGTAGCCTCTTGGTTTAAATCCGGCACCTCTCTCACCGCCTAACGAAACTGATCTATCCTCGTCATCAGATTTCAAAGATCCTGCCAAATATTGCCTCTTGACATCTTCTGGCAATTCTAACAAAGATTGAGCGACTGATCTTAAATGATTAAACTTCTCAATCTCGATGCCGTGGTTGATCAAAGAAAAAAATCCATATGTAGAGAGTGATTTCTCTAATTTTTTTGCCAACTCTTGTCTCTGTACTAAAAACTCTGGCCCATCTTTATACAAGCTTAGGTCTAAAGAATCTAATTCTAAAGCTTCGACTGTTGTTCCTGTGGGCCTTGCTTCAATGAAAGGTCTGACATTATATTTCTTGTCAACCTCGTCGACATTGATAGAATTATTTTTACTCATATTATAACTTTTATTATCTAAATTTCACTAATATTACTTTAGAACTTTCTGTATGTATAGCTTGAAAAGCGTCAATATCAACTGTAAATCATCGGGACATTCAAATTTATATATCGATGCCACAATTATCCATTTCCGATTATCTTTGCTATCAGCATGTAATTCATCGAATAGATGCAAAATACAACAGGTAGCCACAATCGAACACCGTCATACACGTGATTTTTTTTGATTTGACTCGAGAGTGACTTACATATGACGTTATCGATATTTAAGTTTTTTATACAATGATTGGTAGACTTATGGAAATTTGATAGTCAAGCTATAGCATGCAATTGTATTTCTCGATAAACCCGGAAAATCTTCAGAGTACTATTGGTAGAAGACAAAAGCGATCAATGATGTTTTTGAGAGAAGTAATTGTTAAGAAATGGGTGCAATTTTTTGGACATTTGACGTATTTTTCGTAATCCACATTTTTAACTATAAGTTCAAAATTTATCAGATTGCTCTCTACCGAGATAAATTGGGATATATATTGCTAGGAATTTTATTATTATTCAAATCAAGTAGTTTGGCTAAAAAAATTTGTTGCCAAGATGGAACCATCGTTATCTCAAGGAGTAGGGTATGGTGTAATAGTAGGTGTGAGTTTATTCTTTTGCATCTTAATGAACCTTGTAACTTTTATTCAGAACAAATTTACGAGATTCAATTCAAACAAGGCGGATGAGTTTAGTTCTGGTAGCAGGAAGATCCCCTTTGGGCTAATCCTTTGTGGAATTGTGAGTTCTTGGACATGGTCTTTGACCCTTCTACAAGCCCCTACTGAGCTGTATGATATTGGTTTCAGTGGCTCTTACTGGTACGCAGTAGGAGGACTATTGCAGGTATCAGTATTTTCATTAATTTCTAGTAAAATTAAGAAGAACGCAAATTTGGTTACCACTTTTCCTGAAATGGGATATTTCAGGTTTGGGAAGAGTGGCCATCTTGCATTTCTCTGGTGTGGGTTACTTTGCAATGCTATTATCAGTTCTTGTATCTTGTTAGGAGGAGCAAGTGTTGTTACTGCAATTACAGGAATCAACTCATACGCTGCTTTATTTATCATCCCTTTGGGTGTAGCCTGTTATGTATCATTTGGAGGATTGAGAGCTACATTTATTTCAGATGCTACACATACTTTGGTTTTGATAGTTTTTGTTATTGTCTTTGTCATTAATGTTTATGGAGTTGGAGACAAAATAGGATCGCCCCAAAAGATGTATGACTTGTTACAAGAATTACCTGCAGTTGATGGGAACTACCACGGATCTTATTTGACTTTCAGATCCAAGCAAGGTGGAATATTTTCTATAATCAGTATCATAACAGGATTTGGACTAGTTGTAAACGATCAGGCGTACTTGTCTCGAGCAGTGGCCAGTGATCCTAAAGTTACCTCTGCTGGCTACTTTTTTGGAGCCGGCGCTTGGTTTGTCATACCATTCGCAATGGGGGCAAGTCTTGGCCTTGCTTCAAAAGCACTTTCAAACTACTCAGATTTTCCTATATTGTCGTCTGCAGAAGTATCAGATGGATTGGTTTCAGTTGCTTCTGCTACGTATTTGATGGGTAAGACAGGATCCTCGATGATATTAGTAATGGTCTTCCTTTCTGTCACTTCTTCATTCTCTGGAGAGCTTATTGCAACATCTACATTACTCTCATATGATGTTTACAAACGCTATATCAATAAAAAAGCACACCCACATCAGGTTGTTAGAGCTGCAAAAATTTCAGTCTTTATTTGGGCCATTTTTGCTGGTGCTTTAGCTTCAATATTTAAAGGAGCTGCCAAAATATCCATGGGATGGTTATTTAACTTTTTGGGAGTTGCAACAGCATCAGGAGTCTTCCCAATTGCGCTCTCTTTCACTTGGAAAGACTTAAATAGAGAGGGTGCAGTTTGTGGATCTATTGGAGGAATGATTATTGCCTTTGTCGTTTGGTTTATAACATGCAAAACAGTTGAAGGAGAAATAAATGTATCAACACTTTCTCTGCAATGGGTGTCTTTTGCAGGCAATGTTACTGCATTATTTATGGGAGGAATTATTTCAATATCATTATCATTATTAAGACCAGCAAATTTTGACTTTGAAAAAACCCGGAATAGAACTGTTTTAATCGAAAATGAATCATCGGGTTATCAAGACTCAGAAGAAGATGATCAAGAAGAAATGCAAGAAAAAAATGAGCCATCAATAGCCAATACTTCTAACGAAATTGAAAACAATAGTATTGAAGGAAGTACGGATATAGAGTTAGACGCAGAAATTGATCATGCAAATTTGGATAAACAATTTAAAAAATATAGCATCTTGGTAGTTTTGATTGCTTTGATAACAGCAATTATAGTACCAGTTCCCTTAGCCGGTGCTCCTTATGTATTTTCCGTGAAATTTCTAACAGCTTGGGTTGCAATAATCGTAATTTGGCTATTTTACTCTTTGACGTTGGTAATTTTATTCCCAGTTTTTGAATCCAGAAAGGATATTTGGGGAATTATCAAAAAGTGCCTTAATATTCAATAGTAATTTTCATATAGCTTTTTTATATATTAGATGAATTTGAATGAACTTTCACCTTAAATAAGAGCACCTGTGAACTATCTATGGTATCATTACAGAAGATAGTTGTCAAAAATTCAGATTTGATTGAAATTGCAATAAAAATTCAGCAACACATTGAGTTCTCGATTATACAGGAACGAGTTATAAAATGCTTCAATGAATTCTTTAACTAAATTATGCTAGATCTTCAAAATGAATATAATAAATAATCATCCACTATTGAAAAATCCTTTGAAATTTCTTAAAGTAACTAAAAAGCATTCATCAAATCTATATCAGCATGGCTTCTATGATTTAGATTCTTTAAATTCCAATCCATTCGCACAGGGTTTGATTTGCACCAAATCTAATGGATTGAAATATCGATATCCAAATGGAGTGATGGTTCGATTAATAGTTGATAGAATTGATGAAGAGCTAAAACTAGTGCCGGTGTTAAATAAAATGCCACCCAATACAGGTCTATTTCCATCGAACTATATATTGAATAATGAGAAATATATAGATTTTATAATTAAATCCAAGCAATGGAAGCGATACATACCTCAGAAGTTTAGATTTAAGAATGACTCATCCATAACGAACAAAGTTGGTTTATTGGATGATTTCAAAGAAAATATCCACCAAGCATATTCTAATAATATTAAAAATTCAATACTGGCTGTTGAGCCTTTCGACAACAATGAGCTGGTAATTATATTGACAAACTCAGGAAACTTGATCAGAATAGAAGATTCAAGAATCATTATAAATTTGAATATCTTGGTTAAGGACTTAGATTTAGGAAAGGAAAATTTGGCCATCAGTTACATTAAGAATCCAGAGTTATGTAGTAATATTTTGCATTTAATTGAATTTCACAGTTGAAGATTTTCGGTAGAAAAGTTAAATTTGAATGTAAGCAAACATAATTGTTCATATATTCACATATCTATAAATAAAATATAACAAGCTTGGTTAATTATATTATACAGTAAAGCAAGCTAAATAACCCCAAGATCACATTGCCAAAGAAAGATGGTGTCAAATTAGCACCACTGGATTTTTTGGAGGTAGTAGAAGTTGAAGCTACTGCAACAGAAGCTAAAGTGTCGACAGCAGCACTACCAGCATCGCTTATCCAGCTGTTCAAATCTGAAGCACTAATGGATTCATCTATACTAGTTGAGTTCGAAATAAAGACTACCGCATTTCCAGAGCTATCGAAAACGACACCACCCATCATAGTTGCATCGTAGTCTCTTTCAATATAACCGTAATCTTGTAAACCAGAGTCAATGAGACCTGTACCTTGATAATCATGGATTGTGGAAAACAACTTTTTAGAATCTGTAGTATTCATAACTTCATAAATATCGAATTCACCACAACCAGATTCCCAGCATGAGCAACTGGCATTGGTAGGGTATTGGGAGGTTCTAGGAATATGGGCATTCAATAACCATATAGCTGGCATGTTGTAACCAGAAACGGATTTTGTTTCTGTTTCGTTAGGCATTTGGAATTCAAATAAAAACATCTTGGTAGTACCGTAGTATCCATGATAGGCTGGAATGTCTTCTCTATAGACACCACAATCGTTATCGTAACCAGAACTTTCACATGAAATGTTAGACATGATGACATATTCTTCAGCTGAGTGCAATAAAGTGTCTTCAGCTAATACGGTAGCACTGTCAGCTGAAGAAATACCGTCTGAATCGGCATATGTTAAAGCATTTCCAAGACAAGTGGAATTGGCACCTGCACGGTTAAGGAAAGTAACATTTTCAGCTGTTGCCGATGATGAATCGTAATAAGCCAACCTGGACCAATCATCAGAGGAACTGTCACCTAAAGTGAAGCTTTCTGCAACATAGTACGCAAATTTATTCAAAATAAGAGGACCTCTAAAATGTACTGATAATTCTTCGTTGAGAGGAGCATTAGTTCCTGAAAATGATACTGGAGTGCTAGCTACCTCACAAGAACAATCTGATGAGTAAATATCGCTGAACGACTTGACCATGTCGTAAGTACCAGAGAATCCCAAGTTTTTAAATTCCAACACATTGTATTCCGAAGAGTACGATTTGGCTTGAGATGGGTTCGCTAAGACCAATAAAGATCCAATAATACCGGCTAATTGAGTTGTAAATTTCATTGAGTAGTGCAATATATACTCGAACGATATCCAATTATCTAAAACAAACTAACACGTAGTGTAAGGTATCCCAGAATAAAAGAAAGAGCTAAAGGATAATATATATGTTCATGAAATTTCAAGATATTTTTGTCTACTTTTGTTTACCGCAGTAGTTGAAGTTAGAGCATGGATATCAAGGCTTAGTAAATGTTCCGGAGAAAGACTTTTCGATCCGACGACAAGGCAAAAAGATTTTGCACCCTGGAGAGAGTAGACGTGGATACAACAGAAGAAAACGGAAGACATGTTCGAAATGTTATTATAGAGATGCTTACTGAGAGTTGGTATGATCATTTTGGTAGTGGTTTTGTTATAATAATTGAAATTTCACCAGCAATGCGATTTAGGTGCTTATCAGTAAGGTTTTCGTGACTCAACGAGCAGTAATTGTCAAAACAAAATGAATAAAATCGATAGTTTCTATTATGATAACAGAAAGAGCTATGTATTCCTATGACATAATGGGATATTCAATAGAAATCTTTTAAGGATGAAAAATAGGTACCTGACATAGTGGGGCAATTTGTGGGTAGTCAAACAATTCCAGATCCCGGCATTTTAGAAGGCTTTTATAAAGAACATCTCAAAATAACTAGAAGAAATCATCCGTATGTTAATCGATCCGATTTAAGTTATCTTTTAGCTTATCTGTTTCCTTTGCTATTATGTCTTGTCTTATAATATTATTAGATTTGTCTTATAATATTATTAGATGCAAATGGAAATCTCTGCAAGGCTGCAAGCTTAGCAGGAATAAATACACGAGCCCATATAACACCTAACGAAATTAGTCGAGGAGATCTTTACAGACATTCCAATTCTTTTATTGTTCACTTTAAGAAATTACTTGAGTTGATTTACAATTTACCGATGATGTCAAGTTAGTTATTAGATGGCACTTTCGGAAACAATCCATTTCGTCCTGGAGCTTTCGATATAGTTATACGATCACTTTCTGAATCTATTTTTATTGTTAAACCCGTTTTTATGGTGTAATTCACGCTGTGAATATTTTCTCATTCATAGAGGCTTTTTTGCAGTGTTTGTAATCGTTACGTCAAAGGGCAGTTCATATCACGTAAAAATCTATTTTATTTCCCTTTTAATCCCTTCAGCATACATTCAATAAGGTGATTGGCTAATGGTATATTTGGTCTACGCTGGACTACAAGTCTTTTGCTATATATTTCTAAGGTAGCTTTGTCTTCACGTTTCTCAGTTCACAATGCGAGTTAGATCAACTCACATCATACTTTTTAATTCTGAAAATACCGATCCATTGAAGAGAGAATAATACTTCTAGATTGAAAGGAGCATTCTCTATTTCGTAACATTTACCTATAATATTTCATCGCAACTACTTTGATATCGAATAGCTTACTTTATGCCATATAAAAAAATTGTAGTGTATATCCTAAAATGAAAAATCAATAGAAAAATTTCACTACCGTGCATTTCGATTTGTTCTTAAGATCAAAGGTTAATTTAAGTGATAGAAAAGTCATTCTTTAGACGATAATGGATGGTGTAACTCATCCATTGAAACACAATGAGCATCAATCACTTACACTAAGCTCTCTAGTGTTACCATCGTCATCATTGAGAGACATTATATCATTAGTATTTGTGCTACTATTCTTGCCCCAAACAATGTCACTTGTTTTACTAATTTGCTATATATTGGTGAGATCTGAACTTCTTGATAGTAATTTGATTTCAAGCTTGTTTTTGAATGATAAGCAATTGAGGTTTGTAAATATAAAGGCTATAGTTCTCAGAACGGTAAACATATTTGTTTTGAACTCGATGCTTTATTACGTTTTGAAGCTTTTCATTATCAAGAAGAAGTTTTTCCTTTTTAGTCATTTGGTATTATTGTCAAAATGTATTATAGCTTGCGATTTAATAGGTTCCTCTTCTATCGATACATCCATTTCAAACCGAAAATTTCAATCTAAGATCCAATATGAAAATAAAATTTTGGACAAAAGCTTAATTAACTTGATTCTTTGCTATTTAATCGTCAATTATATCAACTATACACTTGCTTGGGCAAGCAATAAAATATACCATAACTTTCATTATCATAATGTCAACAAATACTACATCATATTGTCACTTTATGTGATAAACTCAACGATATTTCATAAAATAATATATATCCATCAAAGCACGGAGGACATTCCTTTAAATATTGCTACAGAAATTAACGAACCCACACCAACAATAGACCTTAGTCCCGAGATAAGGGAGAGCACACCTACAAAGCCTTTGAGAAATGGCATTGCAATTAAAAATTTTGAAAACTTCATTGTTCATCCATTCAATCATAATATTCCTTTAATCTTAAAAAACAAGTATAGTTCTTCGATCAATGTAACTTTCCAACCGTTTTGGTCTTTATTAGCAGGAATTAAGGCGATAGTGAAGAACCCAAATTCGTTTAATGGAAAATATACTAAATGTAAGAATAACGGGGGCGAATTTATTAATTGTCCTACTTCCTTAGTCAAAATTTCAATTTTACTAATAGATGAGTCAAAAATCATATTGAAATTTCTCGATAAAACCTTAGATTTGATAGAAAAAAATCTCAAAATAAAGATTAACGATATAAACTGGTCATATTTTCAAATAATGAAAAAGGATGATGAAGTGTATCTCATAATATATGGGCTCATTTCTTTATTTCAATATGAAATCGATATATTATATGAAAATAAGAATTTAAATCATTTCATAATTAATACAATTGAAAACAAAAAGATTCTTAACGAAAGTTTGAAAGAGAATTCTTCTTTAGTGACCCTAAGGACTTCCTTAATTTCAACAGCTAAAAATCTAAATGATTTGAAAGTCAAGCTTAAAAAATTTAAGAAGGAAGAGCACAAAAAGGTAACTGAATTGAAAAATAGCATAGATAATTTAAAAAACAAAATTTCCAAATATGCCGATAGGCCGGTAAACAATGACAATAGAACATTTGGTAAATTGAAAGGATTAAAGCATAGCATAATACAACTTGAAAATGATATTGAAAGTTTAAAAGAGACTTTAAAGGATCTCAGCCTTAGTGAAATGGAAGATAAAAGGAAGTTTGCCGAACAGGAATCTGACTTGTTAAGTGCGATAACTAAGTTGAATGAAGAATTTGGAATTTATGAAGAAAGAATAAACGAGGAAAAGACTAAAATCAGATCAATCAAGGTAGAAAATCAAACTATGGAATCTAAAAAGTCAAAGCTTCTTAATAAGCAACAAACCAAAAAGGATGAAATTATTAAATTGCAAAATGATTTGAAGAATTTTAAAAAGTTTGATATTGCATTCAAGTTTCAAAAGAGAACTAAAAAGGTAAGTGAAAGATTCGATCAAATATTACCCAAAGTGATTGATGCCACTTCAGATCTACAAGTTGAATTAGAAGAATTATTAAATAAATAAATATGCATTCAAAATCTCTCTAAAATTTAATGAATTTATTATTTCATTAGTCATTAGCTGTTGTAAATTAAATCATAAGACTTCACCTATTCTATGAAAACCTCGTTCACAATAGATTAATCCACCAGAAGGTGGTGTTTTCTGATAATGACTATTTGGTAGTAAAATATCCAAAACCTCAGCTACCCATATTTCGTGATTATCAACAACAATATTTTGATCCACCTTGCAAATTAACACATTTTCACTTTCATTCAATATGGGTATATTGATTTCATTAATTTTATGAAATTTCCAATCAGTTTTCTCTATCTTACTAAATGGAGTTGTCATCTCGTGGAAAACCTCTCCGTCTTTTGCTTCTAAATCTGTATATTTTAGCAATCTGGAATCATTGTTCAGTTTAATGCCACTTGCAAATGTTCTGCCCAAAAATACTGACTTCGATGTAGGTGGAAGTAAATGTATTCCCAAATATTTATTTTCATTGATGACTAAAGACGTATAGGAAGGTAAGTGCAAATTGAATTGAACCAAAGGTCTTGGGTATACCGAAAGGGAACTTACTGAAGACAATGTCATTCCATGCAATTGTGAATTTACGTCTTTGGTTCCACCAGTGAGAATCATTGCTTGACTACCTACCCTAGACATAGTATTTTTAAATACATCTATGATATTAGAGCATTTTGATATAGTTTTCATATTTGCAAAGACATAAAATGCATGTATTTCTCAGTTCGTATGTTTTTCAGTATACTATTTGGAAGAAGAGCTTTTGAGTAAGGAATTAAAAAATTTAGTCTGAAAAAAAATGCGCAAACCCGGAATCGAACCGGGGGCCCAACGATGGCAACGTTGGATTTTACCACTAAACCATTTGCGCTTCAACAAGCTCCGCGACGGGGAATTGAACCCCGGTCTACCATGCGACAAACGGTAATTCTAGCCACTAAACTATCACGGATATTTCTTAATGTCTTTTACTTGATCTTTTATTATAACAATGCATTGTCAATTTTGAAAATTTATTATAAAACTAAAATATTATAATTCACTTGAAACGTAATTTATTTATTTTCAATTATGTGAATACAACTTCATTAAAATGCTATTAAAAAATTTTTAATTTCTATTGAAAATCTCAACAATAAAAATAACGACAACTGCAGGACTCGAACCTGCGCGGGCATAGCCCAAAAGATTTCAAGTCTTTCTCCTTAACCGCTCGGACAAGTTGCCTAATGTGTAGAAGGTTTGTCGATATATATATCTATATATTAGCATAACTGTTATAAAATATTTCTTAACCTTTATAGGAAGTAATAATTAATTGTTAACTGGGAGAGCAACTAATAGATACGATATAACAAAAGGCTCAATAACGATGATATATAATTCATGTAAAATAATTAATAAATTATTCTTCAGTTTCCTTACAAATGACTTATAGAATCATGGTATATAAATGATGTAGAAATGATATATTATTTGATTATTTTTTATTATGAAAATGAATTATAGATGAATGGTATCATACGTGATCCATTAAATTTAATTTGATATATACAATGGTAATCCATAAACTATTGGCGATGCTCCATTTAAATAGTTCAAGTTGCAACTACTACGACTTGCGCTAACTGCCTCACAAATATTCATTTTCTTTTCATATGGCTTCCAAAGTCCCCATGTTTCAAAAACAGTTAAACTAAATCTATCAATATCCTTATCAGTCACGTCCCATAAATTTACTAATAACATCGGAGATCCACAAGTGAGCCAATTATAAACATTACCATTTGGTTCTAGCAATCCATTTAATTGTAATGTACCCGAAGAACATCCAATTAGTAAGCTTGGAGGAAGAGATGGGCCATTAGGTAGGCACTTTTTTAGTAAAGATGATGCTTTAATATATTGGTCGCATCCACCATGTCCTAGATATACAAATAAATCTGTAGCTATCAAATTCTCAAGAATATCATTTTCGTCTGGCTTCAAACCTGTGAGACCTTTCCATGACATATCTTTTTCAAAAAGGGGTTTGAATTTCTGTTCTGTTCTAACTAGATCTCCTCCTGGGTTAATCACATAATAAAAATTCAGTTTATTCTGAATGTGTAATGCTCGTTGGGTATCTCTATTTTTTAAAAGTTCAAGTAGTAACTCTATGGAAGGAATTCTTGAAATGGATTTACCCTTCAAATAATCCAAACTTTCCCATGGAAATATAGAGCATTCTGAACCTGGGATTAAAACTATATGCTCAATATTCTGACTTGTGTTTGTTCTGTTATATTTTTCAAATAAATACTTGAATAATTCATGATACTTGTTCAAATTAATTTCATTAAATATATTGCATTCACCATGTGAATTTAAAGAATCAACTATGAAGTGAAGTAAATCATCGATAAGAGGAATTTCAAATTCATTAATGTTGAAAAATAAGTTGATGATGGAGTCGTCAAATACCATAAAGCTTTCCTTTCCTTTGCCCTTACCTAATCTAGAGGGTAAGATAGAATTTAGAAGTCCATTGAAATCATGCTTGTAATTTTCAAATTCCCTCGTGTCATGTTTCGTACTGAATACACCTTTCAATCCACCAAACCAATAGCTCTCAACATGATCTAACAACTCTTTTAGTCTGCAATCTAAACTAAATCTGAGTCTCCACCAGTTTTTTCTGTCAGCCTTTGAAATTATATTAGAAGTAGTTGAGGGTTTCGTAGATAAATTACTCTGTCTGATAATTTCCTTAAATTCCTTTATCAATTCCTTGAAAGATAAGCAGTTTACAGATTCTCTTTTTGTAAAGCGGCATAAATCTAACCTTAGAAACAAGGGTTGCTCTAACTTTTTATATTTGGAAATTAAAAGATCGCCTGTATAATCACAGATATCTAAAGTTACGATTGACCAATTGTTTGGCAAATGCGTCTCTAGATCCCTGAAAAAATTTTGACTTGAGAGGGCAAAATTGTTACTTGATATGGAACTTTCTATTTCATTCGGTAATATTTGCATAACTGAATGATGATTAAGTAATTTGTCGTTTTTGAATGGCAAAGATTTACAAAGATTCTGCAAGTAGAATAAGTCTTTCAACAAACCAGAACTCGTTTTAAAAATCGACAAGTATGCAAGTAAATTTAAGCATTGATTTAACGTTGCATTTAAGTCTTTCATCTCATATATTGATAGACACATCAAATGTTTAGAGCATATGCAGTTGAGTAATAATTCTTTACATCTGATTAATTTATTGATTATGGAAGTTTCATAGCCAGTTATAGTGGTAAATCCATCAGTAATTATATTGGGCAAAGATAGATTTGTTCTCAAATATACTTCAGTATGATTGCTTTGGAAAATAGTATGTCTAAGAGCTGAAATATCAGACTTTGACTTTAGTAGATTCATTAATATTTGTCGATAAATATCATTTGGAAATGAATCCAGAATATTCAAATTTAGGTTTTGGGTGCACAATGACTTCAAAAAGACCATATCGAATTCAAAATCGACTTTATTCTTCGATAAATACTTTAACTGATGTGTGGTATCCTCTAATGTGAAGTCAAAAGTTGTGGGATTTGCTGGAATGTTTTCGTTTCTCAATTTACAAATATGGGAAAATTCCTGAAGTACAGAAATATTATTCAGAACCATTGAGGATGTACTTAATTCGAAATACATTGAAGTATATTTTTGACAGTCTTCGTTTCTTCCTAGCAAGTGACTATAAATTATCAAATCAAAATAATTGAAACAGTTCAATAAGGGAAGTGAGACCGATGCATTCAACTTTTTGAATTCTTCCAAATAAAAAACAAAATCTCTAGTGACCCCAATTTGTTTTAGTACTTGCAAAATCATTTTGTAAGCTTCAAATAGCAATTCTGTTGTATTCCACCTTAGCTCATTGAAATTTTCAGTAGGTATGCTATTGGTCAAAGATTTTATGACTGAATACAACAATTTAATTGCAATTTTGATATTTACGAAAGATTCATAGAAGTTATTTAATGAGTAATTCAAGCTTGAAGTTAATAATTGAAAGCGTGCAACAAATACTAGGTTAGTAAACTTTTCTATGACGCCAAGCTTATTATTTTTAGAGTATATATCAAATTCATCGCTGGAATGAAAAATGGATAATATCTTATTAAATTTTTCTGTGGCCAATACTTTATTTTTTACTAATAAACAATAGTTCATTTGCAATAAGCTGAATTCTAAAATATTACTTGTAGAATGTAGCTTGGAATCTTTCATTATAATATTCATGCTAGTAAGTGAATCAGATAAATTTTTTGGAAAATTCAATTTAACATAAGCTTTGCAAAGCTCTATTGTTAAAAAAAACTGAAGATTTTTATCTTCTTTTAAATAAATTTCTCTGTTTTCTTTATAAATGTTGATTAAGTATACGAGATAACCATTCAGAGAGTTGTATCTAAGATATCCAATTAACATTTTGCAAACCTTTCTTTCAAAGGCACAATCTGAAGTAGTTTCATTTTCAATTACAGACATTTTGAAAAAATCAATAGCTTTTTCTAAACTTGACTCATCTAAACTGTTATGAAGTGCTTTTTGCAAAAATAATCCAGACAATATAAGCTTGTTTCCTTTACTATCATCAATTGAGTGGTCAATAAAGGAGTTGATACCATTTAAATTATAATAATGATAATACGAGAGCAACTCGAAATCATACGTGTTCATATTGAGATTCTTCATTAATTTATTTGCAAATTTTGTTTTTTCATTCGAATTACTTATCCTTTCTAAAGCTTCAAATATCTTTATCAATAGAGCTAGTTTGAGCGTAGACGATAATCCATCAACATTAAAAACTAATAAAACATAATTGTTTGATACCATAAAGATTTTCATTAATAATTGTATTATTACGGGCTTGTTGAACTTTTTAATATTTTCATTAAAATCATTAAATTTTTCAGAACAAGGATCAATAATTTTCAAGAAAATTATTATACTATTCAAGGCATCATCATAGTAGCCTGACTGCTGAAATGAGTTGCAAACTCTTTCAACTTTTGACTCCAAGAATTTCATATGTTCTTGAGAAGGATCACTATAATAAATAGCGGCTTCCAATTCAAGTGCTTTTTTTAAATGATTAATGTTTTTTGATTTATTTCCAAGATTATAGAACAAGTTTGAAACATTCCTTATTCTTTTGTAATTTTTAAACTTGGAAAAGATGTCAAATAACTGTGATAAAGATGTTTCTATAGCACTGTGATGTCTTTCATCATTAATTGATTCTTTAATTAAAACGGTGTAGGAATCTAAGATCATTAAATGACTATTCAGTAAACCTTTTGTAATTTCTAATGCAGATCTGAAAAATTTCAAAATTGAAGAGACAAACAAATGTGTAATAGAGTCGTTATACAATGGCAACTTTTTTATTAATGTTAAAAAGCCTGAAGACATCACTAAATGTTTGGATGAAGTAAGAAGGTTCATTTGTACTTGCTCTAAAGCTGAGATATTTGGATTTGCAATAAAAATACCGAGATTCAATATTACATCTCTATTAGTTGATGGTGTAAAAGTATTTATAACGGAATCCAATTTCGAATTTTGTTCCAGCCTCAAATCTTCAATAAATGGCATTAACTTATTATGAAATATAATATTGTCTAGCATTGTGCTATCATCTGAGAATTGAATTAATTTTAATATTAAGCATGATCTACAAATCTCAATGTCGTTTTTTTTAGTTTTTTTCATAAAAGCACTCAATACCTTAATATATCCCAGTATCATCTTTAATGTGTTTTTTTGATGCTTTTCGATAACTTGCCCTTCTGAAGAGTAATTTAGCCATTTCATAAAGTTATTTCTCGTCAAAAAAAAATCCGCTACGAGCTGGACAGAACATCCCAAGAAGTTAGGATCATTCAGCAGCACATGTAGTGAATTTGTCATTCTTATTAATAAGCTCTGCAAGACCAAAAAATGAAAAGAGTTTACTAAATTTAGTAACTGTGATTTTGACTGAGAATTCAAATCTGGACTTTTCGTGAGCACTTCTATATTAGAACATACAAAAGGCAAACCATTCAATAAATACTGCAGTAAATTATCTTTAGTCCGATCAGTTGGAACTAAGTTGACTATCTTGTCTAGAAATTGAAGAATATTTCCCAATTCATGCAATGCTAATTCAGAATATTTTAGTTCAATTAGCTTTATAACAAACACCTGGTGGCTCTTGACCAAACTCAACGCGTGTTTATAGCTGTTTTTTATGATGTATTGACATCTGAAGCAATTAGATGCTATTTCTATGATCTCTTTATTGATCGTTTTGCACGATAATATTTGTTGTATAAAGTTGGCAGAAGATTCATCGATTAATTTAGAGCTTACATTGTTCAAATTATGCCTGTAAGTGGGTGCTAGCGGGTTTTTATTGTTTTGGTTTATGAATGATGCAATTAGGGGACCAATAGATGTGTCCATTTTGCTTTAATAGCTTTATTTATAACAAATATTTAAATTGTTTATGAAAACAAAAACAAAACTTCGTTTTGATTTTGTGTTTCATCTACGCACAACTAAGTGTTTGCAAATGGATGCAAATAATCTAAATATTTAAAATGAATAGACTTGATTTTACCAAGAAGTTTTAATAAACAGGGATGAAAAGAAAATGTGAATTTATATGAAGATGTTTGAAAAACATCAGAATTGAGTTTAAGATAATCAGTTTGAAATATTAACAGTATATTTTTATGAGAAAAAACAATATTCGATCAACTAAGAAATAATGAAGTCTAGAACACAAATGATACAGGAATTCTTTATTCGGATTTGGTCTATTATGCTAAAATTTGTAAATTTGCAGAAACTTACCCAAGTTCTAAGTCTCGTATTTAAGAAGTGGAGTTTCAGAAAATGCATTTTGTGTAGAAATATGGAACGACTTAATAGTAAGTGAGGTTGAAGTTTGGTTGAAAATTTTAGCATGAGTTAGTATGAAAATATTTGAAGTACTACTAAAGTTAACTCAATAAAAAGCTACTAAAGCTTCAATTTTTGATTACTTTATAATATCAAAATAACAATGACATTTTCTACTAAAAAAGATGGGTAGTGATGGTATTTTTTTTTTTGACAAAACTGAATATGTTATATTTCTTAAACGTGTGATTGGGTTGTAATTTATGTACTGTAGTTCAACGAATAATACTTTTATTGTCCAGATGGTCAAAGAATCAAAACACGTTGAATTATGAGGGATAGAGCATCAAAGAAGAGATTCATACTGTTTGCAGAGGCTGTAGGTCTAGAGATCAGATTTTGGTAAAGAGATATTTTCACTCCAGCTTATGTGTATTGTCTCTTTAACTCTTTTAATTATGGGTGGCATCAAAAAACAAACATCAGGAATTTTTGAATATAACTATAAATAACTTACAGCAATAACTATGAGCAACCATGAACAATCCACATGAAATTGTACATATTTTACAGACATACTGGAGATCGAAAATAAGAGCCTTATCAGTAGACTTTTAGTGCCTTTTTCACATATGTAATAGTAATTAATTTAACTAACTATTATACCACTATTCAAGAATCAAAATTAGATAGAAAGTAAGTGACTTTTATTTTGTATAAAATGAGAACGAAAAGAACGTAACTAGAATTTAACAAATGAAAATTTAAAACAATAAACCTAGAAAATATCAAGCAAATAGCTGATAATGAATCAAACGAAATAAGAAAGGATTAAGAAAATTGAAAAGAATGACCAATTGGTCCTTGATGCATTGCCTTCATACGTTGTAACACTATTTGGAAATGCAGCGATCGAATTAAAATTAGATATTGAGAATGTTTGACTTGAGCTGCTTTGAGTATTCGAAAATGAAGAAATAGAAGCACTTGCAGTATTTATGCTTCTAGTCAATAATGACGTTGGTTGTCTCCCTGCTGTAGTACCTGGATTTGATCCGCGAGAATTACTTGTAGGTGCTACAACACCGGGTGCAGAAGCTGGTCCTGATGTATTAATAGACGTAGTCTTTCCACCAACTGATATCTTTGGACTTGATGATATCTTTGGACTCGATGATATCTTTGGACTCGATGATATCTTTGGACTCGATGATATAGTTGATTTTGTTAATTTGGATAAGGTGTTAAGTGTATCAGAATTTGTAGCACCTTTACTGGAACTTGTTGATGAAACTAAAGTAGTTTGCAAAGTCGAATGAGCAGAAAGACTACTTGATTGAATACTTGAAATACCTGTGCCGGAAATATGATCGCTTGGAACTCTACTAGGAACTGCACTTGAATAAATAAAGGTTGAATCTGTAATTGATGGCCCTAGAACAGAAGATGATGAAATGGTACTTGGTGACGATGTTTGTGTATCTGAGCTCGTTAAAATTATCAGCGTCGAAGCAATCAGCGAAGTTACTGAAATTACAGATGAATTACCATAAGGAGGCCTTATCTGAGAATACTCAGACGACGAACTTATCAGCAAGAACGAAGTGCTAATTCTGGAAAAACTTGATGAAGATTCAGAACTAGAGATTGGACTAGACGCACTACTAGGAACTTCAACAATTACAATATCTGTAGATCCAGTAATAGTGGTGGTTGTGGTATAAGTTCCAGTCCAAGTAGAAGTACTAGTTACAGTTGGAGTTGGAAGTTCAACGATGACAGTGTCAGTAGATCCTGTTTCAGTGGTAGTACTGGTGAAGCTGTTAGACCATGTAGTGGTAGTGGAAACAGTAGGTGTTGGAACTTCAACGATTACAATATCTGTAGATCCAGTAATAGTGGTGGTTGTGGTATAAGTTCCAGTCCAAGTAGAAGTACTAGTTACAGTTGGAGTTGGAAGTTCAACGATGACAGTGTCAGTAGATCC
>JAJMAU010000023.1:0-77500 GCA_030565025.1 Schwanniomyces yamadae
CGTCACTATTGGTGCCGACAATCTCAGTAGTGTAAGTAGCTGCAACACTTCCAGTCCATGGGATAGTGGTGGTTGGGAATGGTGTCTCTATAAGAATAGTAATAGTGTCACTTGGATTAGTTGGAATGATAGTAGTGGTAATTGTGTTGCTTCCAGTCCAAGCTGATGTTCTAGTAACACGAGACTCTGGAGTCTCTACTACTACGATACTACCTGTAGTGGTTACTCCAATACTGTTTGTTCCAACAGTTTGTGTTGTGTACGTACTAGCGATTGTATTAGTCCATGGGATAGTAGTGGTTGAAAATGGTGTCTCTATAAGAATAGTAATAGTGTCACTTGGATTAGTTGGAATGATAGTAGTGGTAATTGTGTTGCTTCCAGTCCAAGCTGATGTTCTAGTAACACGAGACTCTGGAGTCTCTACTACTACGATACTACCTGTAGTGGTTACTCCAATACTGTTTGTTCCAACAGTTTGTGTTGTGTACGTACTAGCGATTGTATTAGTCCATGGGATAGTAGTGGTTGAAAATGGTGTCTCAATAAGAACAGTAATAGTATCACTTGGATTAGTTGGAATGATAGTAGTGGTAATTGTGCTGCTTCCAGTCCAAGCTGATGTTCTTGTAACACGAGTTTCTGGGGTCTCTACTACTATGGTTGCAGTTCCACTTGTATCGGTTGCAGAGACTATGTAGGTGGAATCGATAGTACCTGTCCACGGAATTGTAGTTGTTATTGTTGGTATAGGAGTATTTATTATAATACTAACTGTTCCAATTTGTCCGGTTGGATAAATTGTTGTGGTCATTGTTGTTGATCCCGTCCAAGGTTGTGTTGTGGTGATTCTGGAATCAGGGGAGGCAATCAAAACTGAAGCAGTTCCAGTTCCTTCTCCACCATTATTTGTTGAGGTGGAGTAATATGTTCCTGTCCATCCATAGGTAGATGTTACTGTAGGCTGTACAGTTTGCACTACTACACATTTCGATGCCTGTCCACAAGCTGTACCCGAAGTGGTATATGTGGTTGCAGTAGTACCTCTGATTGTGGTGACTGGATAGGGCACTAACGTTTGATAGTAGGTGGTGGTTACCGTTACATCGTTAACGTAACACCAAGTGGATTTTGTAAGAATACATGTAGGACAAACGGTCACCTTTGAAGTTGATGTAGTTGATCCAGATTCAACAGACGTAGCATAAGAAGTCGACACTGAAGTCGTAGTGCCTGAGTAGTATACAGACCCTAAAGTAGACGTAGCATCTGAGAAAACTGAGGTTGAAGAAGGAACCAAGTAAATAGGACGGTATCCTGTTCCACTACAACTACAAACGGTTGTAGCTAACGTAGTGGAAGAACATTCAAATCTGGTATAGGTGGTTGCATGAACTAGCCGGATTAATACTAGCAAACAGATCCAAAGCTTCATTATGAAGAATATTGTACTCTACTGCTTTTTTCTTCGAATCTAAGATTTCAATTCTCTTTATTTCAATAATCTATGTAATAGTATGATCATGACAGTTTTTTATTAAGAGATATATCGATATGTCTGCACGCTTTGTACACAAAAATTAATTTTACTGAAGCACAAGCAGCAAAACATACGTCCGTTGGATGTATGTAACCACCTTTTTGTAATTTTACGATATTCTAGTTGGAAAAAACGCAACTCTAAGCATAGCTGTTGAGGAGCAATTCAGTTAAAAAGACTCTGCCATTTTAGTTTCCTATTGTATATTTCAAATATTTGCTCGCAGTATATCATATTGTAACTATATTTGAGCACATCTAACTTGTCAATATTTTTTGAATTAGCTGGCCTCTAGAGAGAATATTGGTAATGGATCTTAGGTTTTGCTCATACGTTTTTGAGAGATATCCGCATAAGTTTTTTTGGGAGTAATATGTATGTTATATGCAGTGTCTGCGACTGTTAAGGGCTAAACAATTCCCAATTAATGGTTCTAATGCAGAGGTCCGTATGTTTGATCGGAGCCTTCTTGTCACCTCATCCAATGAAAAGATCCTCACAAATGTTGTGGCTATTGCTTTGATAGCAATACAAAGAGATGATTTCTACTTTGTGCAGTGATTGAGGTTAAATCCTACTTTCTCCGAATAGTCAGATGTCACCTGCTGCTGTTGCTCCTAACATAAATTCCCACAAACTATCAATGGATTTGGTAAAGCCAGCACAAATAACATTGGCTCAAAACATAACCTTGCCTTGTGACTACTACGAAGAACTTGATCATGACAAATTTTAGCTGCATGTGGTGTTTTTTGTGCCATATTCTAGATTATTTAGAGAACAATACGAAGAAGCTTTTAACATCGATTAGTTTTCTTTTACAATAAGAAGATAAAATTATTAAGGCGTTGAGCTTCAAAATAAAATTATTTAGCTCTGTTTTCTCGCGCTAGTTGTAGTCTGATATAATAATTACTTAATTTAGAATATTATCGACTTTGAATTCATTTTAATTGAAAAATTATTTGAATACGTTGTTCGCTTTATTCGGTAGCAATGTTTCTATATATATATATATAATAGTTTAGTATTGCTGTACATGGGAGTTCCTTCTAGTCTTGCTTACACCAGCTTTTGCCTGACATCAATGTCGACGATAAATTTCGGAATTATCTTGCGCCTGGAGCTCAGAAAGAACGATGGTTTTTCCATCGTCAGAGATGTTACAGGCACCCTTCCGCCCAGAAACCTATCAGGAGCACATAAATCGATGCAATTCACTTTTCATGAATTAGGTTTCAAAGCTAAAAATATGCGTTAATATTATATAGAGAAACTGCGTAAATGTTCATCGCTACTCAAGTGTTGATATTTGGATTGGACTTATTTTATTTCGTAATTCATGTTAAAAAAATAAATTTCGAATGCACTTTAGTGGAATCACATACAAGAAAAAATCTTGCTTAGTATGAAGAGATATTAATCCTGAATAGTAGGTTGCGATGGACTATGCGAAAAAAGGAGATTTCTGCGACCTTTTTTTGGTAGAACAGCGTAGACAATAAGACAATAAGACAATAGAGTCCCATGATTGCTATTGATTTTGCCTATTCCCAGTTTCAGAATAAAATTTTTCAGAGCTGGAAACACTGCAAAATAGTTCGTACTACAACATATTTCGTTTCTACAGGCCCAATTTGGCACACACTCTTGAATACCTTGAACTTGATGACCTCATCAATATACAAAGCGAATAAAAGGCGTGCATTTTTTCTTGCACAAGATAATATTAATGTGATCAATAAAACAACAAGTGACGTAAATGGTGATGTAGACGATTGAAACAGCTGTAGATCTCTAAATTTCTTCGTTCTCAATCTTCCATACTTCTAGAAACGAAATTTTCATAAGCAAGTTAGGATGGAACAGAAGACAGTCCAATGGAATGATTTCCAAGAAAAAGAGTTCAAATTATTCCATAAAAGACTGAAAAATTTTGAAAATAAGATTAAATTTCGTTTAGTCGCACGCGAATATATCATTTAAAACGGTTTTTGCGAGTTGGAAACAATCAGGTACTATTCAAGATGGAAGTACAGTTATCAAGTTATATCGCCTAAGTTATATTTGAGTTGGATGAAACCATTTATAGAATCTAGTGAACTTTGTACAGTATCTAAGCTTCCGGAGGAGCTAATATAGGTCTAATATATGATTGATTCAATTGGATGATTATACATTCAAAATTTAGGTAGCTTGGCTATTCTCCATTGGTTAAGTTTAAGAGCTATTTTATTAACCAGCTCTAACTCTACCTGAATAAAAGTTTACGAAAATATTAGATTTCAGCCTACAATTAATAACATTCAAAGAATTTGTGAAGATTGCGACCAAGGTAGTCAAACTACTCTATCTATATGTAGTTTCAAGCCTATTCAAAAAATAGTCTCCAGAATTTAATTGTCGACCTTACCATTCGATTGCAACAGAGAATTTAAATGCATTTGATATATAGTCTTACATCGATACGGGATCAGGTTATCGTGATATCTCCTACTTTACAAGAATTTACCAACAGACTTACCCAATATTCGCAACCAAATTTTTATCTCCTTTGCCCACGAATCCTGGTTTCCATTATTGCTTTTTGCAAAACCTTTAGTAATAATGATAATAAATAATGTGCTTTCCAGTGTTCAAAACAATTTTCCAGTTTTTTGGGTTCCATCATCTTGAAATACAACTTCAAAACTAGTTAAGGTTGTCCCAAGTTTCGCATTATCATCAGCGCTTATTTCTTTTTCATGGAAACCATTTCTTCGTTGGTACTCTAAAAATAACAGGAGTCGTTTCAACTGCATAATTTCTACTCTATTTACATTCGTCATCTTCGAAGCTTCCATATGTGATTCAATTAGCTTCGCACCTCATTCCATAATTTAAAATTACATTTCGCTCGTAAGCCCAAGAAAATTAAATCATGTAGTCCTCCTCGCTGTTATCTTTCATAAAACATTAATAAGCTCTCCTAGCAATATGTCTCTGGAAATAATCCATGTATCATGGATTCAGTACCAGATACTCTGGTGACAATGTTTTCTTCAGAGATAAAAGTGAAAAAGAAACTTGGACAGAGATATGCTGTCGATTTACAGTTTTTATTATTGTTTTTGTTTTATAGGAAATCTACTTTCTTTTCTGAAATTGCTAGTGCCTTCACCTAGTTTCTGCAAAATAGAATCAGTAGTTGTACCATCTACTTATTTTAAACTTGATTTATTGAAAAGTCTTTTACCGGACTCATTTTCAATGCTCAAAGTTTAGTTTCTTTTTCATTGAGTTACAAATTCAGTACATATCGAAGAGTATAAAATTGCGCAGAAGAATATGTTTTGATATTCTGAGAATTCATGACTCGTTTAGTTAACTACAACATTATTTAATGAATTGTGCAAAGAATCGGCTGAAAAAACTTGAGTCGTTTTCCGTTGTTTTTTTTTGTGCAGTAGTCGTTTTCCGCAATACTTCTAGGGTAAAGCAAGTATAGTTTTCCGATAGTTCCATATATCTAATTCAATACGTAGAAAATAGATAATGTTTTTATTTATTGGACCGTTACAATAAATCCTTCTAAAATTGGATTATTAATAACCATGACTTCAGCATATTCGACAAATGGAATCTATTATAGCATTGTGGGACCAAAAGTCGTCACTTCCAAAGTGATCGTTTTCTTGCACGGACTAGGATCATCCCAAAATTTCTATTACTCTATTGCAAAAGAATTTAGTGACAGATTTACTTGTTTACTTATCGATAATGAAGGTGCTGGAAGATCGAAAAAATTCAATACAAGTATTACTATTCAGACACATGCAAAAAATGTAGCCGACCTTTTGGTTACGTTGCAATTTAAGGACAAAGAAATTATATTAGTTGGCCATTCAATGTCTGGAATGGTAGTTAATTACTTGAGTGCAAGATATGCTACCTCATTGAATTTGCAAAAATCGGTATTATTAGGTCCAGTTCATCCTTCTGAAAAGTATATCGACATTTTTCAAAACAGAATAGATTCCATTAGAGACAAAGGAACATTATCTGAAATCTCAAATTCCATCTCAGAAAATGCTGTGGGATCTAAATGCTCCAATATGTCTAGAGCGTTTATTAGAGAAGTTGTTTCAAGCCAAGCAATAGAAGGCTATATTTCTAATTGCGCCGCTATCATTGACGCTTCTCGTAAAGAAAAGGAATACATATCTTATTATAAATCTATAAGCATTCCTGTGTTGATGATATTGGGAGCTGAAGATAAGACTTGTCCTTGGGAAAATTGCACTGAAATCATTGCAGAAAATATTCAAAAATCACAAGTTATCTCTCTCAATGGCGTTGGCCATTGGATGGCTATAGAGAATGATATGGGGGTTTATAGAGCCATTAGTGAATTTATATAAACCAATATTAAAAAAAGGATGAAAAGTTTTAAAATTTATTTGAAATATTAGAATATTTTTCAAATTTCTCAAAATCTTACCAAAATATACGTTATGTTTTACAAATTATATAAGATTAAAAGAGTAGTTTTAGTCCTTTAAACTTCACTGTCATACATTGAATGTAAAGCTAATATTATAATCTATATGCCAGTTGTTGCATTTCCGCATGTAGTTGATTTGAACTTTTATTAACTTCCCATATCATGTATGAAGATTTGCAGCTGAAAAATTACGGTTTAGCTTTATTACCATCCTAACACCATAATTCTTAGCAGTTACTATAATATGGAGAGAGTTGAACCACCTACCATATTCATTAATCTATTATATTTTAATGTGATTCCTTTAAGATGGGGTCAAGAGTCAAGCTAAACGCTTTGTTGCTCTTTCCTGATACTTGGGAATAAAAACTAGATTCATGTATTGCAATTAAAAAGATTTCGAGAATCACTGAAGTAAATCAAGATCAATACATAATGCTGATTTTGATACAGAAAAAAGAAGGAAATGTCCTTCTAATACCCAGAAGATAAATAATCAGTAATATGATATAGCTTGTCTTGAAAAAATCACCAGCTAAGTATTTTGAATTCTAGTAACTCATTAATACTTCAGAAAAGGCTTAAGATCAATACAAGAGATAAGTCTCATTGAATAAATATAACGCATTGGACATGTTAGCTTGTATCATTATATTTCAGCTACTAATAATATCGACATAGACATTTACAAAACGAGAACAAGCAAGGATAGTAAAAAACATTAGAGAAACTGTATGACAATATACCACTACAAGGTGAAACCATAGGTCATTTCAAACCAACAATAGAATTGAAGATCTGCTCATGGGTTCAAATCCTCAATTGAAAGTTTAAAGTTGATAGCATTGTCTCAAAACTGCTATAAATTTCAAATATTTAAATACACAATAAAAATTTTTAAATAATTATAGGGCCAGAATAACCTTACTAGCCCTCGAAAGTTGAAGATCAGCTTCAAGTGTCAAGGATATATTGTAGTTTAATTCATTTTTGATACCTTTTTTGGCAGTATCGGCGGATGCTGGTGCAAAATGAATTATAATATCATCTTTCACAGCAAAAACAGAATCATCTTTGGTATATGGATCGTCAGCATCGTATGTTTGTGTAATCAATGTATGGTAAAGAGGATGGGTAACTCTCCAGTGGATATGGCCTGGACGCATTGGGTGTCTATCCATAAGCTGTAATAACTCTCCTGCTGGACCATCGTACGGAATTGGGTAAGCAGTAGGGCGCAAACAGACGAAAGAATAACTACCATCAGCTTCTGCGAAAAATGTGCCTCGTAAGTTGTACTCCGGTTGATCTGGATCTTGTTGTTCATACAACCCATTTGGGGCACAATGCCAAACTTCTATTTTAGCTCCTGCTAATGGATTACCTTTGGTATCAGATATCTTACCACTTATTAAACTCAATTCCCCTCCTACATCTTTCTTGATAATTGAAGCGCCATTTTTGTACACTGGCGAGTTTTCTCTGTAGAAGGGTCCAATAATTGCAGACGAAGTGTGGTCACTAAGGTCAGAGGAATGTGTCAAAGTGTCAACCAATGCTTCTAATCCCAAGACATCTGAAACCAAAATACCTTCATCTCTCTTACTATCTGTCATTTTTCCAATTCTATTGACAAATTCGACTGCCCATAGCCATTCGTCGGTAGTGATATTGTTTTCTCTAGTAAAATCATGAATGTGTTGAATCAACGATTTCAATACTCTCCTAGCCTTTGGTGTACTTCTAGGGCCAAATGAATTAATAACGTTATCGGTGAACTCTTGTGACATATTCCAAGTAAATTTTATGTTGAATTATTAAAATAAATTTTTCTGAATACTAAATTTCAATATTTAATTCTGGATGTGAAATTCTAGATGTATAATTCTAGATTTGTAATTCCAGATGTTCAAATGAAATCTTTTGGATAAATTAATAGGATCAGCTGAACTACTGCTACTTATATATGCACTGATGCTACAATTTCCTAGTTAATGTATCATCTGGGATTGGTTGAACTGTAGAATACCCCGGATTCTATTAAAGATAAAATTCCAGCGGGAAATGAGATACTTTTCCGAAATGCCCCACAATCATTTTCCGCGTGGGGTCGATTCGAACACTAGTTCTACATGTTGTATACAATATTTTTTGCAGCTTCCCCAGATTTTGTAACACTCAAAAAAGATCATTATAGAGTTTAGTAAATAATTCGAAAAGACATCTCTCCATGTATTGAGGTATAAGAAATACAAGAGAGTCATAATAAATAGCTTCATGTAATCATATAAGTATAGAGTATTTTCAATTGTTATGGTAAAGGATTAATCAGGTGTCAATTACGACGCTTAAATTGACGGAAATCAAATAAAAAGATTTAAAACCGATGCCTTATAATCGGTGCAGGACCTTCTAGTCTTAATGGTGTACATGTACTGGCATAGCAATTAGAATCATTGAAAAGAGAAATGATGATATTTTTCTCGGCTAGGCAGATTGGCTATGGATGGAACAATTCTCAATATTAACTGCGTGATAGAAGTCGAACAATATAATAGATGTATGTTCGGATCACCTTGAGGAGATGGTGTGTTGGCAAGAATAGCTTAGTAGACTTCAATATTTGTCTTTGTAATCTGTGCGTCACTGGGGCCACATTGAAATCTGTTTTGAAGTCGATCAAGAAAAGCTTAAAAGGAAAGCGAAGATTGAATAGCCTTTTCGCTCACTGAATTGATAAAGATAAATTTTAAGTTAATGATGGTGATTCATATCCAATAGGAGATCTTGTGGTGAAAGTCTTCAAAAAGAGGTTGAATTTGTGTCCGCTACAGAGCAATACGGATTAGAGATGATAAATGGGCTCTACAGAAAATTTGATAGAGATGGTAACTAGGTTAGCCTTGAGCATGATCTTGATTTCATTGATTGCAAATACACTCCCAAGCTGATGGGCAGCAGTGAGTTAGAAGATAACTAGCAACGGATGGAAAATTTACTGAATATGACTATGTCTAAGATATTTTGGACATTGTTCCATAATTTCTAAAATCTCTGCGCTACTAGATTTTTTATCCGTTATTAGTTTCACCAAGAGAGAAAGATCTTAGACCTCGTAGAGCTTAAGATGTTGAAAGAGGTCTAAATACAAATTCAAAGTCCAAGTTTTTTCAAACAAAAGATGGTTAAAGCCGATAAAAGAATTGATTTCTTGAAAATATTACACCCGAGTGATACTCAACGCAGCTCAGGAAATTTTCATCCATTCCGAATTTCAAATAAAAGATTTAAATAGATGTAAACTGTTTTTCAGGTAACCAAATTGGTCAGGTATAAGCTAAGAACTTTTTAAATATACCAGAGTAGCTATCAGTAGACATGAATGTCATACAACAAGCAAATTTAAAACTGAGAATTGTACTAACGTTCTATGAGTATTAACTCAAGGCCTATCATGGTAGGAGACATGATACTTATAACCTTTGTTAGAAGCATTTTCTTGTCTGAAAGAATATATTTTAGATCATTACAAGTAATCCTTTTGAAATAGTGTAGTCAAAGAGTTTTATTTTCCTAGAGTTTTTTAGATCAAGGATTTCAAGCATCTTATGTACTATTGGAAGTTGTATGCAGAAATTGATTAAATATACCATGAAGGTGATATTAATATTTACGATTTTTACGGCATTGATAAGTTTGAAGACTGTAAAATTGTAGTCTCTCTTCCAGATGGATACAAATCTCTTGCATAATATTTCAATGCTGATGCTAAATACAAGAATAATTTACCAAATTTATGATTGAGCCAAGCAATAAAATTTTGCCAGAAATCGAAACTGTGTTATCAAGCTGATTGGTGGGATATTGGCAATTAATTTGTATGAGTATTGATTAAGTAAAATTAGAAATAAATATCAGTACTCATTGTTGAGGATAAAATCGTTTGCGCCAAAATTGTACATAAAGACACTAAAATCGTCCTTTTCTTGTGTTTCATGAGATTCAGTTTCAACCGACAGTACTGATGGGATAAAGTAGTTTTGAAAATATTGCATGCTTGATAGATCATGATCAAACAGACAGTTAAGTAAAAAGTCATTAGCATTATTCTTAGTGGAAGGTGTTCCCAATGCCTCGATCAAGTACGAAATAATGATACTATACCTTTTTGAGATTACATCAAATGTCCCATAGTATGATAAAATTGCTTTTCCTTTTTCAATTATCTTCATTATATATGGAATTTTAAATTGCGATTGAAAGCTTGTATTTTTTAAATGAACAACAGTCATTCCAAGTACCAAGGATGCTGTAAAGCAGCAATTATAACTAAAGTACAGCTCAACTCTCTTTGTTCTCACATTAAGGTAGAATGATATCAATTGGATTGTTAAAACAGCCGATTTTACCGATGATTGATAAAAATTAGCCAATTGACTATTTTCGCCATCAATTTCAATGGAGTTCTTGACAGCATATAGCAAAAATGGCTTAGTGAGTAAGCAAATTCCATATAACTGAGACAAATGCATAAATATCAAAGAATAATGACAGGGTTTATTTTTCTCAGCTAGAACATGATTTATTTGGAGGATCAAGGCCAAATTATTAGACCATGACTTTAATTCAGATGCTAATTTTTCTGCCTTACCACCTTCAACAATGCCTTTCATGTAAAAATCCTCAATTATCCTTCCATTAATTCTAACAACTTTTGTTGACTCTAGCAAGCAAATTGAATCCAAATCATTTGGATCTAATCGTAGATCTTCTGTGAAGTCATCCCAATCATAATCATGAATAATAAATGGCCTGCCGAGTAAAATTGAAGAAGCTTTATCAAAAATGTACAAACTTCTCCATAACTTCCTTCGATGCAATATATATTCTTTATCTGAAAGCGATTCATTGACATATTTTCTGTGAAGCCCCAAGGCTTGAGCATGGCGAATTGCAGAACCTAGTGCTAACCATGACGCATTTCTTTTATTAGATGTTTGAAGATAAAAGTATGCAAGAAAGTTTGACTCGGTAACCCAAAGAGCGAGATCATCTATCAGGTCTTTCACGTACCTAAAACCTATCTTAAAGAAGCATTCCGAGGGAACATCCCCACAATCCGTCTCTGAATCACCAAACGATAATTCTTTAAATAACAAGCCGAGGGCTAAAACCAAATAAAGTAAAGCCATGTGGTTCTTCTTGGCTCTCAAAGGGTTAGTATATACAAAATCAACTATTCCAGTCTTGAAATGGTTGATATTTAACACGTAGTATGTACGATTGATATTTTCATCAAATAGATTCAACAATTCTAAACAAACTTGCTTTGTTGGAAGATTAACGAGATTGTCATTCGAATTTGAAGATGTATTTTCAATGATGTGGATCCTTTTAGGATCCTCCGTAAACTTCGATTTGCCTAGTTTATCACGAAATATATCTCTGCAAACTGTAAGCAAAGATAGTGGACTACTATCTCCTATATAGCAGAAGTATCCTACAGAGTCGAATAAAATCCTAGAGTTTTCTTCAGAATAGATTTGCTGTTTTCCTTCACTTCTTTCCTTGTTCACTTCACTAGACCAGTCTTGTGTGCCTGCTGTAGAGTTTAACCCCCCCGAATCTTTTATTTTGTTAGGACTAAATGAATCTAAATCGTTAAATTCAAAGTTAGTTAATGTCTGAATTCCATCTAGACCATTGGGGTCATATCTTTGGCTTTGTATTGAGTCATCCTCTTCAGATAGTGATACAGCCTTTTCACTGGGCTGATCTACTCTAAGTTCACTGGAACTTCCAGCAATTCTTTGAGCTTTTGTTAGCTTTCTTTTATCTGTATTCGAGAATAAACAGGGAACATTCTTCTTCTTACATAGTTGGCACGGATTTATTCCACTACACTAAAGTTTTGTTAGCAAAATCGCCGAAATTGCCATTCCAGAGAATACTTACTTTGTATTTTCTCCTTTTACAGTTATCACACGCTTTTGATACTCTTCGTATCTTTTTCTTTCTTATAATATCGTTATCATCCATAATTTTCAAATAGAATAGATAAAACTTGAAACTGATCTATTTTTCAAATTTCCCCACGAGAAGCTCACAAAATCGATCCTGCCAACATAAATGAAGTCCTACAAACACTAAAATGTTTTAAATAATTATGAACTAGTTTTTCATTTCCTTAGTTTTCATATATAATGTTTAACAAGGCTAGGTAATATTAGTAACTTTTTAAGATTACGTTTATACAGTCATTCCATTATTTTCAAATCAGGAGAAACTGAAAATGAAGCTTCTGTGATCTCCTTCAACTTTTCAATTTTAACATTTTCAGCTATTTCAATTAATATTAACCCGTGATCGGACACATCAAATACACCCATATCTGTAATAATTCTTGAAACACATTGTGAACCAGTAAGTGGAAATGTGCACTTTTTCAAAATCTTCGGCCTATTTTTTTTATCTACATGTTCCATGACTACTACGACTTTAGTACTGAGAGGATTTGAAACCAAATCCATAGCTCCTCCCATACCCTTTATTTTACCTGGGAGACCCCAGTTTGCCAAGTCACCGTTTTCAGCAACTTGCAATCCTCCTAAAATAGTTAGGTTAATCCTACCTGATCTTATCATAGCAAAAGATTCCTCAGAACCAAAGAGGGAAGCGCCTGAGTTCAAAGTTACCGTTTCTTTACCGGCATTGATCAAATCAGGATCAAGTTCATGCTCCTCAGGATAGTCCCCTAATCCTAATAATCCATTTTCAGATTGAAGGTTTACTTCGATGCCAGGCGGTAGAAAGCTTGGTGCTAATGTTGGCATTCCAATTCCTAAATTGACAAAATTTCCATCCTTAAGTTCTTTTGCTGCTCTTTTGATTATCCTCTCTCTTTTAATTATAGTAGTAGATTTTGATGAATCTTGGCCATCCGTTGGATTTCTTTGTTTAGTCTTAACGATTTCAATATCTTTTGGTGCAGTTGATTGAATTATACGTGAAACATAAATTCCAGCCAAATGAACATTTTCTGGCTCAATTTCACCTGGTTCAACAATCTTTTCTGCTTCAACAATGGTCATATTAGATGCCTTTCCGAAAACAGAGTTAAAGTTATTTGCTGATCCTTTGAACCAGCAATTTCCCAATGTATCCACCTTATATGCCTTTATAAATGAAACATCACCCCTTATGGCTTCCTCCAATAAGAAACGTCTATCTCCAAAAGTCCTCTTTTCTTTCTTTTCGCTATATTTCAACACAGTACCATCAGGAGCGTATTTAACTGGCAATTTTCCCTCTTCAAGCCAAGTGCTAACACCGGCAGAAGAATAATAAGCTGGGATACCTGCTGCTCCAGCCCTGCATCTTTCCGCTAAATTCCCTTGAGGAATAAGTTCAAGCTCTATTTTGCCTTCCAAGTACATCCTTTCGAAAGTCTTGTTATTTCCAATATATGAGCTTACCATCTTTGTTATTTGGCCCGATTCAAGAAGTTTACTCAAACCTCTTCCATCAATTCCAGCATTATTGGATACGGCAGTTATGTTCTGTGCATCATTTTTTCTCAATAGTCCATCGATAAGTGTTTCTGGTAGCCCACAAATGCCAAATCCTCCCGAAAGAAGTGTTATGTTGGATCCAATTCCTTCTAATGCTTCATCAACGCTGTTGAAAACCTTCGAGCTTTTTGCTCTGGAAAAGGTGCTAAACCACTGATGTGAACTAAGTTTATTAAGCTTACTGAAAATTAATAAATTTGATGATAACTTAGTTTGAATCATTCTCTAATCAATTAATACTTCCTTTCATCATCATCTATCTTCCATATATTGCTTATATAGATGGCTGTTAAAAAGCTTAATATCGGAAATGATAGTCATATTTCCGCTTCTACAATGCAGGAAAAGCAGCCATAATCGTTTTCCGTGAAATGCGGAATTAAATTCCGTTGCACTACAAACTAAGGTTCATTTTCCTACTTTTCCGCTTCTACAATGATCAGTAATTAAAATGACTATCAAAATTAATATTTCAATCTTACAGTACTATATTGGTATTTATTTATATCAATTAGCGGTAGTGTAAGAAGTCTCTAAGGCCATTTAGGGGCATCGTATCCGTTTGGTCTACTAGCGTTGCGAAAACCCACTTCCGTTTTATCGAATTCTATAACAGGCTTCAAGACTCTAACATTCCCACTAAATCCTTCAGAATACATTTTGACGAAATACTTCAGTTCCTTTTCGGACTTATTTTCAACCAACTCTAAGTCGGTATTGAGTTCTTTCATTGACTTCATGGCAGTCTTTGAAATCTTATCTACCAGATCATAGTACCTGAGATTAAACAATTCTTTATCCAGTTTCTGCATCAAATCTTCCCAAAGAAAGTCAGGATATTTACCTTGAGCTAATAAAAACATGTCGTATTGAATAAGTGATGATCTACACCAGTAGCTTCCGCCAAATTTGGCTCTCTTATACAAACCAAGCAATACAGCAATTGAAACCATGCAGCCGGTACCATAGTCGCTAATTGGGAATGGAGGAACCATTGGTTCATTCAAGCCCATTGCTTTCCCTTGCTCCCATGCAACACCACTGGCACAATCAGCAATTTGTTGCCATCCTGCTCGACCAGTCCATTCTCCTTGAAACCCGAAACAATTTTCAGATGCATATATATAGCCTTTCCCTCTTTTTTTAGCAAGCTTTGTTATCATTGTAGGACCATATCCTAATTTCTCAATTGCATTAGTTCTATAACCATCAATTATTATATCAGCCTCTTCCAATAACGATTCGAAAATTTTTCTGTCAGCTGTGTTTTTTAAATCTAAATCAGTTGTATGCTTTCCCATGTTCGAGTCAACCTGAAAAAAAGGAACATCTGGTAAATTTGGGGATGTAACCTTAATTACAGTAGCTCCATACTCTGCTAAAGTTCTTCCAATAGTGGGACCCGCAATAATACGACATAATTCTAACACTTTAACACCTTCAAGGACCTTTAGACTCTTTTCATCAGTAGCAAGGAATGGTGCCTGTGGGGTTTCCGTTTCGAGGTCCTTGACTTCAAATAGAGGAATCTTTTGCATAATTTGACCATGATTGGTTTTCAAAAAATCTTCATATTTCAACGCTTCCACACCAGCCTGTCTATTCTTCAAATTGAGTTCCTCAAGCTCATCGCAATCAAACTTGGAAACAGCACCCTGGATAGTTTCAACTACCTTGTCATAGTCAGTTAGCTCCGGGGCATAGGCCGGAAGCCCGATCATATTAAGAGTAGTTGATGCCTCCAAAGAACCGTGAATATGATAATATCTATTATCTTTTGTTTTGTAAAGGTTAGCAGACATTCTTCTATAAGTGATAGATTGTGCTTGATTTAAGTCAGTTGGCTTAAGCTTCAGAATTATGTTTTTGTCTAGCTTGGTCATCCCATCAATTGAAGATAAGTATGTCAGCATCAAAGCAAACAAAGCATGAACCATATCGACCTTTGCGTTATCGTCCACTCCATATCTGAGTTTGACCAACTGCAAGACTACACTAGCCTCAATTCCTTTTAAAGCTGATTCAACTTCACATTGTTTCAATGGGCATGGAATGATAATATGGTCTTGACTATTGTAGAAAGTTATTTTTTTGGAGTTTTCTTTGATCTCTTCAGGAAAGTTCAAAGAATCATCTTCTATAATCAGACTGAATATTTTCTTGGTCTCTTCTAATTGTGAATACGTCATATTGTATTTCTTTTGCATCCATTTGTATACGAAAATCTGGGGAAGATTGTCTTTAAATATTCTGACTGCGGATAACGGAAAACATGTTTTCCGGTACGGAGAAATTGTGATAAATGAAAGCAATAATTAAATTTACAATATATATTGATAAATTACATACTATAATGATCTGGTTGAGGTTTGAGATTCCAGTAGCTTCAAGAAGATAACGCTGCTGCCATTGGAGCTGAGTCGAGGTATACTTGATAGTAGTCCATTTTTTGAAAATTCTCATCTTCAAAAACAGCATGGCCTGCCCATTGAATAGATATGGCCTTGCCGTTGATCAAACCATACTCTACATAACCATTGAGTAGAATTTCATTTTTCAGGAGAGAAGCGACATTCTGAACAACATGGTGTCTTGATGTTACTTTCGTCCACATATTCTGTCTCATTTGAAAAATCTCGTCTTTGCCAATTACTTTTGTAGACCCCATAATGAGTGTAGCATCTTCAGTAAAGTATAAAACATATGGATCCTCTGTCGTAGGAGGCTTTGTGTCTGATTGCTTGTAGAAACCATCCAAAAAACGCTTCAACTCTTCGTTTGATTTTAAATCCTGACTGAAATTTGTCATTCTTTCTTTATAAAACTGTTGACTAATCAAATAGATTTAATAAGTTTGGAAATTCTTTTATATTTACATATGATTTTAGACCAACTCTCTAATAGCAAAAATTTTTAATATCCAATTAATAAGCAATGAAAACTAGACGGAATGAAATATATACAATAACTGCGGAAATATCGAAATCCGCACTATAAGTGATTAAAACAGAAAATGGTTTCAATTAATTTGACCGAAAGTTGTTGAGCACAGTTAATAACAGAAGTTCAATATTGTAGAGTTAACTTAATAAGAAATCTTTAAGCCTATTGAATTATTTGTATAATTTAGAACAGATGAGATAGAGGTGTAATATAAGTTTGCGAGGAGACAAATTACAAATTATCTATTCATCAGAGGAAACATAAACTGTTCAATTTTAATATGTCTATTTCTATGCAATTAAAAGCAACATAAGCACAATTGGTTGTAAGAGGTGATTTGTAAATTACAAAAGTTTTAATTTAATTATAAGAATTAAAGACGATACCTAAAATATGGATTTTCCTTGTCCGTTAAATCAGCAAATTCAAAGTTATCAAGGTTAGCTAAAGCAGAAACATCAGTGTTTTGAAAGTCTCTATCCTTCTTTTTATTGCCGTGCCAGTAATTGAAATAAGTCAATGCAATAATTATCAATGTAGCGCAATCACAAACTACAAAACTTATTTTGCCCCCAGTGTATGATGGTGCTTGACTTGAAATGAAAGTTTGTGGTCCAACAATATTACCTACACAATATCCAATCAAGAAAACAGCATTAGTAGTAATTTTCTTCGTATGGCCAGCAGTATTCGAAGCAAAACAAGATAAAGCACAAATAGTCGTGACAGGATAGATATTCATTAAGTAATAGCCACCAAGTCTAGCACTTTTTGAATCGTTGGCAAATGCTAGCATACATGATGCAACAGTTGATATAAACATAGCTGTGAATGAAATTGCCATACGGTGTGGGAAGAACTTACTGCTTGCGGCGAATAGGATGCAGCCGACTAATTCAACAGCACCACAAGGCATATTCATTAATAAAGCTTGTGTAGAATCATATCCAAAATCAGAAGTTAAAAGAATACTTCCAAAGTTAGTTAACGCTCCATTAGGAATGTTGGAAGCTATTCCAAAAGCAAAGTATAACCAGGTATTCGTGTCTTTCATTGCTTCGATAAACTGGTACTTTTTGAAGTGCTTGTTACCAAAACCTTGCTGGTTTGATCTGATTCTTTCAACAACTATTACCTTTTCTGTTTCACTCAAAAACCAAGCTTTTGAAGGATTGTCTGGAATATGGAAATAAAAAAGAAATCCTATTACAATTGTCATAAGACCAGTTACTATAAACAAAACCTTCCAGGCTGTGATTGAGTAATTAGAACCATGTAATGCAAGCCCATAAGCAATAGATGACCCCATGATTGTACCAAATCCGTTACATGAAAACCAAAGGGCAGTTCTCAAGAAATGTTCGTCAGCTTTATACCATTGACCTGTTAAAATAACCATAGCAGGAGTAATTGATGATTCAAAAATACCCAAAATAGTTCTTAATGTTATAAACCCAGCGTAGGTGCTTGGTGTAGCATGCAAGCACAAGATAACACCCCAGAGAACGATGAAAGTGGCCGTGGTCTTGGCTAATGGAAATCTTTGAAGTATGGCATTGGCCGGAAACTCAAATGCCAAATATCCAAGATAGAAGGCAGTACCACACCATGCGTACATGTCTCCCACCATATCGAAGTCTGTCTTTAAACCCATAATGGCTGCGTATGAACTGGTTGTCTTGTCCATGAATTGACACGAGTACAACAAACAAATGAGTGGAAGCAAGTATAGGTCTATTTTCCGCAATAGTTTCTTTTCATCCTCTTGGGCATACACCACTTCTCCAGCCTCTAACACCACATCCATGGCTTCATCCACGTCTCCCGTCACTTCTATGGTTCTGCCGGTAGCAGAAGTGAAACTGGTGATAACATGAGTTGAGCCGATGTTGTCTTTGGTGAACGATACAATTGGTTCTATTTCCTGCTCAGTCTTTTCTTTTGACATTCTTATCTGGATCTATCGAGATGATATTAATAGGTTAAGGAAAGATGCGAAAACGCACCAATTTATTATTCTCCCTCCACAGTATCCTGAATGTTCTTTGAAATCGTTAACAAAAACTCACAGATTAGTTTCTATAATATAATACCGATACGGGCCATTATAAGCTATTTAATTTCCTTGTTTCCCTCTAAAGTTTAGTTACAATGCTTATCATTTAAATTAGTGGGCCTATCAAACATGCGCATTTAACGGAACCATTACAACAGGCCAGCGATAAGGCTGATAGTCACAATTGTTTTTTGTTTTTCCTTTATCAGTCTAGTCTGTGCGGGCCATCTTACATTGTGCCTCATCTAGCGTCTGAAATTGCTTAAATAAGTATCATGAAAGATCGGTATAGATGCGTTCAGAGCGTCGTGCAGATGAAATTGCTCGATGTGAAATGAACACTGACTCGGAAATCAACATGCAATTGGCACAAATTAGGCAGTTCAGCAGGGACAAGAAGTTAAAGGAGGTAGAAGGGGTTCAGTTTACAACTTTTAGCCATTGCAATCACTTCTAATCACTACAAATTCTGTACAATATATTTGCTTATCTTTAGAATTACGATAAGAAAGTTTTGTATTCTTTATCATTTTTTGACGTGAAAATATTTTTTAGATTGACACGAAAATTTTTTATTCATTTTCGGTCAAACCATTCTTCAGCTTTCAGAGTATTAATTATATATTGCTAATCAAAAAGTATCTCTGGAAAGATTAATGTAAAGACTGTAGGTCTATCTTTGAACCGATGATTGAATATAGGTCGATGATTAGAGGACTTGATTAGACGATGGAGATTGGTAAGGCATCAATTCGCTGAGATAAGATAAAATGATCTAAGATGGTGGGTTCAACCCCGATGGTCACCAGAAATTTGAGAGTTTTCAATCAGCGATCCAGTAATCGGTGGATTTTCCTCATACAATCACTGGCAAGTTCAATTCTCACATTGCAAGCTTCTTTTCTTCTTCTCTCCTTCTTGCCACACTTTTTACTTCTCTTAGCTACTATGTACAAAATAACTTATTCGTCTTCGTGAAGTCCATATGTTTGGTCAAGAAGCTATATCGGGCAAATTGGGCCCTCGAACTAATGGATTCTTCAATTTGAAATTCAACAGTTTGGTACTTTTCACTCAATTTTTTCTCTATTTCAACCCCTTCATTGACTAAAAACATTTCTTGTTTATTTTAATATCATACGAGTTCTTTTAAGCCCATATTCTTCTGAATTACTACTATCATTAGCGTATACTATATAATAGCATTCACGTGCTGATTTGAGACATTCTAATAATGTACTTAGGAAAATCACATATTGAAATAATTAGTATATAATGGGAAATAATCGATATTGAAATGCCTAATCAAAGACCAACTTTATCGTGTAAGAGATGCAGAGAAAGAAGAGTAAGGTGTGATAAGGCAAGACCATGTACGGCCTGTATCCGCAACCATACAGCTGATATGTGTGTATATGACAAGCAAAAGGGTGTCTACAATAACATGGGGGAGTCCACCTTTCAAGTGTTTAAGCTAGATTCTGATACAAATAGCAATATAGATAGTACGGAAATAATAAAGGGTGATACTGTGTATGAAATATTGAAAAAAGTTAATGGAAATAATCGTCTTGCATCACGAAGTGAAACTATCAATTTTCTGAAGCGAAATACATCTCCTCTTAAGGATGAACCTTCTGTCATAGGGTATTGCCCTTTGTCATGGATATTTATTGAAAGGAAAGATCATGGGTTACATTTTCTCTTAAGCCATTATCAGCTGGCAAATGAGGGTACTACTGCTAATGATTCCAAGGACGACCATATTTCAGAAGATGAATCGGTGGAAGGTCTTTTCTATACATATCCTTCATCGTTCAGACGAAAAATAGAAGAAATTCTTCCCAATAGAGAGGTCGTTTGGGGCGCGGTTTCTTTGTTCTTTAAAACAACCTACACATTTATGCCTTTTTTAGATGAAATTTCGTTCAGAAATGATCTTTCAAGGATATTGGGCTCAGAGGAAATATCGGAGCAAAAAATTGTACTAACTACTTCAAATAATGACGATTTTACTAAGTTGGGTATTCTTTTAATACTTATTCGCATTGCTTATGTGGTGAATGTGTTTCAACATGATACTTATGCGTTAGCAAGTTTAGAAACAGATGATTCCGTAAGAATGGCGAATTTATGTCTTAAGTATTGCCAGCTAAAGGATCTGATGAGTTTGAGCTATCTTCAATTTGCTTTATTTATGAGGATGTATCAAAGGGTTGCTCCTGAAGTGGGTGAAGGTATCTATGATAGTAAGACCAGGATTCAGACAGGGATGCTTATTCAAATAGCTTACTCGCTTGGATTGAATAGAGAACCTACCCTTTTAGATGGACGAGAGGCAAATTTAAGGCGAAAAATATGGCATTTTTTGGTTGTTTTAGACTTGTCGGATGCAATCTCATATAGACCTCCTCTCATTTCGAACGATATATTTTACAATACAAGGCCGTGCTCCTCTAAGTATATTGATCAGAATAATTCCAATAATTCCGACTATTTGTTTGAAAGAGCTATAGCAGGAATGCTTGAAAATCTGCTGGCTTTTATAGGGCTTCTAAGGGAAATGGTCAATATGAGTTTGGATATTAAGGGTTCTACCAAGATTTCTAAATTGATTTACTCAGTAAATTCTATTGAGAGATTTGCGGTTGATAAGATTGGCTTCTTACTTGATTTCAATAAGCCTCTTGCAGATGATTTTTCTTTAATTGATATGTGTTTCAAGTCTCAAACATTCAAAGTGATATTGTCAATCAAGTCATCTATAATAGTAATACTACTTCATCTAGCAGCACATTTCGAAAGTAGTAAAACTACAGACCTAATGCTATTTTATCACAAAAAAATTCAGTGCATAACAATATGTGAAATATTGCCCGTAATGAGCTTTATTAGTGATAATTGGGAGAGAAGTCTTGGTTCTATGGGAGTATTCATCTCCAATGCATTTTTCTTTCAAGTTAATCATGTCGCATGTTTAGTTAACATATCAATGCTTGTCCGAATGAAATTTCACCTAATTAATTTTAAAACTCTATACAGAAATTCTGATGATAATGCAACTATTTTTAGTCTTCTCGAAAAGGGAATTAGTGGACTATTGAAATGTCTCGAAACCTCTATGCAATTTATGTCAAGGTTATCTAAGCGTTTCAATCAAGTTGGAAAAACATTGAAATTGGCCGAAAATTATCTTACTGTTTTTCGGACTAATGAATATTATAAAGAATCGAATTTTGAACAATTGGGAAAAGTAAAATATACTGTGAACTATTTGCAACAAGTGAATTATATTTACGATGCTACATTAAGATTTGAAAGTTCTGCCCATAGCACTCCTGAGCTGCTTGACTTCCTTAATCCTGAAAATTTCGATTACGGAGAAATCATTAATTTGAACGAATTTGATACAGACTACATGAAAGACTTCGCGGATTCTCCTGACATATGCTTTGAGAGCTTATTTTCGAACTAATTGAAAATACTAAAGTATATATGCATACTATAATTTCTGAAAATCTAGTGACATTTCATATAGAGCTATATAAACATTAATTACCTATGGTTTCAATAAAGTCGAATGTATGAACATTAATAAAATGCCCATTGAATTGGCAAATTATAAAAAAAATTTGTACAGACTCAGTCAAATTCAAGTGGATTCTTCACCAAAAATTCTTCCAATGTTTGAAGCTTTCCACGAGCCTGGGATAATGTCCATTCAACGGATTCTTTCATCTGAGGACCATAATATCCATAATCTCGCATATATTGAATCATGTCAAACACAGATGGTGGTAAAAAGCTGATGAGTGTTTCATCGTGTACTTGAATAGAATTAACTGTTTTTCCTGAAATTTTTGTTATAGCTTTAGCCACATCTTCCATGGTATAAAAGGCTGTTGCAGCAGCCAAAAATTTGCCTTCGTATTTTTCAGGCTCTGTAAGAATTGGTAAGACAAAATTTCCTGTATCATCTACATCGACGAATGGTATCTGAGCATCTCTGAAGCCATGTTTGATTCCATAGGTTCCATCATCTAAAAGCTGAGGCTTGAAAAAACCATTTTCTAAGTTTTGCATGAAACTCCCAGGATAAAAGAAGGAACTTTTAATTGGCTGCTTTCTGATGTATTCTTCAATCAGGGCCTTGGAATCGAACATTGTGGCGTTGTTTAATTTTCCATCAGAGAGCTTTTCCACATTGACTGAAGTACTAAAAATAAGGTATTCGGCACCAGCTTTGACTGTAGCATTAACGATGCTTTTTCCTTGAGCAATCTCCTCTTCCTTTCCTTCTGGGGTATAGATCGAGAGTGTGATTGCAACTACGGTGTGAGCTCCCTCAACTGCTTTTTCGATCGATTGAATATCATCAAAATCAGCACAAGCCATTTCAACGCCTTTGTTCAAAAGCTCTTTAGATTTTTCGCTGGTAAGACTACGTGTGATACCACGAATTTTGTATTCCTTGGATAATTTTGCATCATTTAAGACTGCAGCAGCAATTGAACTACCTTGATGACCGGTGATTCCAAAAATAACTAAAAGCCTTGACATTGAGGATAAAATACAGTGAATTATTTAATAGAAACTGAATTTAGAGATCTACTTGATTGTAATTTAGGATAAAATTAAATCAAGTAATGAATACTGAGACGTTTATATATAATGCAACTCATCTCGAGCGACTTACCGTTTTTGGAATCTCATTAAAATTGGAAATTCGATCAAACTACTCGGTTTTACTTGATGCTTCTCCGAAGTAGCTAAGCCCGATGAAAATTGGTGTACTTCTTGAATTTTAAGCTGCTTGTGATACCTAGACTATATTTAGTAACTCTTCCGAAGTTTGGAAGCAATAGTGTACTTTATTTTTCTCCGATATTTAATAATTAATAATTTTTGATCACTAGAAAATCTCGGATATAACAGACCTTTCCCAAATTTACTTAGAAAACTTTCAAAACTCAATGGGATTAGATCAGGCATTAATTACTCTTATATGTAATGTTCTATCAGTGAGTATCCCTAAAGAATTCTGTATTTGAAAGCTTTTCCAGAATCTGAAAAAAAGGACGTTTGCAGGAGTGATTTCGACAATCTGCGCAGCAGAATTGCAAAATGGACAAAGAACAAATTGGTGTTGCACAGTTTCTTGAAGAATATTTTATTGACCAACATCTTGTTCAAGTATGTTTGAAGAAAAAAGTATGTATCAGAAAATTAGGTTAAAAAAGTCTTGCGGTATGCTGGAAGCTATCGTAAACTATGGAAAACCAACGAAGAATCTGCAAAATAAAACAGAACCCAATTTCTAATTTAGTTATACTTGATAATAAGAATTGAGACCTTGTTAAATCGGGTTAGCAAGAGTTGAAATCGTTTAATCTAGGCTTAAAGAGGCTGATAATTGAATCCATTTTGTCTTTCATCTCAATTGTGCTTGAAAGTATTCACTAAATCAAAATTCAAACCAATTTGGTCAAACCATCTGACGAATGTTAGAAGGCCAACCTCAAAACATAGAATTTATAACTGTTTCTGGGCACAATATAAAGATAAGGGGGGCGTCATCTTAGCTGGACTCTCTTATCATGTGGATCATAAGCAAACTAATGTAGTATTATTAGGCTCTAAAATCTTTGAGTTTATGCAAGTGATAGGGCCCAAACCGCATGTTAAATTTATTTTGCTAGCGGGTAAAAGTACCCCCTATGGCTATGTATCGCCATAGGAAGAATTATTGTCAGCGATTTCTGGCCATTCATTTATCACCACATTGTTACTATCGGTCTTCGATTGCACTTGATCTGAGTCTGAAAGGGAGAAATACACTGAAAAAAAAAAATAGGAAATAGAGATACATTCAAGGTATCTGAATTGAGAATATTATTTTTTCTACAAGCTGACTATCTGACTAATTGATATTAGCAAGCAAGTTGCAATGTTTTCACTGCTAGATTGGAATTTTTTCATTGATGAAGATAAATCGGAGCATCGGGTACATGTACCCTAGATCTTTGAAAATAGTTCACTTATCGGCTTTTCAAACGTAGACTAAAAATCATTATTAGACTTACATGAATATAAGTTCATTATGATTTCCAAAATCCCGTTAATTCATGAATCATATTTCAACAATAATTTGAAAAAAAATTATGACAATTACAAATCAAAAAGAGGAAACCACCATTAAGGATGAAGAAGCCAAACATGCTATCACTAGCATAACCCAAATATGTTCCACCGAAGATTTGATTGATTTTTCGTCAGAAGAAGAGAAAGCCTTAGTCAAAAAACTCGATAAATTTATTTTACCCATAATGTGTTTGGTATTTTTTTGTCAATATTTAGATAAACAAACCTTATCCTATGCAGCAGTGTTTGGATTGAAAACAGACTTGAAGTTAACTGGTAATCAGTATTCCTGGCTTACCTCTGCGTTCTACATTGCACAATTGGTATCGCAATTTTGGAATGCATATGCTCTAAGTAAATTTCCTATTAAAGTTGTCACTGGTATTTCAATTCTTATATGGGGTGGCTTATGTATGTGCTTAGCAGCCCCTAATAGTTTTTCTGGTTTTGTTGCAGTAAGAGCTTTATTAGGTTTTTTCGAAGGTGCAGTTTCTCCTTCATTTGTGATTATAACATCTGTTTACTATAAAAAATCAGAACACCCACTCAGAGCGGCATCATGGATTTCTTGCAATGCTGTGGCACAGATTGTTGGAAATTTCTTGGTTTATGGTTTAGCTAAAAATTCAAGTATCAAGCTAGCTGCTTGGAGAGTCGCATTTTTAATCTGTGGTGCTTTGACAATTGTTATCGGCGGTATCTTTTATGCAATTGTTCCATTTTCACCAGCAAATGCATGGTTTTTAAATGAAAGGGAAAGGCACATTGCTGTAACTCGTTTGTTGGTAGAAAGTGATAGAGGTGAAAGACAATCTTTCAATTTCCGTCAAATAAAGGAATCGATTAATTTTGATTGGATAACATGTTCTTCGTTCTTGTTTGGCTTCTTGATTACAGCAACTTCAGGTCCTATAATTTTCTCTACTTTGTACTTGGAAAATATGGGTTATGATAATTTTGAAGTTATCAAATATGGGTCCCCAGCAGGTGCTGTACAGTTATTGTTTATCTGGATTGGCGTTTTCTTGACTAGTAAATTTCCAAAGGAAAGATGTATCATTATTGTGCTGTTGATCTTAGTTCCATTGGTTGGAAATATCATGTTGTTAGCTCTTCCTGGCTCTAACCACTGGGGAGGCATTGTTGGAGCATGGCTTGGAAGTTGTATCACAAGTTTTATGTGTATCTTGCTTTCTTTAAATGCATCCAATACTCGTGGTAATACAAGAAAGTCTATTGTCAATAATATTTTCTTTTTAGGATATTGTCTTGCGGCCATCGTATATCCACAGTGGTGGAATTATAGTAAAGATCCCACTTATAGAGTCGGATTATCTTGTGATGTTGGATTTTGGGTAGTTCTTATAATTATTGTCTTGGGTTACAGATTTATGTCTATTCATGAGAACGAGAAGAGAGATTGCTTGCATGAAGCAGGTCAAGTGCCAGATTATGATCCTGGCCATGATTTAACAGACAAGGAAGACTTACATCACAGATATATATATTAGTTAGTGTAAATCAAGTTATAATTTTCATAATTTTTAAAAACTGTAGTGAAGTTTTGGATGCAAATTTTTAATGAGCTATTGAAGCAGTAATAATAGTTATAATTCTCTTTTCACAAATATAAGTCTATCAATTGTAAGATTTAGTTTTGGAAATTGTAGAATACAAGCTGAGCATCTATTAAAATATTTTATAATAAATGAACTTAACTATAAATCAATCATTACATATTGAGATATTTCTTTCAGAAAATCAGTATTGATCTTAGGATCTGAACTAAAGTAAATAAGTCCTTCCTTCATTACAAATTTTAAGTTCTCTTCTGGCTCATCGAGGATTGAAACATCCTCCAATGGATTCTTTTTTAAAAAAATCATATCTGCAATAAAGCCTTCTTTTATTTGACCAAGTTTGTCATGAAGAGAATTCATCTCGGCAGGAGTAACAGTTGCTGAAAGTAATACATCATGAGAGCTTAATATCTTTCCTCTTATAAAGAATTCTTGGGTTTGATATCCCCCAAGTGGACCGAGAAGGTCAGAGCCGTAACATAATTTCAAATTATATTTTTTAGCTATTTGAAGAGATTCAAGTCCTTTGTATAGCACCTGTTTATTCTTTGATTTAGTATCTTCTCCAAAGAATGATTTGAACTGATCTGACGCCATGATTTTATAAGTAACAAGAGTTGGAGTTAAGTAACAGCCCTTCTCAGCCATTAATTTTGCTGTTTCTTCGTCTATGAGATTTCCATGTTCTATACCTTTGACCCCATTCTTAATGCAATGCTGTATGGATTCAGGAGTATAAGCATGCGCTGTGACATAGGTTCCGTATGATTTTGCTATTCTAACCAATGCTTGAATTTCATCGTCACAATACTGAATATTGGTAATTTTATCAGTTGGAGATGCAACACCACCACTGCCCATCATCTTAATGAAATCAGCACCCTGTCTTAATTCTTCCCTAGCTGCTTTGTAGCATTCGTCAACACCATCCGCAACTTTTCCAAGCAAGTTCATATGACACGAACAGCTGTCAAATGAATCACCTGGGAGATCACCTGGTACCATATCACCATGCCCGCCAGTCTGGGAAATTGCATGACCTGCAATAATTAATCTTGGTCCAATGATGGAGCCCTCATCGATTGCATTCTTTATATAAGATTCAGTTCCTCCACAATCACGTAAAGTAGTAAATCCCCTTTCTAGCATTGCCTTACAAACACTTGCAGTCCTTGTAATTGCCTTAGTTTTAGACATGAGCATTAACTTGGTTAAATCAGTCTCTCCAGGTACACATTGCACATGTACGTGATTATCGATCAACCCTGGACACAAGAACATTCCATTACAATCTATAACCTTCATATCATCTTGAATTTCTGCTTCTCCTTCTCTAATAGATGTTATTTTGCCTCTATCTGTGACAACGCAAGCGTTTTCGATTATTCTATTGTTTAAAACGTCGACTATTGATGCTTTGATAAAACAGTATTTTTTTGGTTGCGGAAGTGCCCAAGGCTTCATTAAAGAATTGAAATCCTTATTAACTTTCTCATTAACGTCAAATTCATCGAAGTTCATGCTTCTTCTCATAATTTCAATAAATCTAAACTTATTTTGTCTCAGAGCATTAAACTAGTTTTATATAATAATTGCAAAAACGGTCGGCTAGTCCTTGTCTCGGGTACAAGTACCCATCCCCTTGAGAACTAAGTTATACATTGTGGGTACTTGTACCCGCTATTGATACTCATGGAAATCGATTCAAATCTAAAATGGGCTATTAATGTAGCTTATAATATAGTGATAAGTTACATGGTTAATTTTAATTATAATTATTAATTTTTTGCAGGAAGTGCAATTTTAGTAAGTTTTCGCAATTGTTTTCTAATAGTCAAAAAAAAATATTTAAATATAAGAACCTTACTTCTTTTTTTTTAGCTAACCAAATTTTGTAACATCAATATTTTTAATCCAGTTAAGGTCATGTGAGAAATTGTTAAACAAGAATTCATCATGCATTTGGTATTCTTCCAGTCCATCAAATTTGCTCTTATTTATTGTATCATTGCGGCCATTAAAGCCATTTGAAGAAATAGCTTCAGGTAGGACCATAGTATCCATTCTACTTAATTGGAAGTTTTGAGCATATAGATCAATATCTATCTCAGGAAATACTGAAAGAGATTCGTAATTTTTACTGTGAGATTTGGAACTAAAGCTTTCATATTCTACTAATTCTTCTTCCAACTTTTTTTCGAGCAATCTAAATCTGGACAAGTTGACCCTAGCACTGGAGCTTCCTTTCGATAGTATTTGTAAAATCTCCAAACCCTTTTTCAAGAATAATTTCGTGCTTGGCGAATGGTCTATTTTCAAGAAAGCAATCAAAACAAACAAACTAAGATTGCAAAAATTTAAATCGGTTGAGGAATATATACCAAGCTTATTGTTATCTTTCATAGTGGAAAGAATTCCAAAAATGTTGAAAGCTGCATCAACACAGACTGAGGTCAAGTGATCAATAAAAATGGATTCTTGACTGTTTATTTGTCTCAAAATACTCTCATAATTTTCAACTTTATATAACAAAAACGGCTTGCCAAGGTAGATTTTCCCTAAGTAATAAAATAAGATCAAATGATTATTGGCACGATAAAAGTTAGAATTAGGATCTAAGCTTTCAAATTTGCATATGGACGGTAAACGATCTTTCCAGGAATCCAATTCTTGTGAGATTATCCTAATATTTCTTGAAAGGTGGGCTTCTTCGTCATTTGATCTAGTAGACTGATTGTAGACAAGGGCTGATATCTTACCAAATATACAAATGAGCTCGATCATAGCCTTCTGATTTAGACAGTTAGATGTACCATCTATATGTCTTAATTCCGGAACATCCTCTGGAAGTTCTACAGAAATATCAGCAAAGTTGATAATGTGAGATTTCCCCAAATTGATTCCTAGCCTTTTTTCCAACGCAAAACAGGACCACCATAACCTTTTATAAAATTCCTGATCATCCTTTGATTTGTCTTTAAATGCATCTTTTAAATGCAAATTATTCGAAATAGCAATTTCAACTGCTAAGTACAAATACTTGTAGCCGTGGTCAATAAAAGACGAAATAATGTCCGCCTTTTTAGTGGTCATGTATACTCCAATTAGCTGAAACACTTGTATGCTTCCTATATTATTATTATTAAGCAAAATACCAACAAAGGGTAACATGCGAGAATAATATGGATACCCCGGATCTTCCCAACTATTAGATAACTCTTCTTCAGGAATGCCTTCTCCATCAAGAATGTATTCATAACAAGTCGCAATAGAAAGAACACCTAAGAGTATAACTAAAAAATTCCAATGACCCTGTAGATATGCTATATTTTTTTGGTTTTTCATTATCAAGAATTTGTTTAATTCTTCCCGAAATTTTTGAGGATGGATGTAAAAAAAGTTCGTCTCACAAATACTTAAAAATACTTCTAGCAATTTGAATATGGCTTCATTCGATGGAAGTACTGCCAATGGTTCATTTAACATCGAAAGAGGTACTAAGTTAATTTCTTGTTGCTGCTTGGAAATAGACTTTGATAAGGATATTTGGTAGTCTGTGGAAAACATCTCTAATCCAGATGTGTTGGTTATATTTCGGTCATTTCTGAGATTAGGCCCTTGGATAAAGCTGATGAAACTCTCATCCGCAGTTGAAACCATGTTCGAAGTAACATCTTTGAGAACAGACCTTTCACGACTAGATATATGATCTGAATTTGACAGTAGTTGTGTAGTCAAGATACCTTGTACTGGCTCTGTTTTATTATCCTTTGTTAGGAGGCCCTGAGAAATATCTTTTTCAATTATGTCCACATTATTTCTCAAATCAAATAAGGTGATCCTTGGACAAATTGACTGGATAATCCGCTCTAATTTACAATTATACGTCTTGAGGTGCTTGTGCTGTGATCTGCTTGAGTTAGATTTGAAATGTTCACATCAGTTTCAAAAATACTTACTCTAGCGACTCATTCTCTTCTAAATTAGTAGCCTTAGAGATTATTTCACATTTAATATTTCTTGTAGTGCATTTATCACAAGGAAACCCTCCTCTGCATTTTACTCTTTGTTTTCGACATCGATCGCATCTTAAATCTCGTTAGTAAGAAGTTAATTATAAGATTGAAAACCCAAACTTACGCCACTGGTGCACGTTTTCTTTCCTGTAGGGGAATTTTCTTACGTATCCTAGTTTTTTTGCTTGTAAAATCCATATTTTCATTCCAAACTATTATCCTTTATCTTATTTCATATGAGTTTTATCAAGCCATATTGTAATATCTATATGCAGTATCTGGACATTTGATCGATATCAACTGCTGATCGAGTTTCTTGAAATATAAGTGTGTAACCTAATGAATTGATAAGTTTATATGAAACAGCTTATTAAATAATGGCTAAAAGTTAAAAATAAGATACTCTTTATATCTGTGGTATAAAATTCAAATAGTTGATTTAGGGTAGCTATAAAATATTGCATAAGGATCAAATCAAGATAGTTGCAAAATCTCTATCGTCGAAGGAAATTCAAGGTAATGAATACAAGAAATAGTTAGATGAATGTCTACTACCGTTGATTGCGATTATAAAATATTCGGAATATAAACATGTATAATAAGTAGATGTTTTTTAAAATAAGTTTTATTTTTGTATATTTTAAGTTCGTAGAGAATTAAAACATTTGGTTAGAACTAAGTGAAGATGCACATATTTCGACATTTACTGAACAAGATTTTATAAATGATAGACTAAGAAACCTTTAAGATATTTATCGTTATCAGTAAAAGGTAGCCCCTTATAGTCACTTCTTCTATTTGATATCGAAAATTGGAAAATCATAATTAGTTGATCTATTTTTATTTATTCGACGTGATTTACCTGGTTCTAGCTAAATGATTTATTTTGTTGTTTGAAGCGGATTATTGAAAATATATGCTAAAGAGAGGATGCTTCAAATTATCAAATGGTTTTTAAAAGACAAGAATTTCGCAATTTATTAGAACTGAATAAATAAATAAATGTATAAATATAAGTAAACATATAAACAAAAAAAATGTTTAAATAAATAATTCGAGATTAGTATTCTCCCCATAAAAAGAGTCCCGCTCTTCTGAATGCGCTTCTAACAGCACTAGTATCTTGGTTTTGTTTTTCTTCGGCTGCTTTCATAGCATAGTATACACTTTCGTATTCTTCAATCTCTTCCATTGCAAAGTATATATCAACATCTTTAGTATGAACGAAGGAAGTTCTCTTAATAACTTTCCAGCCGATGAAGATCGCGAGGTCAATAAATATCATCAAGTAACTGAAAAGGAAGGTCTTGATGGACCATCTTCCTGGTAAGAATACAGCATAACCGCTAACCCACATCATTGAAAAAAGAATCGCAATTGCAATGTAGGAAACATATGGCTGTCCAAACCCTTTGAATGGTAAACTGTTACGATCAAAATTCTGATCTTTCATTGCATAGTAAAATTTCAAATAGGTAGTACAAATAATCATAAAGTTGATTAATTGTGAGGTTGTAACCAAGTTCACAATCCAGTCAAGAACAGTCTCAGATTTTTCGTTTAATTGAAGAAATGAAAGCATTGCCCAGCAGTTTGAAACTAAAATGCAGTAAATTGGAATTCCTTTCTTAGTGCAGTATGTGAATATTTTTGGAGCTCTTCCATCGACCGCTAAACCATACAAGGCTCTGGCGGAGCAGAAAGTGTAAGAGTTACCAGCAGAGAATGAAGATGTTAATAATAATACATTGACAATATGAGGTAAGATCTTAATATTCAAATTCGTCATTGCAACAATATAAGGACTACTTCCAGCACCTGGTTTTCCCTCAGAAATTGCTGCTACTAATAATGGATCATTATAGGCGCAACAAATACCAACACATAAAGAACCGAAAACAAAGAAGAAGGTTAATCTATAAGCAACTTGCTTATATGCCTTTGGAAGAACTTTTCGAGGGTTTATACATTCACCAGCAGTCATTGAAACATATTCTGGACCAGCAATAGTGAAGCACGCTTGAATCATACAGGCCAAAAATCCTTCAAATCGGCCCAAACTTCCCGTCAGGATATACTCGGCCATAGGTCCAGGATTTCTCCAGTATCTAAATCCATAAGCATCATGCTTTGGGTTACCGCCAACCATCGTAATAAACGTAAAAAGAAGTAAACCCAATGCCAAAACCACCTTTCCGATAGCAAGCCAAAATTCTGATTCACCATAGAATGATACAGCTAGGACGTTTATTAGGAAGTATGCGAAAACCTGGATGGCCAAAGGGATCGCGGGAGAGTAATCATCTGTCCAGAAGTGTATTATCGTGTTAAACGCAACAACTTCGAATGGAATCAAAGCACATTCGAGAAACCAAAAGTTCCAACCAGCAGTCACCTCTAGGGCCTCATCAACATATTTTCCTGCCATTCTGATGAATGGTGAAGAAATTGGCATGTGACTCACTAATTCTGCACAGCTAGTTGTAACTAACAATACTGGAATACACCAAAGAGAATATCCAAGCAATAAACTAAGTGGCCCACCTTCATTTAACCCTTGTCCAATAGAAACGAAAAGGGCAGTACCAATAGTTCCACCAATACCGATCAACTGAATCTGTCTGTTCTTTAACCTTCTGTGTGGAAAAGGCAGTGAAGATCCTACACTCGACACATCTAATTCCGACTTGACTTCAACTTCAATGTCACCACCTTTTTTCTTGTCATATTTACTGTTGTAGTCATTGGAGCTTTCTCCTAATACTTCAACTACTGTGTCCTCTAATTTTGGCGGAGGTAAGGGAATAAAGCTATCTTTGAGAAAAACTGCTACGTTCTTCATTGCTGCTTGTAGTTTTTTAAGAATTAACTAATTTTAAATCTTTGATTTACATTTATCAATATGGGTGACATTAAATCACTTTTATATCCTCAATAGTACATAAAAAGCATTAATGATAACGACTATTAAATCTCTTATCTTATCCGATTTTCGAGTGAGATTTTTGTGTGCGCATCATTTTCCTTATCAAGAAAACATCTTAAATTTTTCCAATTCTAGTTTACCTTAACATTTATATATTACGAGGTATTTAAAGCAGCGCACTTCTTAATGCTTAGTAATAAAGTAATGGGTATATGATGTCTGAATATAGGTATGAGATCCTATATAAGGAAGAAGGCAGCGCATTATAAATTTATCCTTTTCGCAACTATACCAAATGAAATTTAAAGATGTAACAAGATAAAGATATGAGCATCGGTCAAAGCTTACCCCAAACCTTACCAGCCACATGGTACACTAGTGAAAGATTCTTAGAGGTAGCCAAGCTCGAACTTTTTGATAAGGGCTGGCACTTTGTCTCACCAGTTGGTCGTTTCGTTACTAGTAAAGAAGAGAATGCAGTTCAGTTTAACTTCTATAAGAACCCCTTTTTTGCTCTTTGTGATATAGAGGATACCGACATTGCTGAGATAGACTTCTATTATGGTGTCTATGAAGATATATTTTCAGATGTTGAGATGGACGACATGAGCAAGGTCAAAAAGATCTTGGAAACTTTGTCAAAGGTCAACTCGGTTACCACTAAGACAGGACTTACCTTCGTCTGCCACGAGAAAACCCCAAGTCAAACTTTTGAAGATTACTTCGGCAATGAATTGACGGAATTTATTGACAAAAAAGATTTCAGAAAGTTTCCTCTACGCCGTCCTTTAGTTTACGAAACCGACTACAACTTTATGACATTCATTGATGGATATCAAGAGTGCTTACACTGTCAATACACCCATCCAGTTTTCTCCAAGGTCTTCCCAGTTGAATTTTACAAAGTTGATCTTTTCACCAACTTTTGTCGTCACCAAGCACCACCTTCAACTGACAACTATCAAGAGGGTTTATTCTTATACTTCTTCCCTGTTTGCTCCTTAAATTTATACGGAGGTGGTTTAGGTTGCTTCAGAGCATGCCCAATTAGTGCAAACAGATGTCGCATGGAATTCGACTATTACTTTGATGGTCTGGATGAAGAATTCGAAGAGTACTTCAAGTTTGCTAGACAAGTTGCCTTGGAAGACTTGGATTTGTGTGAAGCTGTTCAGAAGAACTTACAGATGGGGATGTACGAAAAAGGTGTCCTTAACCCCAATAAGGAGAAGGGTGTTATTTATTACCACAACCTTATTAGAAATCGTGTAATGAACTCTGTCAAGGCTGGTCCTGCCTAATTGTTTTAATTAAAGATACCCCATCAAAATTTTAGTTCACTATATTTTGGTTTCATTCTATTTTAGATTTTCATTTATAAAATATGAAGAACTATCAGAAAGACAATTTATGAATTTCTTCGCTATAGATTATTCAACGTCCACAGAAACTAAAAGTATCTGTTTATTATTTAGTGTACGTAGTTGACCTTAATTTAAAATTTGATGGGAAAACGGCGTAATTTTTGCAATAGACCGCAAAGTTGTAAATTAATCTTTTTTGGAGCCAGCTTCAATATTGGATACCCTATTAATAGCCAGAGTCTAGCGTTGAAATTCTTCAATGTGAATTAAGCCATCAAATAGTCATTTACTGCTTCGGCTAACGTAATCGACGTCCTTATTTTAATTAAACTAATGGTTGATGCAATTAAAGAGGTTTTCAAATTGAATATGCATACTACCATTTTTATTTCGAATGAGACTGAAGTTTTCAAAAAAATTTGCTCATTAATCAAGCAAGAGCTTCTTATCTGAAATTATTAACTATCCAGACATCTTGTGATTTGCCAGTGGAGGATCAAGAGTTTGCAAGAAGGATAGATGAAAATTTGAATTCCGGACTTTTTAACAGAATCAGCAATTATAAGAATAGGATGGACAACTAATAGTTGAAGACAACCTTAACTATATTGCTGACCTTAGCTTTTAGAAAACATGTACATGAAATTTTAAGCTAAATCTTTTCCCATCAAAGTTCATGAGAACCTTTTATAGGTATCAATTGTGGTTTATATTACGAAAATTGTCGAGAAAAAGCCTTATAAGAAGTTATAGAACCCAAAAACTGAGATATTAGAACATAATAGTTATGAGGTTAGTACAAGCCTTATCAAATATCCTATTTATTTTTTATTGAATCCCGTCGGAGAGACTCAGATATGTCCGGATGCGACATAGACGTTGAGTTGTGCCGCAATAATTTAACTAAAAGGGTAATTTGTATTGATTCGAGGAATTTTGCATTTCATTTGATAACACTGATAACTTTTCATTGGATTATCAGTAGTTGAAAAATGCAACTCTGTTTACTTAGGGAAAATAAACATCCAGATTCAGTTGTTTTATCTTTTGTTTCAGCCAATGATTGAAAAATCCATCAAATAGATAATTTGAATCTAGTGCAAAAATCAGATACCCCAATAGCTATAAATTGAAGGAAAAATCTTCCATTATCTTCAGTTGGTTTTTAAGATAAAACCAAACCAAATAAGTTTCAATGTTTTTTGAGTACAAAAAGCTCCTCGCGAGTCTTCTTGTTGCAGGAAGTACAGTTAATGGATTAGGAATCTCGAAAGAAATAAAGAGATCTGTATTCGAATCCACAGTAGAGGTGCAAATTTTAAATGATACTACCTACAGCTTTCCCCAAACAGATAGTGCTGAATTATTTCCCATGGCACAATGCAAGGGAATCACTTTGGAAGAAGCTACTATAGATCAGCTTCAAGGATATATGGCTGAAGGTTTGTTGACATCGGTTGATTTAGTAACATGTTACTTAGAGAGATATTTTCAATTAAATGATTTTGTTAACGCCGTTCTTCAATTGAATCCAGATATGCTTGCAATTGCAACTCAAATGGATGAAGAAAGAGCACAAGGAGTTGTCAGAGGTCCTCTTCATGGTATTCCATTTTTGGTCAAAGACAATTACGCAACTAAAGATAAGATGCAAACTGCTTGTGGTTCCTATGCTTTATTAGGATCTATAGTTCCAAGAGACGCATTTGTTGTAAAGAAATTGAGAGAAGCTGGTGCTGTTCTATTCGGACATTCTACTCTTTCTGAATGGGCGGATATGAGGTCAAATGACTACAGTGAAGGCTATTCTGCTCTTGGGGGCCAATGTAGATGTCCATATAATTTGACCCGTAACGGAGGAGGAAGTTCAACGGGCTCAGGTGCATCTGTTGGTTCCAACATGATTATGTTTGCATTAGGAACCGAAACAGATGGTAGTATTATCAGTCCTGCTGATAGAAATGGTGTTGTCGGATTCAAGCCAACAGTTGGTTTGACTTCTAGAAACGGTGTAGTTCCTGAATCTGAACATCAGGACACCACGGGACCATTTTCCAGGACAGTTCGTGATGCGGTATATGTCTTCCAGAACATGTATGGTGTAGATTCCAGAGATAATTACACTTATGCTCAGATCGGTAACATTCCAGAAGATGGTGACTATTTGAAATATTTGTCTAACAGTACCGCATTGAAGGGAGCAAAATTTGGATTGCCTTGGGCTAAGCTTTGGTCATTGGCTGATGAAGAACAGGTTGCAGCTTTATTAGAGGCCATAGAGAAGATAGAAGCCGCCGGTGCAACAGTTTATAATAACACAGACTTCGGAAATTTAGATGTTATCTCATCCGATGGTTGGAATTGGGATTTTGGTCCTGTAAACGAATCCGAATATACTGTTGTTAAAGTTGATTTCTATAACAACATTGCAACCTATTTGTCGGAATTGAACAACACTGATATTAAGTCTTTGGAAGATATAGTCAACTATAACACCGAAAATGTTGGAAGTGAAGGTGGAATCGAAGGAGTGGTTCCAGCTTTCGCATCGGGTCAAGATGGATTCTTAGCGTCGTTGGAATGGGGTGGTGTTAGAAATGAAACCTATTACCAAGCTCTCGAATTTGTTCATAGAACATCTAGAGAAGAGGGAATCGACTATGCCTTGAATTATACCGATACTACTACCGGCGAATCTTTCCAATTAGACGGATTATTAGTGCCATCGGGCCATTCAATTACCTACCAGCAAGCTGCAAAAGCTGGATATCCTATGATCACAGTTCCTGTTAGCACTGACAGCACCGGTAGACCATTTGGAATGGGAATTATGCAAACAGCTTGGGGTGAACCACAGTTGATCAAATACGGCTCTGCCATTGAAAATTTGTTGAATTCAAGACCTAAACCAAAGTTTTATGATTATTTGGCCAAAAATATACCTGTTGTTTAGCTGGAGCATTTTTATTCTAAGTTTCTGAAAATTTGGAACTACTCTTTTACCTACATTTTTATTAATTTTACCATTCTACCTTCCTACGTCTACTTTGGATTCAGAATTCTGATTCCCTACCCTATTTTTTTCGAAAAATCGCCTCTCTAGAGTTTAATTTTTAATAAATATACCGTTTCATACACTTTGCCCTTTCTTTATACAATCATTATATCCCAGTTGGAGCTATGAACCAACACCATTCACTATCACCATTCACTATCACCATTCACTATCACCGTCCTTTGGCTCAATACATTTTTTATTTATTTATTCCTATATTTTTCTACTCTGGGGCCAATAGATGCACATAGCATCCTCAATTATCTTCAAAAAAAAAAATAAATGCTTGTACTTCTCATATTAGAGTTTCTATAATGCTGAAATGAAATTTCGAGAAACATTGAATGAGCATACTTTAGAACTTTTTTATCTTTGTGCATTGAGTTTACACTATAGCATTTTTCTAAGGCTTTGTACATACATTGCACTAAATAATGTAGATTCAGTTGATACGAGCGCATAATCAAAGCATTCTATTATGCTATAAAAAAGGCTTAAGTGCGTGGAAATATGTAAGCTATTATTCAATTTTTTCGTAACGCGTATACAAAATTCGTTTCATATACAATATAAATAGTTTACTTTCTTTTTCCCAATCACAGCAATTTTGGACAGCCAGAAACAACAATATGTTTGGTAGAAGGCATAAATATGTCTATATATTGTTGATATTACTTGGAATTGTGTATATGGGATTTCTGCTTCACAAATCTTATAATGCAGTGGAAATAGGAAGCAAACATAATAATCAATTACTTAGCGATAGACAAAAGTTAAGTCATAACTTCTGTTTGTCTGTGTTAAAACTAATCGACAAGTATGACCCTAATAGTCCCATGGTTAGCAAAGACAAGAGATATAAGAAAAAGTTTGAGCTCTCTGGTGCCGACAAGCTGGATAGAGAATCGAAGCATATTTTGACTGAGAAAGCGTTAGTTGAAGCAATGGATCTCAGCGAGGACTTCGTAGCTGCTTTAACTAAGCAGCATGCTGGGTTTATGAGTGAATTACCTAATGAGATACCTAACTCACTCTACGAGGGAGAGGGAGCAGTTTTCGTGGGAGGAGGAAAATTTACATGGTTATCGTTATTGAGTATCAAGTCGATGAGAGACTTTGGATCGACAATTCCAGCAGAAATAGTAATTCCTATTAGAAGCGAATATGAGAAGGACTTATGTGAAAATTTTTTACCCACCTTGAATGCGAGATGTGTTGTTTTGGGAGACATCTTTGGAGATGATACCATGGCCAAATATAATTTTAAAGGATATCAATACAAAGGTTTGGCTGCTCTTGCCAGTAGTTTTGAAAAAGTGTTGATGTTGGATGCTGATAACATGCCCGTCGTCAATTTGGATACTTTATTTGAGAGTGATGTTTTCAAAAGACATGGTATGATATTTTGGCCGGATTACTGGGAGAGGACTACCAACCCTAACTTTTACAAAATACAAGGAATCAACGTGGGAAAGAGGGTGCGGGTCGGCAGAGATGATCATGTTAAATTGGCGTTCAAAAGCCCCGACGAAGACTTCTCATTTCATGACAGAGAGGGTACAATTCCTGATGGTACCAATGAATCCGGTCAAATTTTAATTAATAAGAAAACTCATGGAAGAGCCTTGCTCTTAGCTATGTACTACAATTACTACGGTCCAGATTACTTTTATCCTTTACTTTCACAAGGCGCCCCCGGAGAAGGTGATAAGGAAACCTTTATTGCTGCTGTCCACAAACTTGGTTTACCTTATTACCAAGTTAAAAAAATGGTCGGTGTTATTGGATATCGTGATGATAAAAATGAATGGGCGGGAACAGGAATGTGCCAATTTGACCCTATCACAGATTATATTGAACAAACTAATGGTCTATTAGAGTTAGAAGAAAGTGCAGTTGCACCGGATTTGGATACCGCTTTTAAGCATAGGGATGGATTCGAAGCCATTTTTAAAAATGGAAACCCACGGCCGATTTTTGCACATATACATTATCCAAAACTATACCCACATAAGATATTGGAAGACAAATTCCTCTATAAGCTTGACAATGGAAATCGTCGTGCAAGAATGTTTGCTCTCAGTCCTCTCAAGTTTGACTTCGAGCTTAAACAATGGCAAAATATCAAGTGGTTTATTTGTGGATCCAAAATAAACATGTTGTTTTTTGACCAGATGGCAGAAGACGTTAAACAGGATAAAGATGTTTATATGCAATCGATTTGTAAAAAGATTGACGAACAAATTGAATGGCTCGAATCACCGGAGAGTAAACTGCAGGTTCATTAACCTGATATTATTTATATATTTTTTTGTTTGCATCTATTTGCAACATAATAATTTCACTATAAAACAAATATATTCATTTTAAAAGGTAGGTTGTGCATTGTATATTCCAAATATTAAATTTTTTATGCACTATATTTTATTTTCGTCTATCTCTTTAAATAATTTATTTTCAAAAGGTAATATTCCTCAGCTATTGAAACATTGGGCTCTTCATATTCAGTTCTTCAAGTCATCAGATGCATAGGGATAAGGCTGATCAACTTTGTTGATTCTTTATGATGAACATAACAAAGAGTGGACATAAAGTGGATATAAAGCGGATATAAAGTGGACATAAAGTGGAATAAAGTGGACTAAAGCGGATATGTAGCGGACATAAAATTATTTATTAGAAAAGTCCGCAGTAATAATTTTTTACAATCACATTTTGTCTATATATATAAACTAACAATTCTGACATTTAAGTATGATATGAATACTAGCTGACCAATTATCTAAAGATGTCCAGCATCAGAGATATTGAAACGAATGGTTTTCAAAGACAGAGGAGGCTTTACTCATTCTTATTTAGCAAAAATGTGCCACCCATACCTACTGCTGATGAACGAAAAATATTCCCTGAACATTCTGCTAATATAATCTCAAGAGTGTTCTTCTGGTGGTTGGTTCCTATGTTAAAAGTAGGATATCAGAGGACATTAGTGGCTGAAGATCTATTCAAACTTACATCTGATGATCAAGTTGACACGATGTTCAAAACATTCTTATCTATGAAGACCAAATGGCTAAAATATGAAGATAGGTGGTCCAGGAAAGCTATTTTTACATTAATTTTATTCAGCACATTCAAACATGAATTGTCGCTTTCAGCTATCTTTATATGTGTTGCTTATATTGGATCATCACTCAATCCGTTAGTATTAAGAGAGTTGATTATCTATGTGGAGAACCGTGACACAAGGTCCGAATCCCAAGGAAGAGGAGCAGGACTTGCTGTCGGAACAGCTCTTTTAGTTTGCTTTAGTGGAATCTTATTAAACCACAGCTTACAAAAAAGTATGGTTTGCGGTGCAAAAACAAAAGCAGTTTTTACGAAGGCTATCATAGAAAAATCATTCAACTTAAGTGACAAGTCGAAGCAGGAATATCCTGATGGACGTATTACTGCCATGCTTGGTGCTGATGTATCAAGGATAGATGCATGTATTGGATATCTTCCAACTTTGTTGATATTTCCCATTGTAATGGTTATCGGAATCGTTATTCTTATTATAAATATCGGTGTATCTGCCTTAGTAGGGATTGCAGTTCTATTCTTATGCTTGGTTTGTCTTACGTTTTCTACTCTGAGACTTGTTAATATGAGAAAAGGAATTAACGAGCTTACAGATTCTAGAGTCTATTATATTTCGGAGGTCTTAAATAATCTAAAAATGATAAAATTGTATTCCTGGGAAATTCCTTACCTTGATAAAATAAAGAAGATCAGAAACTTAGAAATGTTTAAAATTTTTAAAGTTCAAGCCTTGAGAAATACCATCTTAGCCATTTCGGTTGCGTCTTCTGATTTTATTTCTATGGCATCATTCCTTACCTTATATGGTGTTAAAGGGAGTATTCGAAATGCTTCAGGAGTTTTTTCGTCACTTTCCTTGTTTAACATTTTAACTCAACTTGTGTATTTGTTACCCGTGGTACTTTCTAGTTGTGCAGATGCTTATGTTGCAATTGGTAGAATTGGTGATTTTTTGGAGTGTGAAGAAATTGAATTAGCAAAAGAGAGTCAAGATATAACTCTAGATGGAAATGAATCTTTAAGAGTTGAATCTGGTCAATTTGCGTGGGAAAAATATAGTATTGAAGATGAAAAAAGTGAAAGTATCGACAGTATACAAGAAGAGAATAATAAAGATGCATATACAGATGAAACTAGTTTACAAGAAGAGAATCAGAATTTTGATGGCTTAAAGAATATCAATTTGTCAATTAAGAAAGGTGAGTTTATCGTTGTTACAGGTATGGTAGGATCGGGTAAGACGTCTTTACTATACGCATTGGCAGGTATAATGAATTGTAATTCAGGATCTTTAGGCGCTGATGGAAGATTAATATTTTGCAGTTCCCCTTGGATTCAAAATGCAACGGTAAGAGAAAATATTCTATTTGGACGAGAATTTGATGCTGGAAAATATGAAAAAGTTCTTTCAGTTTGTAGTATGCAGCAAGATATCGAAATGTTGACGAATGGAGATCAAACTGAAATTGGGGAAAGAGGAATTACATTATCTGGTGGACAAAAAGCAAGAGTGAATTTAGCAAGGGCGATTTATTCTGATTCAGACATAATTTTGATGGACGATGTGTTAAGTGCAGTGGATGCAAAAGTTGGCAAGGATATCATGAATCAGTGTATCCAAAAATTCTTAAAAAATAAAACAAGAATTTTGGCAACACACCAACTATCTTTGATTGGATCTGCTGATAGAGTAATTTTTTTGAACGGCGATGGAACTATTGATTGTGGTACCTTACAAGAATTGACTGAAAGAAATCCTGGCTTCCAAAATTTAATGAAATTTAACAAAGCTGAAGAAGTGGATACGATGGGTGAAAACATTGAAGATAAGATGGAAGAAAGTAATCCAAAAAAGAAAGGAAATGGCAATAAGCTTATGCAAGAGGAGGATAGGGCTGTAAATGGAGTCAAATTCGAAATTTATAAGAACTATGTCCTCTTGGGCTCTGGAAGAATTGCTCCTATTTTATGGTTAACCATTTATCTAAGCAGTACAATTTTTGCAATTTTTTGTCAATTATTTTCAGGAGCTTGGCTTGTATTTTGGATAGAGGAAAAATTTGCTAGACCGGACCTGTTCTACATAGGATTATACATAATGTTTACTTTCTTGTCTGCCATATTTGTTGTGATTGAGTTTATTTGCCTTGTTCAAGTTTCAAATAAAGCATCTTCAAAGTTGCATATAATGGCACTTGATAGAATTTTGCACTCACCAATGTCTTTTTTTGATACAACTCCACTTGGAAGAATAATGAATAGGTTTTCTAGAGATACAGAGGTCTTGGACAATGAAATAAGTAATCAGCTAAGACTTACCAGTTATTTATTTTCAACTGTTGCGGGTGTGCTCATTCTCTGTGTGATTTATATGCCTTGGTTTGCCATAGCAATTCCCGTATTGTTACTTTTATGCATATCAATTGTAACATTTTATCAAGCTTCTGCCAGAGAAGTTAAAAGATTAGAAGCAATTCAACGTTCTTTTGTTTATTCTAGTTTTGGAGAAATTTTGAGTGGAATGGAGACATTTAGAATATACCTGGTTCAAGATATGTTTATTGCAAAATTCGACAAAATGGTGGATCAAATGAATGAAGCTTACTTTCTTACTATTACAAACCAACGTTTCCTTGGTGTAAATTTAACATGTGCATCATCCATATTCAGTTTAATTATTGGATTATTGTGTGTCTTTAGAATATTTAATGTTAGTGCTTCTTCTACTGGCTTAATGTTATCATACGTTACGCAAATAGCAAATTATTTGAACACGTTGATGAGATCAGCGACTCAATTGGAGAATCAAATGAATTCTACAGAGAGATTAAATAACTATGCCTTTGAAGTAGAAAAAGAGGCCCCATACGTCATCAAGTCAACGGAACCAAATTCCGAATGGCCAAAAAATGGTGAAATCGTCTTTGAAAATGTTTCTATGTCGTATAGACCTGAATTACCATTAGTATTAAAAGATGTCAATTTGAAAATAAGTCCAAATGAAAAAATTGGAATCTGTGGTAGAACCGGAGCTGGTAAGTCTACTATCACGTCTGCTTTGTTCAGATTAGTTGAATTATACAAGGGGAAAATATTTATTGACAACGTAGATATTTCTGAAATAGGATTAAGCAGTTTAAGATCGAAGTTGTCAATTATTCCACAAGATCCAGTCTTATTTAAGGGAACTGTTCGTCAAAATCTCGACCCTTTTAACCAAAGTAATGATAATGTTATGCTAGAATCATTAAGGAAAGTGGGACTTCTTGACCTTGATAAAAACAATAAGATGGATGAAAAATTAATAGAATCTAAGTTTAATTTAGATAGCAAAGTTGAAGATAACGGTATAAATTATTCTTTGGGCGAAAAACAATTGATTTCATTTGCGAGAGCTCTCGTAAGAGAGAGTAAAGTTTTAATTCTTGATGAAGCTACTTCACTGATTGATTATGAATCAGATGGTAAGATTCAAAGCACTATATCTGAGGAATTCCAAAATTGCACGATATTGTGCATAGCGCACAGATTAAAAACAATTTTAAATTATGATCGTATCTTAGTTTTAGATAATGGATTAGTTAAGGAATTTGATGATCCATGGTCATTGTTCTGTCAAGATGGATTGTTCACGGAAATGTGTAAAAAGTCGAATATATCCTCTGAGGACTTCACTCATTAAGCGTTTATAATATAATACATGTTTATTTAATTAATTATGCTTAAAAATATATTACAAGACCTAAATAGATGGTTTGTAGTTTTGTTAGTAATGATACCATGACCTGTAAGAACATAAATCAGCTAGCAAATCGCATTGGTCAAACCAACCTTCCAATTATAAACACCCAAGATCAAAACAAATATCACATAGCTGCTGATAATTGAAACGAATCCATATCTATAAGTATATAATGTTTTGAGTCCAAATAATTCTACCACGAATGTGCTAACTGTTGTTAATGCTCCACAAAACCCGTCTTCTAATCCAGTCAATATATGGCAACCAATAATGCTTGTAACGATTTGAGACTCCAGGTCCTTGGGCAATTTTCCCCTGCTTAGAAGATCTAAAGTTGCTAAGATGATACATCCAATAAAATTGGCGGCAAATGTTCCTAGTGGGAAGTTCTTCATACGAGGATTTAAAAATTTGGATAAGTAAAACCGCAAAACTGCACCAAAAGGGGCAAATAAAATCGAAAAAGTCCATGATCTCCATTCTCCCTCCCTCTTTACACCAATTAGAATACAATTGATAATATATGCAACAACTCCTAAGGCCATTGAAAAAAACTCTATTATTCTGTAAGTTTTTCTATTGAACTTAGGGAAAAAATCATCAAAAATCTCTATAATATGCTTCCCGAAGAAATATCCCAAAAATGATATTCCCATCTGAGCTAATATAACAGCTAGAAATTCCATAATGCCGTATGCTGAGTTAGGATAATCGTAATATACACCTGCCTCTGTGTTCGAAGATTTCGTAAACACATCGGAGATAAATGTTGAAAATGAAGAAAATGTTCCACAGAATCCTGTGGTAAATCCAGTATACAATGGAATTTCACTTTTCAGATCGTATTCTCCCACTTGTATAAGTCCTTCCCATATTCTCGAACTATCCACTAATAATCCCATGATAAGACATGCTCCGAAATTTGCCCATACAACTCCCTCCAAATATGCCCCAGGATATGTTGTGAGAGTCATAACCCCTTTTCTAGCAAGGACACCCCAAACTGACCCATTGATGATGTTAAGTAGTATAAAAGTAGTCTGTTTTTTAAAATATCTTTTTTTTAGCGTAGTTCTGAACTTTTCAGGCACATCAGCATTGAACCCTTCAGCTAATGCTTCACTAACAGACTCGGCTTCGATTTGCTGAAGTTCATCCTCAGCCTCTCTTCTACGATAGCGTAAAGTCGATGTAGTTTCTAAAGAGTCTCTAGGTAAATCAGACGGTGTCGTATCTAAGCAATCTCTTGTACTCATGTATTATAATTAACATATCAGACAATAGCCTTAATATTTAATATTTGTATATAGATTTTATGGACATCGCACGATTAATTTGATGATTGTATACACCACCAAGATCAACTATACCACATTAGGTAACTTTCCATAGAAAGTATTAAAACACTGATGACATGTCAAACTGAAATCCAAGTAGATTCTATTAATATCACTATCCTTGTATAATGTCACGATAGAAACATTCGGAGAAAGTAGATTATTCATAATTTGAGTATATTTATCCGCAATCTCGATTTCTCTTCCACCTGCTTAATTAGGATTAGAGCCATTCTGTCCAGTTATCGTTCTGATAAGCCAAATTACTCATCTTTATAAAAAGTAATTCTCATTCAAAGCTTCAATTGAAAATAATAGATTCACAAGATGTATATTCCAAAACATTACCTCGAAGAAGAGTGGGAACAACAAGAATACCTTATCAAGAACTATCCTTTAGCTACGGTTATTACCAGCGATGAAAATGGTATCATCGCTAATCATATTCCATTTGTCTTGCACATAGACGACGATGGTAAGAAGTATTTGCAAGCACATATTGCTAGGGCCAACCCCCAACTTCCTTCCTTGAAGGAGAATGACAACGTTCTTATTATTTTTCAATCGCTGGACTCTTATATCTCGCCCTCATATTATCCAGGAAAGCAGGAAACTCACAAATATGTGCCAACTTGGGATTTTGCAAGCGTACATATACAAGGTAAGGCCAGAGTTGTTGAGGATCCAGCTTTTGTTAGAAAACAGTTGAATGCACTTACAGATCAACAGGAGAAATCTAGAGATACCCCATGGAAGGTTTCTGAAGCTCCAGAAAACTATCTCAACATCATGCAAAAAGCCATTACTGGATTACAAATAGAAATTGGCAAGACTGAATGTAAATTTAAGTTTGAACAAAAGATGAAAAGACAAGATATTGATGGAGTCATCGAAGGTTTGAAAGAGGACAACTTGCCTCAAGTATCTAAATTTGTTACAGAAACAAATAAAAGATTCGATGCTAAAATTGCTAAGTAATCACTTGAAAAATGAGTTATTATTCTAGTTATTTATATAATACATTTAATGGAACCAGTTTTAGATATGACATTCATAATTCATAATCAGTAGGGAGTAAATCTACCACCTCCTCTAAATGCTCCTCTTCCCCTACCTCTACCCCTAAAACCTCCTCTGCCACCCCTAAAGCCGCCTCTTCCACCTCTTCCACCTCTATTAGTAGTGGATATCCCAGGAACATTGGTTCTCTTAGCACTCACCTTTAATTCACGATCTCTAAAAGTCGATCCGTCCAAAGTAGCAACGGCTTTATTAACACCATCAATGTCCGAAAATTCTAAATATGCAAATCCTTTAGGTTGTCCTGTGAATTTATTCATTAATATTGTTACTCTGTTTACTATACCTGCGGGAGAAAAGTGTTGTTGTAACTCTAATGGGGTTGCACCATAATCAACATTTCCAATATATACAGATCTGGAGTCAATATCTTTTCTTTCATCGTCACCTTCTTCAAGCGTCTCGTTACTCAATTGAGAATGGAGTTCTCTCAATTTAGCTGCCTCTTTCTCCATTTTTTCCATACGTATTTTAATAGCTTCTGCTTCTTCTTTGTTATATCCACTTCCATCTACCGATACATCAATAGTTTCTGATAGCTTGGGTTCTTCATTCTGCATCACCTCTTCTTGTTTTTCATTAGGTACTTCTTCAGACATCTTGTAAATAAGATTTATGAGATCTATGAAATCTTTATTATAAAATCGATGCTCTCTTTATAGAACTTATGTTATTTAATATGCTATTTCTACTTACAATTTAAATTTTCTTGTCAAAATGCGACATTATTTTATGTCGTCACAAATATCGTCATATTATTATACTCCACTAGGTAAATTATCATATCTACCTAATACTCTAGAAGGCTGCTTGTGGTTGATCCTACGAGGCTCAGCAGGGCCAATTTTCACCTTAGAGCTATTAGTGGAGCCGTAAGCTTTCTTTCTAATTTGTCTTTCTTGAGCGGATAGAAGTGGATCCGTATCATTGAAAACGTCTATATCCGTCTCATATCCTCTGTCGTAAGTGCAAGGATCGCCATCATTCGTAACTCTCATAAAATTGTTATTCTGATTGTCAAACAGGTCCGTAACTATTGATTTCATAACATCTGAATTACCGCTATAACACACAAACGCAAATAGTACGCCGCCAAAAATAATTAAGCCAAGGATGATACCCATTCCGACACTTAAAAGTCCAAAGTGTATATGCAAAAAATTGTCACTAGGACCATCTAGCCAACTCAATTTTATTGGTTTATTTATCAAGAAGACGCAAGATACGTTTCCATTATTATTAAAATTCGATAAGCCTGTATCAGAGGTACATCCATGTGAAATGATAGAAACCTCATGGTCTCGATCATATGAAGATATCCCGACTTCGTTTTCCAGCTTCAATCTTAGAATTGTCTTCAGAGGTTTTTGAAGGCAAGCCAATTTGGAGGAGGAATGATTTGTCAGAATTAAATTGAACATTGAAGAATTTACCGAATGTGAGTTCTCTTTTCCTTCAACACAATCCAATAGTCTTCCTAATTGATCATTAGGAATTAAATGAAGATTTAAGAATTCATATAAATCTTTGATTTCAGTAATATTAAAATCAGACAAAGATTCTGCTGATGGAATAAGCAAAGAGAACGTTGATGATGAATTTTTATCAATGCCTAATGCATCTGTTAGTTTAGGGAATTTTTGAATAATATCTAAGAATGAAATTTGGGGATAGTTTGGATCAAAAGTAGTTTTGATTAACTCGATCAAGGGTACCTCAAAATCTTCAGGTAATAAAACTTTATCGATGATATGTATGACCCCTTGATTAAAAAGAGTGTCTGAATTCAAAGGCATAGACAAGGAATAGTTATTAACAATTATATGATTTGTATATTCATCTGAATAGCTCTGTTGAATTTCAACGTTTTCTCCATTTAGCGATCTATCCGTAATGATATTCTTACCTTGTATCCCAAAATTGGAATAAACAATATCTTCAACAAAAAAACCTTGCATCACTTTTTCAAGCAAAGTAGGGTTTGACTCCAAATATGATGAAACTAATCCTAACGAGTCCCAAGCTCCCAGATTTCGCTTCTGTGCTCTAAAAGAAGAATCTAATTCTTTCATCGAATATGGTTTTGCACAGGGCAAAAAAACAGAATAACCTTTGAAATTTGCATCCAAAGAATATAATTTAAACTTTTTTAAAAATTCTATCGTAGTGAGGCAACCTTGTCTATCAATATCAATCATTTCTAAATGATTTGAGACTTCGCCATTTGCAATTAACCCCCCTAGTGCTTGTTTAAATGATTGAGGAGAAGGTAGTTCATCATCTAATAAGTAAATTATATTATTATTAGGTATTATGATAGGCTGACCAATAATTTCGACTTCATCATTTACAACAACTTTATTCTTATCTGAAAGCGAAGTTAATTTTAGTTTAAAGCAAGAACCAATCCTTTTATTTGAACAATACTTTGAATCCAATAAGAAGTGTACGGGGCTAGAATAATTCTTGAATAAGCCAATATTTACAAATTCACTAGAAAATTGATACATCAACTCGTCCTTGTAACTAGCAGACATTAAGCCTAATTCGCCCGTATTTTCTTCAAAGTAGTCATCTTTTTGGGAGGACTCTAAGAAAATTGTTTGATTTTCAACACTTCCATCTATCAAATACCCTAATGACCTGTATTCGATTTCCTTCACAAAACTTGAATAATGTAATGCAAATAATGCTTTTCTGGGTATTATTTCAACTAGAGTAATTCCCAAGTCCTTGAAAAAATTTGACCCATTTTGCATGTCAAATACGTGAATTATACAATCTGATACCAAAATATTAGACAGTCCTTGAGAACTGTAAATTAAATCGTTTAATACGATGGAACCTGTTGTATCTTGCAAAGTAACATTATAACAGTTCCTCTGGTTGATAGGTTGATAGAGCTGAGAATCAGTACCATTCACACCTGCTACCAATTGATTCAACACAAGACTTTCAACCATTTCGAGGATATCTGCTTGTATTTCTTTCACTGCTCGTGATGTTGTTGAAAATTTAGGATTGTTTTTAGAATGTATTAGAGCAGAATAATATCTTTCCTCTAAGGCAGAAATAGAAGATTTAATATAATCGTCAGTAGGAATGAAAATTGTTTGAATGTTGTTGAAAAATTCACTACAAGTGCGCTGCTTATTTTGTTTACTGGTTGATCTTGAGCTCACTTCATCTGAGAATATCAGTTGAAATATCCCTTTAATGAAAGAAATCGACTTATTTCCAACGCTGGTATTATCCAGATCAAGTAAAAGTTTGCAAATTGTTGGTCTGTCAGGTAATAATTGGTCAATGCCTTGAATGAAAGAATGTTGATGCTTAGCATATATATCAGACTCCACAATTGCTGAGGTATCATCCAACATGTATTCAAGTGTTTCCAAATTAGCAGATACTTTTATAGGGTAGTTCTTTCCATCCAAGTTATATAAAGATTCAAAAATCACGTCATTTCTACCAAGATATCCAACTCGAAATTTCTGGTTGATTATATACCTTAGCCATGAATCTTTCTCTTCTATCAACTTCTTCTCAGATAATGCAGCAAAAGCCAGGTTTACGGGGGCTAAAATTGTCACATTTTCCAACGAATTTATAATAGGTATCATTCCGTTCAATTGTAGATGCCGCAAGAAGTAAGAATATTGCACATTTGCTGATAGTATATCAACAATCGTAGAAGGTGTGGGTATCAGTATCTCAGTTGTTGTAGTGGCTAGACTAGCTATGACCAGCATAAATAGAAAGTTCGCAAGAGATATAATGAGAAGCATTTCTGATCACTAGTATGGTATCCCAAGCCAAACGAAGAATATTAAGTGTTAATTGTGTGTCTAGAACTAGGTTACTAAATAGAGATACTGGTGACCGAAATGTCGCGATAAGAACGACATAACATGATTTAATATCTAATCATTCTTTGTCAGTAACTAAAGTAATTATTTAATGTATGAGTATTTAATGTATGAGTATTTAATGTATGAGTATATTTGTATATTTGTTATGTAGACATACCAATATATTTAAAGGTATCTTAAGAAAACATATGCGCTATTAAAATCTCTAATATATCCATCTAGCTGAAAATTTTAGAAAGATATAACTGCCCAAGTTCCAACTAATCCCAAGATTATGGAAGCAAATATTGAAAATCCCACGGTTAACTTCTCGAGAGTATTGATCTTGTTTCCACATAACTTCAAATAAAATAGTCCTGGTAATGTAATACAAACCAAGAAGCAAATCGAAGCACCAAGCATGCCAATAATTCTATCGAATTCTGGAAATAAAATAGCTAAGAACACAAATATAGCATTCACGGCAATCTTGTTAAAAAGTTTCGAAAATTTCTTAAGCGATTTTATCAAAACGCCATCACTAGGAGTATCATTGTGAAAAATTGCATCCAAGGTAGAAATGATAGGCTTTGCATTCAAGGAAGTCTTAGCCAATGGGATTAAACAAATCAACCCACTTACTAAAGGATAAATCCAAAGAGGGTAGCCTGATGTGGTTAACAAGCTATTGGTAAGTTCGTTGTTGCACTGTATTCCAAACATTAAAAATCCTAAGACACCCATAGTAGTGTCAGTTAACAATGTAATTGAGTACGTGATATTTAAGGTTTTAGTGAACTTTTCAGGATGTCTCATATCACTTTTGAGATTTGGAAATATAGCATGGCCTCCAAAAGGTGCCAATAAGATACCAATGGATAAAAGAAGATCTGGCGTGGATTGTGGCCACATATTTACTGGCATAATAGAAAGCAAAGAACCTGGGGAATCGGGCTTTATAATACCACAGATAAACACTAAAAATGTAATTGAAATAGTGGACATAATTCCAAACAAGGAAAAAATAGACAAGATTGGTAATGGTAAGAAGGTAAATGGGGTTAAAATAAAAAATGCTAAGATTTTAAATCTTGTGGTAGTCCAGAATTCATTACCGAGTAATGCAAATAAGGAATCGCTAAATAATACAATCAAAGAAACACCAGCACCGATTAAATCAATGCAGAAGATAAATGAAATGATCAATTTTGCAATAGAACCATATGCAGCATAACCCAAATCTGCATAAGTCATGATAGTACTATCCGTATCCATTGCTTTTGAAATTAAAGAGGCAGTCCAACAAGTGGTTAGTCCACAGCAAACTAGAAAGGGTACACCAAACAACCAGCCAGCTTTTAAAATACCTACTGGTAATGCCAAAAGCCCAACACCTATTAAAATATTGACAGAATTGAACACAGTTTGGGGAGCAGTGGATTGACCTTGTAAAACAGTAACAATATTACCATCCTTGTCTTCAATTTTCTTCAAATTAAGATGTGGTGCTGTTGTAGCCAACGAAATAGAAGACCTTAAGCTAGAGAATGATTGAGAGGGATAAAATTTTTTTGTGGGAATAGGAATTGAATTAGGATGGGGGTTGTTGAGCATGGAATTCTGACGAGAACGGGCGTTCAATGAATTGAAGATATCATCCTGATAGAACACATCATTATTTGGAGAAATACCACCTTCAATACCACTCATGTTCATGAACATCAGATTCTTATTAGCAATATCATGAATGACAACACTCAACCTTTCCCCTCTGGCTGAAGGCATCATTAATTCAGGGTCAAAGAGCTCATCCTCGATCATGCTTTCATTGTTGGGAGAATTTTCACTGGTAAAGAATGATCTCTTCTTGTGAATTTCATTGTCGATCTTCGATGCAGCAAATGACTGGGCTCTTGTAAATGAACTAGCAAAATTATGCAATGAATTAGGTCCTCTAAACGATCCTAATGGTGTGTCCAAAAATGTATGCGATGCTCTTCTGCGATTTACAAGCGAAGTGTATTCATCCGCATTGTTAGGGGATAAATCTGACATATTTTAACCTATGTTAATCACCCAAGTTCTTTCACGATCTCTTGGATAATGTTTTGATGTATTTGAAATCTACTATCGAGAAAAGATAACAGTGTTTATGTGCGATATTATGTAAGCAAATAGATTCTCATCATGTAATGCGTCGTTCCGTTCTTCGGAAGCGAGATATAAATCTTTATAGTTAAGAGGTTTTTAATATAAGAGCGTTGTTTTTAGATGGTACTGGTGGTTGAGTTCAAGGTAGCTATCAGAAAGTACCTTCTGATTTTTTTCCAATCAGAAACCTTACTTTCTTCTAGACAAAAATGGGTGCTTGGTTTATTAAACTTATCATCAGTAGTGATATTCTGGGTATTGTCGAGTTTCTTGGTAAATACATTGTCAGAAGATGATGTGTATAGGAAGCCATTTTTGATTACGTATATTAATACGGCATGTTTCAGCTTCTATCTTATCCCATATTTGAAGTACGAAAACATAGGGCTACCAGAGTTTTTACGTCAAGTGAAGAAGGAATACCAGAGTATGTCAATACAGGACATTGAAACTTCAGAGGTACTTATCCACGGATATGGTTCGCATGATGATTTGGGTTCACAGTCTCTAGACGAGATGGGGTTACGTAACCAAGGTGACTTGAAAATTGGCATATGTGAAACAATCAAACTCTCCTTGCAATTTGTAATTTTGTGGTTCACGGCCAATTTGGTTACAAATGGATCGCTTTCATATACATCGGTTGCCTCGCAGACCATCTTGTCGTCTACGTCGTCATTTTTCACACTAATTATTGGTTACATTTATTCGATTGAAAGGATCAATAAGAACAAGGTTATCGGTATACTATTGAGTTTCACTGGGGTTATAATAGTCACAAAGATAGACTCTTCTTCCGCTGATTCTGCAAAGTCGAATTTAATCGTGCTATGGGGAAATGTGTTAGCCTTGTTAGGGGCATTGATATACGGATTGTACACAATTTTATTGAAATTTAAAATTACTATACCAGACTCCAAAAGTGAGAGAGATTTGAATACTCATTTGTTTTTTGGATTTGTTGGATTTAGTTGCTTGGTTTTGTTCTGGCCATTTTTAATCATCCTTCATTTCACAAACTACGAAAGGTTAGAACTTCCACCTAATTCTGAAGTTTGGACAATGATACTCGTTAATGCCTTAGTAACTTATGTGAGTGATTTTTGCTGGTGTAAAGCTGTCCTCTTAACTAGTCCTTTGACTGTTACAGTTGGTTTGTCCATGACCATTCCCTTGGCTATGGTAGGAGACTGGGTGGTGAAGGGCTTTGATGTCCATTGGGGATACTTGCTTGGTGCATGTATTGTGACATCAGGATTCTTAATTATAAATAATGATGAAAAGGAAGATTTCATCGCAGAGTAATTCATTTAAATTTATAGATTGTCATAAACATGCTACAAATAATGATAAATATCAATTGCATACCCACACTTTCTTCTCATTTAGGCAACTGATCAGCTTAATAGCTACTTCTGCTAAAAATATTATCTTTGCTTCTTTCTTCTTCTATTTTGTAAATTTGTGGCACACTAAATCTGTAACATACTCCTTGTAATACCTTGTGGTTTGTTTTCTAAATTCTCGAAAATTATCTCGATACAAAAAAACATACATAAAAGAAATTGCTTGAAATTGTTGAAAGATTAAAATAGAAAATATGTATCTTAATATACTCCTGGTGGCCCTATGCTTCCTATCGTTAATCGTCCATTCTATGTGTGAGCCGCTAAGTCCAACAGAATTGACTTTATTGGCAGAGAAACAGCAAAACTACATTATTCCAATAAATAATAGTGATTTATCTTTAATTTCTGGTCCAAGAGATTACTACACATTATTAGTATTGACATCTACCGATGAAAAGCATGGATGTGATTTATGTAAAAAAATTGAAGGAGTCATTGGAGCTGTTTCAAAGAATTGGTTTAAAAAATTTAGATCAACAAATATGTTGTATTTTGTTAATGTTGACATTATAGATACAACAAATATCCCCCTTGCCAAGTACTTAGAATTGAAATCAGTTCCACATATCTGGATAATTGCTCCTAATGATGAAGTAGATCCAGACAATCAGTATGCAATTTTAAAAGATCCCCATTATCTTTTTCAAATACCTGAAGCTAGTAGTGAGGTCCAAATAAGAGAAATTTCTAAATTTATATCACAGTTATTGAGTATGCCCTTAGATTCCCAGCAAGAAGATCAGAAAATCAAGTTTTTGAAGTCGTTTATTATTACATTAACCATAATTATTTTAATAAAGAAAAAGAGCCCATCGGCCATCAAACCTACTAAAAAATCAGCATACACCCTTTTTTGCATAATTGCTGTACTATTGTACATATCTGGATATCATTTCACTACCATGCGTGGTGTTCCCTTCATAGCTAAAAATGAGAAAGAAGACCTCATTCTCATAAGTGGTGGTACTCTGTACCAGTTTGGAATTGAAATTGTTCTTATTGGCCTGAACTACGCTGCATTAGCAGCAAGTTTGATTCTGTTAATGTACATCGGAAGCTATAAAGTCACAGAATCGAGTAAAATCAATGACTCGAGAACAAAATTTGTTTTGATTGTATTAAATAACTTGGCTATATACCTTCTTTACAGTCTTTTAACAAGCATTTACTTAAGGAAGGATGGCGGCTATCCTTATTTCTTCTCTAAGTTGATTTAAATTAATATATAGATTTTTCATTACATTAATCATATAAATTGAATTTTGTTACATTAGTAAAATCACTTTTTGTGTGACGCGTCACTATTATGAAAAGGTGCAAATAAATTATAATTTAATTTCAATTAAGAGTATCATAATTTGGATACCAATTTGATGACTACGACTAGCTTAAAGAGAGAAATTGGATCTGATAATGCTGAACCTTCTAAAAAGGCTAGGAAAATTACGGATTTCTTTCAATCTGCTAAATCTATAAAAGCCAGTCGGAATGCTACTCAGTCTGAACAATTGGTTGATTTGAGAGAGGAAAACATAACTAGTGAAAAAAAAATAGTAACTGAGAATCTCATTACTATACAGCTGGAATTAAAGAATTATGAACCAGAGGATGAAGATTACGAGCAATTCTGTTCTAAATACAATTTTAATAAAGATGTATGGGTCAAGAGTTTAACCCCAGAAGAAAGAGAATTGTTGGATCTAGAAATCAAACACCTCCATATTACATGGTTAGTATTTTTACACAAGACTCTAACAAAACCTTATTTTTTAGGTTTAAAGAAGTTTTTGAAAGCAGAGTCTAAAAAGACCATCTTCCCTCCCCTGCATCAAATTTATTCATGGTCCCATCTTACTCCACTCACATCTATAAAGTGCCTCATATTGGGCCAGGATCCTTACCACAACTTCAACCAGGCACATGGTTTGGCATTTTCAGTTTTAGAGCCCACGAGACCACCTCCGTCATTGATCAACATCTACAAGACCCTAGCTATTGATTTTCCAAATTTTATAATTCCTAAATATCCAGATCTTGCAAAAGAAGGTAAGCCAGGTGGTGGAAATTTAACTAAATGGGCTAGAAGAGGGGTTCTAATGCTAAATGCTGTACTCACTGTAGAGGCACATAAAGCAAATAGTCATGCCAACCAAGGTTGGGAAACATTTACAGAAGAAGTCATTCGTACGGCTATAAACTACTATTCTGGAAAGGATGGTTTTGTTATAATGGCTTGGGGAACCCCTGCTCAAAAAAGGCTTGCAAAGTTTTCTTTACAACTCAATAGTGATTCATTTTTGGTATTGAAAACAGTTCATCCTTCTCCATTATCCGCAAGAAGAGGCTTTTTTGATCTGAAAGTTTTCCAAAAGGGAAACGAATGGCTCCAAAAACATAATCGTGAGACTATTGATTGGGGCGTTGTAGACGGTAATGTAGTCAAATAGAATTAATAATTATTATACTATCTGTTGAAACTTTGAAATTTATTTGAAGTATTTGAATTATTATATGCAGTAAATGATGTCTTCAAAAAGTGAAAACATACATATGTCGAAATCCTAGAATCAAGAACAGTTTTTATAAACATAGTAATATTTCATAAAACCTTTAATCAGTGTAGGGTGAACTCAAACGATAAGGAATTATCATCATTTCAAACGCTTTCTAAAGGATTTTATTGATATTTAAATAAAAGGTTGCAAAGATGGGAGACGTTAGAAAAAACTGGTTACAAGGTAAGAAAATAGAAACACCACAAGAAAGAAGAAAAAGATTCCTACTTGACTTTGATCCTAAGATAGAAAAGGCAAAGGATATAGATGATTCAACAAGAAGATTCAAATACTTGTTGGGATTAACCGATTTATTCAGATACTTTATAGACATCAATGCATCCAAGGATTCACAATTCAAAAAAATTATCAAGAAAATAGACAAGGAGATAGAATTCAAACAACCAAAGTTGAAAAGTAAAAATAAAAGAAGAAAGACCGAAAAAGAAGAAGATGAAGAATTGTTGCAGGATGAGGAACACGTTGATGATGAAGATTCCAGTCAAACGGTGATAACAGAATCTCCAGCATATATAAAAAGTGGTAAATTAAGAGAGTATCAAATACAAGGATTAAACTGGTTAATCTCTTTGCATGAGAATAGCTTAAGTGGAATTTTAGCTGATGAAATGGGTTTAGGAAAAACCTTACAGACTATATCTTTCCTAGGATATTTAAGATATATTAAGAATATTGATGGCCCTTTTATCGTTATTGTCCCTAAATCTACTTTGGATAATTGGAGGAGAGAATTTGCTAAGTGGACTCCAGAAGTAAATGTATTAGTACTTCATGGTAATAAAGAAGAACGTATTGATTTGATCCAAAATAAATTATTAACTGCAAAATTCGATGTATTGATTACATCTTTCGAAATGGTAATACGAGAGAAGTCGCAATTAAAGAAAATAAGATGGAACTACATTATTGTTGATGAAGGACATAGAATTAAGAACGAAGATAGCTCTCTATCTCAAATTGTACGTTTGTTTTACTCCAAAAATAGATTGCTTATTACAGGCACCCCTTTGCAAAACAATCTTCACGAGCTATGGGCACTTTTGAATTTCCTTATTCCTGATGTTTTCGGAGACGCTCAGGTCTTCGATGAATGGTTTGAAACTCAAGGATCTAAAGGCGAAGGAGAAGAAAAGAATCAAGACAAAGTAGTTCAACAACTTCATCAGGTCTTGAGTCCGTTTTTGTTAAGAAGAATAAAAGCAGATGTTGAAAAGTCATTGCTACCAAAAATCGAAACTAATGTTTATATTGGGATGACAGATATGCAGATACAATGGTATAGAAAATTGTTAGAGAAAGACATAGATGCTGTTAATGGAGTAGTAGGAAAAAGGGAAGGTAAAACTAGACTTTTAAATATTGTAATGCAATTAAGAAAGTGTTGTAATCACCCTTATCTATTTGATGGGGCAGAACCTGGACCTCCATATACAACTGATGAACATTTGGTCTATAATTCCGGTAAAATGATAATTCTTGATAAAATGTTGAAAAAATTTCGAAATGAAGGATCAAGAGTATTGATTTTCTCTCAAATGTCAAGATTGTTAGATATATTAGAAGATTATTGTTACCTCAGAGATTATGAATACTGCAGAATAGATGGATCTACTTCTCATGAAGATAGAATTGAGGCAATAGATCAATATAATTCTTCTGATTCTGAGAAGTTTATATTTTTATTAACGACTAGAGCAGGTGGATTAGGTATTAACTTAACAACTGCAGATATCGTCATTTTATATGATTCAGATTGGAACCCCCAGGCAGATTTACAAGCAATGGATAGGGTTCATAGGATTGGCCAGAAAAAACAAGTCAAAGTTTATAGGTTTGTTACAGAAAATGCAATTGAAGAAAAGGTTCTTGATAGAGCGGCTCAAAAATTAAGACTTGATCAATTAGTTATTCAACAAGGAAGACAAATGGGTAACAATAGCATAGGTAACTCAAAAGAAGATTTGTTAGGAATGATTCAACATGGTGCTCAAAAAGTTTTTGAGGCCCAACACGAAAATAAATTGCATTTAGATGATGATATTGAAGCAATTCTTCGAAAGGGGGTAGAGAAAACTGCTACTTTAAATGCGAAATTCAATAACTTGGGTCTTGACGACTTGCATAATTTTACCTCTGACTCTTCTACGTATGAGTGGAATGGACATAACTTTGCAAAAAAGGATCAATTTGGGGAAGTTGGCTTCACATGGATTAATCCAGCTAAGAGAGAAAGAAAAGAGCAAACTTACTCTATTGATAACTATTATAAAGACGTTTTAAAAACGGGAGTATCTAGCAATACTAAGACAAGCCAATTAAAATTGAAACCGCCAAAAGTTTACAACATTCAGGATCATCAATTTTTTCCAAAAGGTCTTAAGGAATTGCTTGAAAGAGAGCAACTACTTTTCAAAAAAGAAATTGATTATAGATACACGGTAGATGACTTCGGTGATAGTGATGAAGAATTTTTAGCAGAGGAATATAAGGATCCTATATCTAGAGAGGATAAGAGGAAAGCTGAACAGAGCAAGGTTGATGAAGTTATTCCTTTTACAGAAGATGAAATTAAATTAAAGGATGAGCTATTAGCACAAAGTTTCCACAGTTGGTCCAGAAGAGATTTTACTAATTTCATTCACGCATCAGCAAAATATGGTAGAAACGATTATGATAACATATCAAAAGCATTAGGAAATAAATCTAAAGACGATGTCGAATTGTATCTGAAAAAATTTTGGGCATCATATAACCTTATAGAAGGTTATGAGAAATACATCTCACAAATCGAAAGTAGTGAAAAGAAGATTGCTAGACTAATGAACCAACAAAGGCTCCTAAGCATCAAAATGGAAGAACTGGTCGATCCTTTGGAAGATTTAAAGATCCAATATCCTCCAAACAACTCCAAGAGAGTATACTCGATAGCCGAAGATCGATTCATATTATACTGCGTACATAAGCATGGTCTTTTCTGTGAAAATCTTTTAGAGAAAATTAAAGAAGAAATATCTTTAAGTGGCCTTTTCAAATTTGACTGGTATATTTTATCACGAACTCCACAAGAATTAGGTAGAAGAGTTAACACTTTACTTTTAGCAATAACAAGAGAAATGGAAGGTCCTTCTATTGCAAAAAAAAAGATAAAATCACATAGTTCAAATTCTAGTACCCGTCCTGGCTCTTTAGAACCTACACCAAGCTTTAATAATACACCGGTCCCTCGTGTCAAAAGAACTATGACCGAATTGAAGCACGATAAAGTAGACAAGAAAAAGAAATCTGTGGCTGATGATTAAGTTAATTTATTTTAAAATGTTGCATTATTGTGATATTATATGTATTATAAGTATTTAAAAATTCAAGTCAGTCTTGAACTAGAGATATTCTGGACAAATTCCTTCCTGAACTGTAGATATGTAATATGGAACTTTATTTGCAGTCCAACTCACAGAAAGGAAATTACTCATTTCATGTTTCTCAACCTTCAACTTGTCAAAGATAGTATCAAGACCTGACGTCTTATAACGAGGTCTTATGAAGTTACGCAAACTTATTATTTTAGCTCCTGGCTTCATACCATGCAATAAGCGGCCCACATCATTGTTAAGATTCACATCGAATAAATAATTATTGATAACGAGAACGTCGCAGGCAAGTACATCAGTGCGAACCTTTTCATTATCCACAAAACTTTGATTTAGAGCGAAGTTCAAGTTCAATTTTTTCAAGCCAAAAAGAGCCAAGTGCTTTTGTAATACAATCTCCTGTAATACAGTCAATTTGGAAGCGTGTTCCATTAACTCGCAACCGCCACTTACAGATGCACCAAATTCAAGAGCTGCTTGCAAGGTAGTATTACCTACCCCTGAACCCAAATCATAAAATTTTTGATCTGGACTTAAATTAACTTTTGTCAATACTTCACTAGTAAATGAAGGCAACAACTCACCATATACTTCAGCTGTAAAAGCTTTGTATAGTCTTAATTTTTTAGAATCAGGAGACACCACACGTGAGTATATTCTTAAAAAGATCTGATGCATACAAAACCTACTGATTTCATTTTTTTCCTGTAGTTGACGAAAGAAATCTGAGAAGTACAGCTGTGGCTTTTTAAAACGTAATTTTTCAATGATTCTAACGTTCGTTGGCTCTTCAAGCTTGTGGTGCCTTTTAGTGGTTCTACCTTTGCACAAGTTTTCTTTATTATCTTCTTCGGAAGACCAAGGTGGGGTCACATCTGACTGTTCTAATATCAAATTTCTTTCGACAATATCAAATTGAGGGCTAGGAGGTTCAGCCATGAAATTGTCTGCCATGTTAAGTTTTTTATTTTTCAGAATTTCATGAAAGAATATATGTAGCTTTAAGTCTTCTGAGGTTGGAATTCGAATTTCCTCCTTTAGTAAATAAGTTTTTATTTCCCTATTTATTTCAGTACATTCGTCAACAGAATTCGGCGTTAATTCGATCATCAATTGATTCCATTTATCAATTATGAACATAAAATCAGCGAAACTATTACTTTCAATAGCATCGTCTAAGCTCTTACAATAATCATCCATTATAATATTTTTGATGGGCTCTGAGTAAAAGAAGTATAGCGAATAATGTATCTGAAATAATTTTTGAATTTCAAATATTGGATTTAATTCATTGCTCTTGGGAGCTACAAGAGCGAACAGTTCCGTATGTTGAGGATATATCAAAAACCGTACCTGCAAATTATTATTTGGATTTAGTGTCAAAATTCCCTCTGGCTCTAAAGTTAACAAAGGAGGGAACGATGTAGGCAAGTCTCTATAATGCTTCAAATGGTTTTTAATTATAATCAAAGCGCTAGAGTCGACTAAAGATATACTTCCGTCATTATTCATCATAGTCAGTTCCTCGCCCTCGCTTTGAACTAAGTTGAGAACTGGAATGGTGGGGCTTCTCTCATAGAATTCAGATATATATAATTGACGATTATGTAATGGAATTTGAGTATCTGATAAAATACTTGTAGGCTCAAAAGGATTATTTAACTCCTCTTCTAAGGGCATATCTTCAATATTGGGATTTAAAATTATATCCTCCTTTTCAATTTTGGGCCTACCCGGACGAAGTGGTTTAATGTTTTTCTTTTTCATTGTATGAATCACCTTTGTTGATGAAGGTTTTTGGTCAAATTTTCTGGTATTACTGGAAGTCTCCCTTTTGCTCCTTACTGCGTCAGTTTTGACGATACTTGACTTTTTTTTGGTCCTCTTTTCTTCTACAGGCGGACTATATTGAACAGTTTGTAAGCGCCTTCTTTTGGCTCCATCTTCAATAGGTTTTCTGTCACCTGCAACTTTTTGAAAATGATCTGCTGCTTCTCTAAGATGATCAACTAAAGAGCGAGTTGGGGCTCTAACTTTAGGATGACCACCATTAAGAGATAGTCTTTCCTGTCTTCTTCTTTCGGCCTCCAACTGTTTTTGTTCCTTTAGTCTTTTCCTTTCTTCAAGTCGTAAATCTGCTCTTTGCTTTTTTTCGAGAATTTCCTCCTCAGTGAGCTTCCTTTTCGGTTTCAAATTCAATTTTATTTGAGCAGCTTCCTTTTCAAGATCATCTATATCTCTTTTTCTGAACCTTACCCTTGAGCTTGAGCCTACTCCAGCAGAATTCTCCATGATAGTCCACTTAGCTTCGTATATTAATTTTTCATATGAATTTTTGAATTTAGTTATTCTTGTACCAACAAATTTAATCTCCTTAAACTTTTTTTCAATAAAATCCCTGTCTCGAAAAACAAGCTCTTTAGAAGCTGTTTCAATTGAGTCTCCACATTTTACACAATTTTTCAAGACTTCCTTTTCACCAGCAGTTAATTCTAATGAGTCAAAGCTATATAGTTGTTTCAATTTTTGAACCAAATTACCAATAGGTACATCTGGAAATACCGACTTTAAGTAAGTTTTCGTAGGGTCATTTTTAATGCATAGTTCCAAATCTTTAAAACTTTTACTGCCTAAATGTGTCTCTAATTCTTTCTTGATGATTTCTATTTCCTGGTTATTTTTTGCAATGAATTGATAATCTTTCGATTCACGCGTCATATCTATTTTTGTAAGTTGGTTTCCAGTCTCTTGCCCCCCTTGGTAATTAGATTTTGTCGTATTTGACTTCATTAAATCTATTTGTTTTCTTTTGAGATTGAAATTGAATTTGCTGTAAGTTTTCGTTCGATTTCTGGCTGATCTGAGAGTATAGCACCTTTAAAGTATTCGAAATTATTCAAGTAGCATATAAAATGCTTTTTTCAAATTATACTCAAAAGTCTGTTCGATCCACTTATAGGCCCAATGATTTCCTATTTTAAAGCTATGTCGATCAAATCAATACATAATTCTATTTATTTCCAATTTATTTGGTTGTTTATTCTATTACTTAGCGCATTAATTCAAAATGCGACATTCTATAAATGTCGTAAAAATAAGGGTTCGTAGGTACATGAGATGAAACATAAGCTTGCAAACATGCAATGTTCTATAATTTACTTGATCTGAGACCATTGAGTCTGAACTTCAAGTCTTTTAGTGCTTTGGATTCTGGTTTCCATTTTTCAAACAGTTCGTATAATTCTTCAATTTGGTCGTAACCATTTTTTCCCATTTCTTTTCCTGTATCCACAGACAAGAGACGATTATTGTTTGGCCAGTTCTTTTCTATATTAAAGACCAAGCCTCTTAAGCACCATGGCAATACAAATGGGTTAGTTCCAACTTTCCCAATATTGTACTCCTTAATATAAACACGGTTAAAAGCAGGAATATTCAAGTTCTCTTCAATGGTAAAATCCAGTAAATCAATTGAAGCAGCATTTGAAGTATCAGTGTGGGAACGTTGTTCATGATTGAAGGGAAGAGAAGGAATAACAATATCGTCAGTATCTAATACAAATTTCAATCCAAGATCATAAACCTTACCATCATTGTAAATTTTAGAATGTCCTCCGCCAGTAAGTGGACCAGCCAACGACGTGCTCAATTCTTTTACAACGTTATTATCAAAATAACCTATATTCTGCAAATGACAGCTCAAAGAAACTAGTCTTTGGATAAAATCTGGAGTTTGTGAAGCATGATCTATGTAACAAGCCCTGTAAATATTGGGATGAAAAATATGGGATGCGACTGCTGAATATAATGGAACTACTTGATCATTGATGGATCCAATGAAACAAACCTTCACATTGGCTCTTATGATCATAGATATTGATCTTTTGTAAGCTAGAGATTGTGGGCTATTAAATTTACTCAACTCGAAGAGCTCCGTCAAGGATTCATTCTCAATAGCGGAGTATGCTTTCATGAAAAAAGATTTATCAGTTCCGTAGAAAGGTCCATTATTTATCCCAGCCATAGCAAGGATACCAATTCTCTTGAAATTTGGATCAAGCAAAATCCCCATTTCAATTAAAGTTGCAAGCAAAATTACTGAAACTACACATCCCTGTGAATGCGCTGCCACAAATATGAAATCAGCAGAGTTCAATTCTTTTTTCCACTTCGTTAAAACTTCTGTGAAAAATTTCACTCTATCAAATATCTTACCTTCCTTTTCTAATGCAATCTTTTGAATACTCAAGGAATTTTCCTCTTCATTGATTAAATTATTTTCAAGACAATAACGAATTACAGCCTTTTCTGCTTCGTTGGCAAATTTCAAGGAAGTCCCTTTGGGGGATCCAATGATTGGCCTTATCATTCTTGTCGGAAAGAACCCATGAACGCCTATAACTAATATCTTCTTAATCTTTTTTAAAGATTTTGGTTTTTGTGAAACAATCTCAGCCTCTGTATAATTATTCTGATGCAGACTATCTTTCAGGTTGATAAAAAAATTTCCAGATGCATCACTTCCAACTTTGATTGTTTTGTTATCAGCATCTAGGATGTTAGATATTTGTTTATGCGTTTCTTTGTAGAATTTATTATAATTTGGTAAGCATCCTCTTTTATGTATAGGCATTTTAGATAATGATTTTCCATAAAGTTTATAATTCTTCTCATAAAAAAAATCAAACTCTCTGTTTTGCTTACTTTCAGTTGGCTCTTTTGAAATTTCTACTTTCTTTTCAACTGCTGGAATAGCAGATTGGGATCTGATACCTAAACTGTTTGAAATTTTATTAAGAAAATTTCTCCAGTTCTTTAAATCCATTTTTAAGTTCGTTTCATTTGTTGTTGATGGGTTGCCGAATATTGAGCTGGGCAAAAAATTACTGGACATAGACGTTTGGTGCGCTAAGCAGTGATCCCAATCAGGTACAATTGTATTTTCCTTCAAGTTTTCATTCTTATGAGTATTAATTTCACTAAATTGCTTTGCATTATCATGTGGTTTATACAATACAGCATCATCTTCTTCGGAATTTTCTGCATTTGGTGGTGGAGTATTGCCTTCAGCCCCATTATTAACTTTGTCTACCTTCGTATTTCTTTTAGTTGATGTGTTCAACACGTCCTTTGTAGGAATAGAAGGGGTAGACTTCAAGATTTTATTAGAAAAATTTGAAATATCCTCCTTCGGCATATCATCAGCATTATTTTTGGAGCTAGCCAATTCATAGGCAGATGCAGAATTGTTTCCATTCCAAAAATTCCAGCTTGAAGAAGTGTTCTTCTTAACGTCTTTGGGAGGATTAGGGTCTGGGTTGGTGTTTGTACTGCCAGAAAATTCTTCGTCTTCTTTCTCATGACCAGGTACATGATCTTCAACTTCGTTAGGATAGTCTTCATATTCCTCTTCAAAATCATCAGACTCTTCATATTGTACATTTTCCTTTCCTTTTGATGACCATCCAAGCCAATTTCCTGCAGTCATTGATGCTAAAGAAGTTGTTGATGGTTTAGATTTTAATTTTTTAAATGAGTTTTGTCTGGATTTCGATCCAGTTTTGTTGTTATTCTTTCCCTCGACCATTGGGGAGGTCAGTCGGGACTTTTTTATAGCTTTAGAGTCTAGCAATTCTTCTGTAGAGCTACTTATGCTGTCTGTATTGTTGGAGTTCCACAATGGCAACCAAGTACCACTACTTAAATTTGGAGTTCTTGACATGCTAATCAATTTCCCTAATAAATTTTGAGAAATTACGTTTGTTTTAAACTTATTAAAGTATTTTACTTTGTATTTATACTGATGTTATGAATATATGATAAAAAGCATGGGATATGTATGATACAGATAACTCGAACAGTAATTTTCACTTTGTCCGAACTCACGAGATTTTCATATGATAACGATTTCTCATTCAATTGATTTCTCTGGGGAAATATTAATTACTTGCTGAACTCCACATCATAAACTCCATATTAATTTTACTAGTCTATTTAAATTATCTAATTTAAAAGTTTTCTGAAATCATTTAACGTCTCTAAAGAAGTTCCTGAACCTCCACAAACCACAAAAATAATAATATCGTCTTCCGATAAAGAGCCAAATTTTTTTAGAAGATGCTGATTATCAAAAGCAACCGAAACAGTTGCTCCACAAGCTGGTTCTACTAACTTTGCGAAGGTATCGTAGTAGTCAATAGCTCCTTTGATAGCATCTAAGTCATCTAGTAGAGCCGTTAGAGTTGTATTTCTTCTGTAGTTCTCTAAAGCAGCTTCCGCCAAGTATGGAGAAGCTAGGGAAGTAGCCAAAGTATTAACACCTGACAAACTAACTACTTTATTTGCCTCAATAGCCAGGTGCATTGTAGGGGCTTGCTTCGTCTCAACTGCCAAAACAGGCACTCCACTTAAAGTTTCATTTTTGAGTAGGCCTGTAACGACACCATTGTACAAACCACCTCCTCCAACAGAGCAAACAACCCCTTTGACTTTCTGTAAATCTTCTACTGAGAGCTGGTTTTCCTCGACGATTTCATCAATCAAAGAACTATGTCCATCCCATAGAAGGGGGTTATCAAAAGGATGGCAGTAGATAGGATAAATTGAACTATCCAAAGATCCTATTATTTCTTCTACCAAAAATTTATCTGCCTCGCCCCAATGAGCTCCATTAATGATAACTTCAGCACCCAAGTTCTTCAACGATTCGATAACGATTTGCTTTGAAGTAAGTGGAAGAACCACAGTACAAGGGAGCCCATAGAATCTGCTCCCGTATGCAGCAGCTAAACCAGCATTTCCTCCTGAAGATGAGTACACTCGAATATCATTCTTGCCCTCTAGTTTTGCTTGATCAATTAATTTAGAAAGTAAATGTGACATACCTCTCAACTTAAAACTTCCCGAAGGTTGTTCTAATTCGTTTTTAAAGAAAATACGGCATGGTGGTTTTATTGGTAGCTTGCTTGATACATCTTCAAGTGTTGTAGTCTTTATCGGCAGCTCAGGCATTGTTAATAGTGCTTGAATTCGTAATAAGGCAATTGTGATATTAGATTCGAAATCAACTCTAAATCCGATCCGACTATATTGTCTCAGACAATCTTTCATCTATATTTGATGCATTGAAATATCAAGAGGCTGAAATCATTCATTTGAAGAACCCCACTATTTTGAATAGATCAAGAATTAAAAGGGTTCAAAAAAGTGAATTAATTTTGCTTACTTATGATAACTATTAAATCCAATTTATTTAGCTGAAAAATTACAATTCATATCACACGAAATGTCGAGAAGAGGAAAGCAGAAGGCATTCAAGAGATCAGAAATCTTCAAAAATGTGCCGGAAAGTATAAAAGATGAGTTGCTTGAAGCATATACTAGCGTAACTGATACAAATCCAGATTTTTTTCTATACCAGCTTCCAGAGCTTTTTGATATGTTAAGCATACCTCAATGCTTCACAGATGACATAGTGAAGTGTATTGAATATTACTACGAATATATGGCTAACACAGCTATACAGTTTGACTATACAAATTTGAAACAATTTACAGCTTTGCAATTAGTCAAATCATACACAATTTCAATTTCCGTTAATAAAAATGAAGATATCGTTGACATAATTGATATTGACAAATTAATAGAAAATACAGGCAAATTAATTAAGTTTCGAGACGCATACACACATATATATGAAAGTTGGAAACTTTTTATACATGCTGCTTCAAAATCAAATGATCATTCAGAAGTTCAAATTTTAAATCATAAATTAAATATGCTAGATCTAAAGAGTATAAAAAAAACCTTAAGGCTTGATGAAACAAGAGACAGGCAAGTTTTGAGTGACTCTTTTCTCATAGATATGCTAGGGTGTTGCTCTACAAATTCTGATGGATCATTGAATAATTATGATTTTAATAAATCAAAAGAAGGCTCATGCATCACAATCAAGGATTTTGCAGAAATTTTGGGAAATATAGGCGAACTAGATTAAAACCTATATCGCATAAGGGTTGAAGTGAATCTCAACCAGCTTGATCCAGTGCTCTTTCTTCCATTTGCCTCGTATTTTGCCATTTTTCTTCGTGGATTCTTCTGCATTAAGTTCCATCTCTAACTTTTCAAGCGACTCAAATCCATCAATTAATCTGCCAATCACTGTATAGTGCTCTTTATCGCTCAAGGTATCCTTATACTTTTCTGATAAAACTATAAAGAATTGAGACCCTAGTTGATGTATATTCTTAGGATTATTTACAGTTAAAACAGACCCTCTAGAGATCTCAATGCTTTCTTCAGATTTATCTTCAACTGAAAATGCTGTTGGGAATTGGATATCTGCAGCGTCAGATTGTTTACCTGAATTGGAAGGGTCTCCCATCTGTAGAATAAAATCTGGAATATATCTTAAAATATTGTTTGTATTGTAGTTACCCATTGCACAATGTCTTAAAAAATTCTCCACATGTCTGGATTGAAAAGCATCAGATATCAGTAGCTCAATTTTAAGCAAACCAGTCTTAGTGTGAATCTAAACGTTAGTCTTTCATTCAAATTATAATAAGTTTGTGATACTTACTGTCACTGACATACTCAATAATAAATACCATCCTGATTGTTTTCCGAATAGCAAATTTTTAAGACGAGATAAATTTTGCATTTTCTAATCTTTTACTGATAAAAACTTTTGACTTATCCATGAGCTAAATATAAAATGAACCACGGTGATGATCAGTCACATCTATTGCTTCCTCTTTCATTGTATTTACAAACTCAATCTGAATACATTGATGGGATTATTCCCGAACTACAACTGTCAAAGGGTATTATCAATTTAAACAATCAGAAGCAATTTGAAGAACTTCTAGATTATATTGAAGGTACACTTAGAGCAAGTCGACAGACAAGATACAAATCTAATTCTACTAGATCATATATTGCAGTACCTTCAATAGACGTATTTCGAATATTGATTACATTGGCATCGAGGTATTCTACTATGAACAGAACTAATGCAACAAATTTTGATGGATCAATTGTTCTACAACAAGAGAGAAGTAAATATCTCTTGACGGAATATTTTTCTTATAAACCCAATTTGAGAGACAGGTCAGTTTATATACTTCAGCAGTATATTGACTTAATGAATTCGACTTTAGACCCTCTTATTTTGAAAATAGTGAATGAAAGGTTCAATCAGTTATTGAACGATTTCATGATATACTCAGATAAAGCAAGTGAAAAGAATATGCATCCTAATAGGATGAGTCAAAATTGTATATCATCAGAATCGTTGAGAAATAGAAGCAATTCACGATCTACTAACAAATTCGATTCTAGTTTTACTAATGCTGACAATGAAATTATAAGTGATTCAGAGGAAGAAATAGGCCTCTTAGGTTGCATAACAAAAACAAATATAATGGAAGACGAACTTAAAAAATATTTGCCCTATAATTTATCATTAGATGAAGCCCACTGTTACTATGATGTAGACGAAATTGATCAAAGACAGCAGAATATGGATACCCTTCTTTCAAATCCTATAAAACAAAATGCATACCCTTTTTCCCCAAGGGTGGAAAGAGTTTCAGCTCATCCACTTAATCGAATTAGGCTTTTCAATGAAAAAATTCTCAGCAGCAAATTGAATCCGAAACTTAATTTCAATTATTCTACATGGGACCTTGTTAACTGGACATTCTACTGTGCGAATAAATCATCCAAGTATCAGAGAGAGTTATATAACACTGATATAAGTTATCATGGCCTCTATGAGACGAATAAGAGTTTGATACTCATAATTTTCGATATAATATCTTTAAACTTTTGGAATGAAAATCCACACAGTGCTGACACCAGACTATGCAGTGTAAATTCGGAAGTAACAGAAAATTTGGTATCACACCCTATCTTATCTAAAAGTTCTATTTTTTCAAATCTTCTAAGCCAATTGAATACACCAAACTCTGCTACATATAACAGGGTTGCGGAGATTACCTTCATGGGGCTCACAGTCGATTATTTACTGGATCCTATATCATTATATGATAGGGATTATATTATGATTAAGCATGACCATAGATTGAAAGAAATTTCAAAGAATTTTGAGAAAGTAGATTTTAATGATAATATGGATTCAATGCAAATTAGATTTAAAATATTGCTGGTAATGTATTTCATTTTAATCCTCACGTCAAATGATCTTAACGATGATAATGATTCTGATGTTGATTACATAGAAGCAAACCGGCTATTGAACGAAATTAGTTCAAAAATAATATTAATATCTTTTTCTCATTTGAAACAATTTTATTTGGTTTCTATGATGGATGCTATTATTCCCAGGTATATTCGAATCAAAATGATGTTAAGATTGTCACAATTGTCACTAAGAAGGATATCTGGTTCTTTTCAAGGATTCAAAATCATCGAAGAATTGCCTAATTTCGAAAATTCTTTTAAGTTTATGCAACATATTGTTGATGTATTTGGAGACTTGGAGATTTATAAACCTGTAATAGAAGTTGAAACATATTCAAGTTTTAATGAATTTCAACAATTATGGTCAAAGCTAAATTTTTTGATTGCTTGGTTGTTCAACTATTATCTTGATTTACTTCTTAGTAAAACTACGACGCTTTCAAAGAATGTCAGAAAAGAGTTTTTAAGTCAGCTTAAAAAGATAGATTCATCGAAAGCAGATTTTTATAACTCATTTGTTGAAACTAATAATGAAAAATTCGAGATAAAATATTCAGATTTGCAAAATCAAGATGAATATGCTTGGGACAAATTTGAAGATTTATGTAGATTCAAATTTTCAACACATTAGAGGCAGATTTCGTCTACAAATTAAAAAAGATCTATTATTCAACTTTTAATTTTTTGATATTTCAATTTCTTATCTTTTTAGGAGGTACATACTATAAAATACAAAATTGGTTTAAATAATATGTTTAAGCTTGAAGTAGTTTCTCAAATATTGAATTTGCCATACACCCAAGCCAACTAACGCGAAAATCACGGTAACAGAGAACCATTTGACTCTAGAATTGGTAGATTCGTTAGTGTCTCTCATTCTTTCTTCTCTTGCCTTTAAATATTGTAATTCTCTAGCAATTTCTGCTGTTAATTCTTCTATTCTACGTAATTCAACTTCGGCTGGGACCAATTTTTCAAACGCTTGAGCTGCATTCCAGTCTCTAGCTGCTGCACCAACTTCAATATCCAACTCTATCTCTGTTGAAATCTCATTTCTAGACCACTTCTTTTCTAAGTGGTTAGTAAAACAAATATCAAATGCGGAACTTTGGTGGCAGGTAAAAGCAACCTTATATTCTCCATTCACATCGTTTTTACGTCTATAACTATTTCCAGCCAGGTCTACAACTTGAAAATTCAATTGTTGTCCATCATTTTGATTTCCGTTTGTTTTTAAGTTGATAACAACTAAACTGCCTTCATGAACGAAATCACGTATACACACTGGATCAGGATTTGATGACGCAGGAATATCTAATTGCAAACTTGCAACCAATGAAAAAAAGCAGTAAAATAAAACACCTAATCTTAAAGTAAGACCTGAATGCATTTTTGTTAACTTCGTTATAGAAATGACTTTCAATAGCAGCCTCTATGAAAAATACCTAGAATGAAATAGTTCTGTTAGCGTGTTCAATTGGAAGAATTTTAAAGCGCGTCATAATGTCGCAAATCTTAGATTCAAAATACGACATAATGTCCCATAATTCTAATAATTTGATAAAAACAGTTTATAGCCTATTTAGGAAGTCTAACTTTCCAAATTTTTTCTCACGACGGATATCAAGATGAAAAATCAATGTAGTTGCATTTTAAAGATATAACTAGAATAATCAGAGTTAATCAAAGATGGCCAGAGCAAAAACGACACACACTATGATAAAGCTTGTCTCAGCTGCAAAGACAGGCTATGAAAAATGGTTCAATATTCCAAGAAGTTCCCAAAAATTAAACTTGATTTTATACGATCCAATTGCAAAGAGACACTGCTTGTTCACTGAAGACAAGAAAAGAAAAGTACAGGAAGTAATAGCTAAGGATTATAGTAAAAGACACCGTGTTTAGTATCTTTTGGAGGAGGTCATATTTCCTGAAGAATGAAAAATCTTATAAAATGCATAACTTGACCATGAGTACTCAATTAATAATTCAAATTAGGCTTAGAAACAAAAAGGATTTCAGCCATTGGAAATGAATGAGTGAGATATCCTAAGATATTTCAGTTTCTTTTACTTGTATATATTAATGAAATTTAGAATAAACGAACTTAAAATTTTACAGCTTTGAAATTTTTTATTTATTGCGTCTATGGCAGTACGATCCAGTAACCTGTTTATGCGATTGAATACTTGAAATTAAAATAATGCTAATATTACTATTGTACATCTTTAAAAAAAAAAAAAGATTGATAGTGAAGGATGCGAGGTTCGAACTCGCGCGGAGAACCCTCCAACAGATCTTAAGTCTGCCGCCTTAGACCACTCGGCCAACCCTCCAACTTGTATTAATTTAAAATATATGTAATACTATTAGAAGTTAAGTTGATAATTGGTGATACTCTCTGATGTTCTAAGTTAGAATATCTGTGAGATCGCTAGTATATTCATAGACAAATCATATTTAGTTTGTAATTACCTACTTGGATATGTGGTAACCTACTCATGTAAGAGCGACTCTTTAGTTACTCAGTTAAGAATAACAATATTGTATACACGCATTCGTTTCCTAACAACTTTTGTAAAGTACCAATTTATACTAGTACTGCTATTATAATAAAACTTGCTAGTTAAACCACTCTTCTACCAACATTGTCTTTAATTAGATGAGACCTTCTTTCACGTCTTAACCAGTTACAGCCAGCCATTCGGAATATAAAATTTTTGAGCAAAGTTACCATTGCAACCATAATTGCAAAAAGCCTTTGTTCAATCTTAGGCTAAATCCCATAATTTATGGCATGAGTATTGATCCTTAATAAATTTACACATGCTTTTACCTTGTAACTAATCAAATCTACTTGATGGTGTAAAGAATTTTGAAATATTGATTTTTTTAAACATTTTTGGTAATAATGTAAATAAAATTAAAAGTTAAAAACATACTCAGTTGTTCAAAAGGCTCGAAATTAATAGTATTGCATATTTTTGACTAAAGGTAAATGAATCTCAACTATGATGAGAAGATTCTGCAAATCTAGCATTAGCTGTGAACTTTTCGTTTTATGGCATTATTCTTGGTGCTACTTACTGTACATAGAATACAAGTAGTCTTAATGTAAATAAATTCAAATTTATATTATTATATACAATCTATCATAATTGCTGTTTATTTACAAGTTTAAGTTTTTAGGGTTTTGATTGCCCATTCTGGATCATCAACTTTAACATCTAATAAATTATTATCCCCAATAACAGTGATAATGTTTTCTTTGTTGTTTACCAAATACTTTTCTGCAACATCCCTCAAATCCTGGTTATTCACATCTAGAAAATTTTCTCTTCTTTCTTGTTTCATAGAGTCAGTTATACCTTCAAAGAAATTTGAAGAACCTTGTGAAGCAATATGACTTGGTGCATCAATACTTTGAAAAATAGCCAATTTTGCTTCTTGTAAATCCTTAGCATCCCAAACCTCAGATTTATTGAGAGCAACTTCAAAGGAATCTAAAAATGACTTGACTGAATTCAACGGATTTGGGTCTCTATAGGAATAATAATTCAAAGTTCCTCCTAAACCATCATAATTAAGACCTCCGCCATAAGCACCATTCGACTCCCTAATAATTGAATGTAAGTGCTTAAAAGTCAACAATTGGGATAATACTTGCAATGAAGCTCCATCTTTACTAGTGTAATGTGAGCCCAGTTTAGCTAAAGAAGCATAACCTACTCTAAAAGGCAAGTTGATTAAATTATTCTGTCTTTTGTTAAGGCCCAAAGTGTTATTATTGAATGAATTTAACAATGAACTTAAGGAATTTGTTAAGTTTTCACTAGAATTAGTGAATTTGTTATCAAATTGTTTAATCAACTTCTCATTTTCATTCACTATTTCAGAACTTCCAACTAAGCTGTATTTAAACTGTCCATTTTGATTCAAGATTTTTTGAATCTCTGCTAAAATGGGCAAGACAGACTCAATCAAATAATCTTTTCCTTTTTTCTCTAAATTTGCATTAAGTTCTAAAACAAATTCAACTTGTTCTATTCCACTAAGTAAGTTGCTAATATACTTTGTTGGCGTCAACTTAGAATTACTTATAGCACTAGCATAAGAGTGTCCTTTGTCGGCTATATAATTTGATTGATTTTGGCCCAAGTTCTTGATTAATGTTGATAATTTATCTACAACTTGTTCGTCTTCATGATTAAATTTGGTACCATTCAAAATTTCGTACCATAAATCATAAATGCATTCAGACTTGTTTCTTAAAGACATTCCACTAATTCCAAAATTTAAGTTAGCACGGGAAATGTCTAAAGGATCAGTCTTGGCACTAAAGTTAAAAGAAATCCCACCAGTCAATTTTTGAATCTTTGTTTCTAAATCTGTGATTGAAGTTTTATCAGTACCTGCCAAATTTGTTAAACAAGCACTAAATAGAGGCAAATACTTGTAATACTTTGTTGGCAAAAAAGAAATGTCCTTCAATGCTGAAGCGTATATCAATCCATTTGTATCGACCAATCTCTTTTGCAATGTTTGATTCCCAATATCTGTAAAACTGAGAGGGTAAAAGTCTCCCTGCCTTGGGATATCCTTAATAGTCAAGGTTGGTAAAACAGAGACATCTTCTTCCTTCTGCTGCTTCTCCGACAAGCTTATCCCTCTATTGTAGATAACTTCTTTATCATCTTCAGACAAATTTCCAACTATTTCTTGCAACCTTTTGTTTTCTTCATCTGCTAAATTCTTGTTGAAATCGATATCTGGGACCATCGTAAATTTAAATTTTTTTGTCTCAGGATTTAAAATGGACTCTTCAAGTAACCTAGAAAATAACTGAAGTCCTTGAGTTTCGTAGTCATGCTTGAAGCGGTTTAAGATTTGGTCGACGTTAAGAGTGGACATTGGATCAAGACCATTGACCCAGCTTGGAACTATGGAATTCAATAAACCCAATCCAAAGTCTGGTTTATGCTTTTTAAAGCTAAGTTCAATTTGATGCAATATCGCATCAACTCTATTACCAAAGCTACTATTTTTATCTGATAATTGTGGGATAACATTTTCATTGAAAATTTTTAGTATGACATTTTCTAAATTATTTGAGCTTTCCTTGCTCATATTGTTTAAACCAATAGTAAATGATAATAAGGAAGTGGTAGTGTCTAATCCTGTGTTGACACTAAAATCATCCCCATACTCTTTTTCAATTAACTCTTGATAAAATGGGGAGCTATGACCATCACACAACAAAGAACTCAAAATTTTCCATTTAAATATTTCGTACTGCTTTTCGGTATCTAAAGGATTACCCAAATTCCAAGTTACCGACGCTTTATATTGTTCATCTGCTGGTTGCCCAGACATTGAATCAACAGGGCCCTTTACCAGTATTTCAGATATGTAATCCTTGTCTTTGAATATGGAATGCTTAACATCAGTTTTCTTTGTTCTCTTACCGAAAAACTCAAATGCACTGTTCAACTTCTTCAAATGGTTACTTAAAGGTAGAGGGCCGTAGGTGAAGGTTTTCGCATTTGAAGGATGGTAATTAGTTGAATGAAAATCAACTAAATCTTCATATTGCAAGGATGTGATTTTTAAAGGATCACCTCCAGAATTATTTAATGAAGAGTAGATGGCTTCTTGAAATTTGATCCAGTAGTAATAAGCTGAGTTTGAGTATTGTCCCTTCATTTCATTGTAGACAACTCCTTTGAAAATAATATCGCTTTCTTTCTTTTGAGTTTCCGAATTTTCCAATCTCCATCCTTCTTGCGTAAAATCTTCATATGTCAAAAGTGGCTCGAAAACTGATGATAAGTATACATCCATTAAATTTTCGAAATCTTTTGCATTTGTAGTTGCGAAAGGGTAAAATGTATAATCATGCCCAGTCATGGCATTCATGAAATTACTTAAGGATCTATTCAACATTTTAAAGAAAGGATCTTTGACCGGGAATTTGTAAGAACCACATAACGTGGTGTGTTCTAATATATGTGGTACTCCAGTTGCATCCGGTGGATTTGTCTTGAATGCTACCAGAAAAACATTATTCTTATCATTAGAAGGATCTAAATGCAAATGCTCTGATCCTGTTTTAGAATGCAAAAGCTTGACTGCCACTAATGAGAACTCTGGAATTGCCTTCACATCCTCAATCTCATACCCATGAATATTGAGACCTATGGGATACTTCCTTAAAATGGCAGCCTGTTTTGGATCAGCTGTTAGACTTCGCCTACCAAGTCTGTGAAATGTGCTTCTTGTCGATCTCAAGTTACTTCTAAGCATATCTATTAAAGAAATGGCAAACTATTCAATTATTAATTTGAGCTTTCAAAAAGATGCTCACTGAAAAAATCTTTACTATAAAATTTTCAAATTCACAGAATTTAAGTGAAACAGAATAACCATCTATTGATTATATCACACAAGCTATAGTAATAATAGATGTAATAAGATTACAAAGTAGATTTCCTGCCTATGTTCTATATACTTGTTAAGAATGGTCAAGCTTAGAAGAATACCAATAGCACGTGACTCGTTTGAGTGAAATATTTCATTTTCAAAATGACATTTGGTAAAGTATTTGACAATACATCTACATTGCAGAAAAAGACCTTTTATGAGCTCAGAAATCCAGGTCAAAAAGAAAACAGCTGCCGAGTCAGTTTCTACTATAGGAGGATTTATTGCCGGGGCAATAGCAGCCTGTGGAGCTGTGACATTCACTAACCCGATCGAATTGATCAAGATCAGGATGCAGCTTGAAGGAGAGTTGAGTAAGCATTCTAAGGATGTTGCAAAAATATACAAAAATCCAGCGCAGGCTTTTGCTGTTATTTACAAAAATGAAGGAATTAAAGGCTTGCAAAAGGGGTTGTTATGCAGTTATTTTTGTCAAATTGGACTTAATGGATCAAGAATCGGGTTGTATGAACCAAGTCGTTCCTTCTTCACTAAAGTTTTCACTCCATCCAGTTTTGTAGAGGGCGGAAAGGTGCCACAA
>JAJMAU010000024.1:0-73792 GCA_030565025.1 Schwanniomyces yamadae
ATAAATATAATGAATAACTTTGTAATTCTATTAAAATATATAAAGCTAATAAATCATTTACTAATGGAAATAATAATAATCCTATAATATTCGCAAATAATATTAATATATAATATGGTGATTAACATTAATAAGTGACCTGATAAAACATTAGCTGATAAACGTAAACCTAATGATATAGCTCTTGAACTATATGATAAAGTTTCAATTAATACTAAAACAGGTACTAATAAATTTAACTAATAAATTCTTTTCAAATATTAAACAGAAGAAACTTGTCTAGTAATATTTCAAATCTTAAAAATGGTTACTGCGAAGACTAATTTCAGTCGAATACCTAGCCAGTAAACTGAAGAAATTAAAGTCATGAAATTTTTATCACTATTTATTATATTTGAAACTATTTTATATTAAGAGCAAGGCCAAAAAGCCAAATATAATTTTATTCGACCGATAGAATCTGCTCTCAGAAACCAGAAGTAAACGATAGGAGAAAGGTATAAAATGAACAGGATTAAGATATTTAAAATTTAGTCAAAATCACATGAAATAGAGTATTTTAAGTTGTAATCAGCATCCCAGACACCCCAATGCTTTTCAACATCAGAAGTACCAGAGGTGTCTGGTTTCCAGGATTCATCAAAAGCTTCAAATACAGCAACGTTGACACCCCAGCCTCTCATAGCACAGATAGCATTTTGCCAGTAGTTTTTAGCATTGGTAACAGAAGGGGTAGAGCTTTCGTAGGCAGTGCCTTCTGTTGGCCAACCAGTTTCACCAACCCAGAAAGTAATATCTGTCTCACCTTTAGCTGTTTGAAGAACTTGCATAGCTTGCATTATATCATCAAAGAAAGAATAAGAAGAATTAGAATTGGTTTGTCCTTGCCAATAAGAGAAAGCATTAGCGAAGACAAAATCAGCAGCAGAAATTGCAGGATCGCTACTACCATCAACGATAATGTTCCAAGAGTCAACAAATCCTACTGGAACTGAAGAGTATGAATTTCCATCTTTATCCTGAATATCTTTAAGGATACTTTTAACATCATTAATCTTGTCAGCCAATTGACTAGGAGTTAAATCACCTCTATATAAAGCTTCGGAACCAACAGTGAAAACCTTAATGGTATCAACAGAAATTTTTGGTAAGTAGGTTTGCAAAGCAGCGACCTCAGCAGCATAATGGGCATCATCAGTTGGCCAAATACCACACATAATTTGAAATCCTTTAGCATCAGCAGCTGGTCCTATGTTTTCTAAGGTGTTACAGTCAGAAACTGCGTAGGTTTTAACGATACTGGAATATGGAGCTAAAACATCGAAGTCACTTTCATATTCAGAGGTAGTCTTACAGGAACCACTTGTATCTTCAACACCTAAGTTGAAGGCAAGCTAATGTATTTGTTAGTAAATTAACTCATAATTTGATTGTTATTTATGATGATGTTTCCATCCCTCTCTTTCAAAAAAAACATACATCTCCAATAGCTGTAACAGTTGTGAAAGCAGTAGCGATAGCGGCCAAGTATTTAAATTGCATTTTCAACTTGAATGATATACTAAAGAACGAATAAATGCAAGATTAAGTTTATAAATTGATTCAAGAAAATTGTTCGATAAAAAATGTGGGCTCAAGCCGGTGTGTATCGAAAAAATTTGTTTACAAAAATTCACTAACAAACAATGCGAAAAGTCTAGAACTGCTATATTTAGAAAACAAAAATTTTCGGGAAACACTATATAGTAGAGTTGTATACTTTAGTTAAAGCTACTAAGGTAGCATCTTCTATCTTTAAGCCAGGTGCAACTAATAACTCACCATCGAACATCTGATGAGCACCTTCAACTCCCTCGAGATTTTTTTTGTCCTGATCAAAACTGTAGGAAATATCAATCCAATTTCCAAAGAGAAGTAAGATCTTTCCACCTTTGGAAGAGATGATATCTTTGTCGAAGGGAGCAATGGACTTTCTCAGAGTGTCCTTTGCATTGCTATTGAAGTAATCGTCGGAATTTACGTAAAGCGTAGAAGTATATCCATTTGGAAATGAGCTTTCAGTGAATATGGAGCTAAATTTTTTGCATATTCTAACATGATAACCAAAGGATGATCTATTACCCATAAAACCATACGCTTGCACAGGAGAAACAATCTTTTTGTTTTTTAAGTCAACAGTAACTCTAACATTGACCGGCACTTCTTGGCCCTCTAAAATTAATGGGGTTGATTCACCAATGTTAACGTATTTGGTAACTGATAGTTTTTTCAATGCACTAACTTTCTTATTCTTCTTCATAATTTTTGGTGTATGCTTGGGAATTGTAAGGCCCTCCTTAAAGTCCTTGAAAACATTATTATTGGACATGAAAGGCAAAGTTGTTATTTTTGGTAAGGTTCTTGCATACTTTAATTTCTTATTGAATTTGTTGTTTGCAAAGACTGACTTTACAAGATATGGTGGAGTTAAAAAAAATTGTAGTAAGGTAGCAAATAATAGAGAGTTACCTTCACTTAAACTATCTATATCTTCAATGCATTTTTGTTCTTTACTTATAGTTTCATTTTCTTGATTGAGAATTTCCTCATCGCTAAAGTTAAATTTTAACTTTTGACCTGTTTTTTTGCTCCCAATGGACACAGTTTTATTTGCTTCTCTTTCTGAAATTTCAGATCTCTTTTCTACTGAAGGGATATCCAAAACGACAATTTCAGCTACTTGATAAACTGTAGCTGCTTTTGCAATTTGATATGCGATGAATGTTATTTGTTGTAAGTTTATCGCATTAGATGTTGAAATTATTGTAGAAGGAACACATAATGAATATTGAATTTCAGGAATACTCTTAGTTGGTGTCCTGGTAACCTTTTCTGGATTAGTATTAACTTTCTTTTTGGCCATATTTTCAATAATTACACTATGATAATTCTGATTCCATCTAATACTAAATTTTAAAGATTTTAATGCTCATCCAAAAAAAATTTATATACATTCCCCGAATACATTTATAAAATGTCTTCTTGGAATCATATATCTTAGCAATTTGTACGTTAAACTATTATAAAATTGAGTATATTAAAAGAAATTTCCAAATTAAATTTACATGATGATCTAAAGTGATACAAGTTATTTCAATTAAGATTGAAAAATTAAATAGCTTCTTGAGCAGCTTCCTTGGCTTCTTCAGCATCTTCCTCAGCTTCCAACTTTGCAATTTTAGCCTTAGCTTTTTCTATATTAATTTTAGTTTGTTCTTCTTGCTTTTGTTGAAGGGCTTCTAAAGTTTCCATTAAAATATCAATGGTAGATGGTACGTCTTCGGATTTGGTTGGTAATGGGATACTCAAGTCACCTAAAGCGACGATCACATCAGGATCAACAGTGAAGTTCTTAGCCTTACTCTTTTTAGACTTAGTTTTCTTAGATTTAGAACCAGCGAAGAAAGATTCTTGTTCCTTCTTGATGACAACAACATCTTCTGGCATTTCAATTTTTCTTATATTATTGGAATTTGGTAAGTTACCAGAGAGATCTAATCCTTTTTGTGGCTTGACGTATGTTGGGTCAAAGTAGGCCAATAAAGTATGAATAGAGTTAATCTCTTCAGTGAATGCAGGAATAGAAGCTTCTGCTAATTGTTTTTCAGCATTTTCCTTTCTCTTTTGCTTCTTTTCTTCAACTTGCTTTTGCTTGAATTCTTCATCCCTTCTCTTCTTTTCTTCGGTCATAGCTATCTTGAACTTTTCAAATTCAGCATCGAAGTCTGCTCTTAATTTTCTAATTTGATCATACTTTTCATCTTTAGCTTTTTTTACTTCATTTCTCTTGTTAAATAAATTATTTCTTTTGTCAATGATAGTTTTGTTTTGCTCATTGATTTCGTCTAATTCCTTTTGGATTTTTTCAAACCTTTGTTGTACTTCCTTATTTTGAACGGTACTTAATTTCTTTTTCAAATCAGCGATCTTAGCCTTATCTTGATCAATTGAATCTTGTTGCTTTTCAATTGCACCAAAGTCTTTACGTAACTTACGTAAGGAGGACATTTCCTTGACATTTCTTCTTTCATCAGCTAATTTCAAGTTACCAGCATCAATTGATTGATCTAAATATTTGATTCTAGCATCAATTTCTTGAACATTTTTGAAGTTGTTCTTGGAAGTTTGAGCTTGAATTTCGGCAATTTTTCTCTTTAAGCTTTGGTCAATGGTCTTGATTTGATCATTGATAGCATTTCTTTCGGTCTTAATAGTGGCTTGCTTACCTACTAATTGTTTCAATTCAGTTTGCAATTCCTTTCTTTGTTCAGCAACTTTTGGATCAGTGGTAGCTTTGTTTATTTGTGCATTTATTTCATTGTTAGATAAATCAAGCTTTTTAATCTCGTTTTTGATATTTTCGATTTCTTCTTTCAAAGTTTTGTCATCTGGACGCTTGATGAAACGTCTTTGGGTTTGAGGTGTAGTTGAAGCAGCAGTTGACATATTTATAATATGAATTATCTTTGGATCTTAAATTCAAAGTATTGAAAATAGAGAATTCGTGTTAATTTCGTAGATGAAAAATTACTCGACATTTGACAGAAATTTTCAGCATGTTGAACAAGTAGTGTACTGAGATCAATATTTGATTACTCTATTGATAGCTATCTACAGATAAAGAATTTTCAAAAATCAAAGAAAAAAAATCATATATTACTTTCCGAAAATATTAGAGTGAATCTTATAGAAATATCAACAATTTTCTATATCTTCAAATCTAGGTATTTATCTACATAAGATCTCTATTGACTTCGAGAACGGGTATTTAACACTGTCTTTTTATCGGAGTTACAGGATGGCGCACCATCTAAGGCAGCTAGAGAATTATATACGTTTTCGATTTTAATTTCACTTTGTAACCTGCCATAATAGGTTCCCTTATTCTGCATGCAGTGATTCTGTGGCCAAATAATGATTTGAGTTGAGTCAACACAGAAATCAATGTAGTTAATGTCAAATATTGAAAGCTTTCTAAATTTAAAATATTAAATGAAATCAGCATATGATATTTAATAACGAGTTTGACATTTTAAACAAGAAAATAGATAGAGGAATCTTGAATTATATTAGCATAGTCTATCTTCAATAGAGCTTATTAAGATTTCATATGACTTTAACGAGATAGTCTCGGTTTTTGTCATAATTACATAAAAAGCTTTTCACATAGATGGAATCTTATCATTTTGACGGAAAAGGCTTCTAAGTGTTTATTTCATTTATTTCGTATCTAATTTTGAACTGAATTAATACTCCAATACACAAGCCCTCATTAACTTTGGTTCAATATTACTGAAAGAATTGCTGTAGCTTGCAAACCTGAAAACTGAAATGGATTAAGAAGTATTTGACTTCGCCTATGCAACTGAAAACAGTTCTTGTAGTCAGAGGATGCAAACTAAGAAGAATGTTCGGCTATCTATACGAGCGTTAGACAAAATTTCGACATTTCTGAGAGATTTTTCAATTGAGTTCACAACCATAGTCTACAAATAGATTATTAAGGACTCAGAGTACTTTAAATAAATGGGGGCTAATAATAAAATTAAAACTTTATATTGATATAGTTCTTTGAGGAAAATTAAGTTAAGAAAGCGGTTTTGTATTCAATCTTTTACGATAAATATTTCCAAAATCATCGCCGCGTAATAAAATAAAAAAAAACAACCTCAAAATTGAAATTCTTTCCAGCTATTTACATCTCGGGTAAAACAGCCAATAAACCTTCAAAACTTAAAAGAAATAAATTCTTTAAAAGTTGCATATAAATAAAGGAGCTATTTAATATAATAAAATGACGACTGAATATGCTAAACTAGTCGCAAAACTTTCAGCACAAGAAATTATGGAAAAATGGCCAGAAGTCACTCCAGTGAAGAAAATCTCAGGGGTTCCAGTGTCTGCTGGATCAGTTGAAGGAGAAAAAGGGGACGACTTATTTGATGGTCATGACGAAGAGCAAATCAGATTGATGGAAGAATTATGTATTGTGTTAGACTACGATGACAAACCTATCGGAGCCGGTACTAAGAAATTATGCCACATTATGGAAAACATTAACGAAGGATTGTTGCACAGAGCATTCTCTGTTTTTCTTTTCAATGAAGATAATAAGCTTTTGTTACAACAAAGAGCCGATGAAAAAATTACATTTCCAGGCATGTGGACAAACACATGTTGCTCACACCCATTGTGTGTCAGCTCTGAGCTAGGAATAAATGAGACTGGAAGTACTGGAAGCATCAATGACTTGCAAACTGCAGTTGCTGGTGCCAAAGTTGCAGCACAAAGAAAGTTAGACCACGAATTGGGTATTCCATATTCTGACTCTCCCATTAATGATTTCCAATACTTAACCAGGATACACTATAAATCTGCTTCTGGGGATGAAACCTCTAAGTGGGGAGAACATGAAATAGATTACATTTTAATATTGAAGGCTAAGAACAACATTTCCATAAATGCTAATTACAATGAAGTTAAAGATTACAAATACGTCAGCGCCGAAGAACTTAAACAAATGTTTGAAGATAAAAACCTAATTTTTACTCCTTGGTTTAAATTGATATGTCAGACCTTCTTGTTTAAATGGTGGTCCAACTTAGATTCCTTGGATAAATTCGAGGATGATGCTATTCACCGTTTACTCTAAGAAAAATCAGGATATTTACAAAGAAAACTAATTTATACTTAGATACGCTTTTATATTATTCAACTTTTAATATTTACATATATATATCAAAGCTATATAAGTGTCATTTGTTCTTTTATGGTTAAGCAGAGTCAAATATCTGTTTGTGTTACAAAAATGGCGTGTGCTTAAGAACAAGAAGAGAGAAATTTGGGAAGTATAGTCCCGATAGCTCTTCACTTCATTTTATAGACTATTACTTTTGATAGTAGTGATATTGATTTTTAAACAAAACAGGCCATGTTTCAAATAAGGTCAGTAGCAAAGAATGGATTGAAAGTGAAACCAACCGAATTTTTCAGAACAGTAACTACTGCGGATCTTCTGGGAAGTGAACCAAAAGCAAAAAAGACTTCACGAAGACGTGCTACAGTTTTTTCTGATCAGTTGAACAAGGGACCATCATTCGAAGACTTTATAAATGGAAAAGCATCTGATATATTGGTAGATCCATTAGAAGCTGCAAGATCAGACCCCAATCAAAGATTACCTAAGTGGTTGAAGGTACCTATTCCAAAAGGTAAGTCATTTCACAATTTGAAGAAAGATGTAAGAGATTTAAAGTTGGCAACAGTTTGTGAAGAAGCTAAATGTCCAAATATTGGAGAGTGCTGGGGCGGAAAAAAATCCGAAGCCACTGCAACTATTATGTTGCTTGGAGATACTTGTACTAGAGGATGCCGTTTCTGTTCGGTCAAAACAAATAGAAACCCAGGAAAACCAGATCCAATGGAACCAGAAAATACCGCCGAGGCTATTAGTAGATGGGGTTTGGGTTACGTGGTTTTGACTACAGTGGATAGAGATGATCTTGTCGATGGAGGTGCTCATCATATTGCCGAAACTGTTATGAAAATAAAACAAAAAGCGCCTCAAATTTTGGTTGAGGTTTTGGGAGGTGATTTCAGAGGTGATTTAGAAATGGCAGCTGTTCTTGCACTGTCCGGTCTTGACGTTTACGCTCATAATATAGAAACCGTGGAAGCTTTAACTCCACACGTTAGAGATCGTCGTGCAACTTATAGACAATCTTTATCGATTTTAAAGAAAGCAAAAGAGACAAAGCCATCATTAGTCACTAAAACTTCCATGATGTTAGGTTTTGGTGAAACAGATGAACAGATTTTACAAACTTTAAAGGATTTACGAGAAATAGAATGTGATGTGGTTACCTTTGGTCAATATATGAGACCTACTAAGAGACACATGAAGGTAGTAGATTATATAAAGCCAGAAAAGTTTGATTATTGGAGAGATAAAGCTTTGGAGATGGGATTCCTTTACGTTGCAAGTGGTCCTTTAGTAAGGTCATCTTATAAAGCCGGTGAGGCCTTCATAGAAAATGTTATTAGGAAGAGAAGACATAATGTTGGTGAATCTCCAAGATTATCCGAAGAATTAAATCCAAAAATTTTCAGCAATTCTATATAAAATTTACATCATTGTATATAGATCATATATATATAAAATTCAGTTTTTATCGTACTACGAACTACAAGCGCTGGTTGCTGTAGAGAATTTCAGTGAGCACAACAAACCTGCGAATGCAACCAAATTTTCATGTCACACATTCGATCTGATCTTGGTAAATTAGCTATATAACACTTAACTCGATTGATTCAACGACCTTACAATTGATTTTGGTCCCCTAATATAAAGATTGATTTTATAAGCATGTCCACTTTAAAAGAGACGCTAGCCAAGGACGATGACAGTGAGGATTCGTTGATCACTCAGTTCGAAACCACACTAACGATTAGACCTTCCTCCAATGAAATTGCCGAATCGCAAGACATTTCAATTGATCATACTACAATAAACTATAATAATAGCATAAATTATACCAGAGATCAGAGCATAGTGGACATCAATGAGTTAGAAGAAGAAGAATTAGCTCTGGAGCAAATTCCAAAGTTCAAAACAAATCGAAGATATAGCTTACAACCAACATTAGCTACTAAGAAGAAATCATCAAGCTCTTCCAACTCGACACCGAGTCCTGGATATCAGGTAGAGTCGAAGTATGAAAAAATATTAAGACCTTCACCCCTTATTGATCATTCATTGACCCGGTTCAAAAAGATGTTCTCTGAATTTTTGAAGTCAAATCCCCATATTCAGAAAGAGTCTCCAAGGTATCGTAGGGATATCGATAAAACATTGATTGTTTTGTCACCTTATTCAGCAGAGCATGCATTCGGTAGAAAATGGGTAACCAAATCATTTCTTTCTACAATTTTCGAAAGACCTCAAAGATTGTTAGCATCATGCATAGGTGTAGCGGCCGCTATTACAATGTTTCCTTTTTTCTACAAGGTAGTTAACTCAACTAAGAAAGGATCTGTATTTTCAAATCATGTTAGAAGAATACACGGTAAAAACTGGCCCAGAATGTTGATTGAATTATGTCTTTCATCTCATGAAAAATTAGAAAATGAAAACCTTGAAGTTCCAGACGATTGGAATACAGGAGATATTTATTTAACACCGAAAACAATAAATGCAATAGAAGGTGTTATAGGTACAATAGAGACAGCCGTGGATCTGTTATATGGTGATTCCCATGATAGTCATGATTTGGGATTTGTCGTCATTCGACCTCCGGGTCACCATTCCCACGCATGTTTGCCTAGTGGATTTTGCCTACTTAATAATGTTCAAATAGCGATTGAATATGCCTTTGAGAACTATGGAGTAACACATTGTGCCATTTTGGATATAGATTTACATCACGGTGATGGATCTCAAGATATTTGTTGGGAAAGAGCGGGCTTTCAGGGTGATTATGGACAAGAAGAAGATGATGAACTCGATCCTGGATCTAACCCACGAGACGAATATGGAAAACGATTTGCAACCTATCCTAAAGTTGGATATTTCTCGTTGCATGATATTAAATCCTATCCCACTGAATTAGGATATGCAACTAAGGAGAACATTAAGAATGCTTCGACCTGTATAATGGACCATGATTTAAATATTTGGAACGTACACCTTCAAGCTTGGTCCACTGAAGAAGAATTTTATAAGCATTATCAAACAAAATACGTTGCAATATTGAATAGAGCCAATCAGTTTTTGAATCATGCAAGAAAGCAACATGAACATGATTATCAAGCTTACCTTTCTGCAATTGCAAAATATAATAAATTCGTGTCAAAACCTCATTTATTTATAGTTCCACCTACGAAACCATCCCCCCCTCCTCCATTCAAACCATTATTGGTAATATCGGCAGGATTTGATGCACTGGAATATGAAAACGTCCAAATGCAAAGACATAATATTAATGTTCCTACTTCGTTTTATGCAAATTTTACCAAAGACGTTGTGAAATTGGCAAAAATCCAAACCAATGGTAAAGTTCTATCATTTTTAGAAGGGGGTTATTCTGATGGTGCATTATCTACAGGGATATTCTCTCATTTAATAGGATTGACGAAGGATGATGAATTATTGTGGAATCAAACTTGGGGGAGTGAACAAGTAATGAAGGAATTAACCAAAGGTTGCAAAAGGAATTGGATACCTTACAAAAATCCCCAAGCAGATGTAACTATATGGGCTAATGAGGTAATAAAATTAGGAAGAGCTATGATGCCTAATGCAATCTTGCCAGCAAACTATGTTTATCAATATCAGCTGCCCATCGAGCCAAGACTAAATAAGATGATCAAAGAGATATCGGATGTACACACTGATATTGGAAGAAGTCCCATCAAAAATGATCCTGTAGATGATAGAAAGATATTAAGACACACCAGAGCGTACTATAAAAAGTTGGCAACTGCTCAAAAGCAGCAGGAGGCACCATCTGATACATGAAAATGGAAACACTGTCACTTTAGATACAATACTTGTAGATAGACTTAGCATTGCAGCACCAAACCATTTCAAATAAACGTAACATATAGATTAAGATAATTGTAAATATACTTTCAATATATTTTTATTTTACCTGAATTTTCAACGTTTTGTGCATCCTTATCTATATTGAGATAAAAAATTGACCGTTTGGTTGAATTTTGTTAATAGCGCGCACGCATTGCGTACAATGAACAAAAATATAAAACTAGTTTTCAATTTAAGTTGAAATTAGTCCTTTTATTGTACATTATTTTGAAGTTATCATAGAAAGCTACTGCTTGGAAAAGCTTAGTATATGGTTTCGTATTAGATAGATAGCACTCAAGAATGATTTTAGATAAATCATCAAACTTTAGTCGCACCCATACGCATGGTAATCTATCTCCATCACACCCTAATTTTGACCGTTCACTATTGAGTAAAGATGAATTTATTGAACAATTGTTATTTGAGAATAAAGAATTGCAAGGCTTGATAGATAAACAGGTCAAAATTATAGAGTCTTTACAAGAACAAAATAAAAATGGCGATTCCCCCTCAGTCTTGTCTTCAGCAGATAATATGCGAACAGAAGGTACACCTGATAAAGATAGGCCTTTCGACATTGAAACCAGTAAAATACCACAAAGGTCAGCGAGAAGGAAAGATACATCTTTACATAAAATGGAAAATAAAGAACCAACTCTTCAGAAGAAGTCATCAGCCTCTTCTATCATTTCTAGTCCAACGATATCTAAAACTATGTCTAACATGAGTAGTTTATCTACTTCTACTTCCAATGGACTAATAAATAACAATGAAAGGATATCTTTTGATAGCAACAAGACTTCTTCAATTTCTGATGACAAACGTTATCCAAATTCGAAAGAAAACGATACAAATAAAGGCCAATTTGATGAAGCTAATAATACCATCCAATCTGCTGATATTTCATCGAATACAATTAAACCTACAAGGAGTGAGGACTCATCTAAATCAATTTATGCTCAAAATAAAAATCATAGCACCAGCAGTTTCTCATACAAACCGAGGCTCAAATTACCACTTTCTTTACAACAACAACAATACCAAAGAGATCCCAATCAAAATATATATAGTGATCAAAGATCAGACAACTTTGATGGAACGACGGATTCACATGCTATTGACAACAGGAGTCATTTATCAGGTGAAGGAGACACTCTACGGTCTCCTTCGGAATCTAAAATTAATACTCCATTGAATAAATCTAATGCTCAATTTACTGAAAGGAATGGTATCAAAAATATAACTACACCAGAAGCAAACTATTCTTCGAAATTTTCACCTAGCTTACCTTATTCACAGGGTCTTAATGATTTAAATGGCCCTACATCATCTCCAATAAGCTCCGTATTTCACCAGCAGCATTCCTCGTCAATAAACTTGCACTCAGGAAACGATAATGAAACAGTTAAAAGCAGTCCTTTAGTAAATGATTTCAATTCAGGAGATCTTGAATTGAACAATCGACCTCAAGCGTCACACAACTCAAGCTTTCAAGTTATAAAATCGGAGGAGGATGATACTGTTCTATTTGTTAAACCTGAGGAATTCCAAACAATTAGTATTACAGTTTTGAGTACCATAAATCTGAAGATCGGAACTTCAACTCGAAAATCCGATGATCCAAATTGTACAATATCAATCAACGATAAGGCATCTAATAAAGAAATGTGGAGGATAAGGAAGACTTATTCTCAGTTGATTGCGTTTGATAATGAAATAAGACCCGTTGTTGAATATTTTGGGCTACCAGCAATTCCAGAAAAAGCATTATTTTTTTCATCGAGTCCTAGCAAAGTGGATTCACGCCGAGGCACTTTACAAACATATTTTAATACATTATTTATTATGCCTCACATTCCTAGAATAATATTGTATAGGATTTGTCGTTATCTTTCGCTTGATTTCGTAAATCCATTAGATGATTTTAAAAGTGGAGCCAGAAAAGAAGGATTTTTAATACGTAGATATAAAGGAATAGGAAATAGTTGGAAAATTAGATGGTGTCAAGTAGATGGACCATCTTTAGAGATTTATGAAGTCCCAGGTGGTCCTCTCATTGAGCAAATTAGTCTTAAGGGAACGCAAATAGGAAAACAATCTAATGATTTGGTTGCAGAAGAAAAGGGCTTCAGACATGCATTCTTGATCATGGAGCCTCAAAAAGCCTCTAAATTGTCATCGTCTCTTCCGAAGCATTTTTTTTGTGCAGAATCTGATGAAGAAAGAGATTCTTGGATCGAAGCATTGTTTGAATTTAATGATATAGCAAATACCTCGCTTATTTTGGGTACATCCAATGATATTGAAAATTCATTTTTAGAAACTCCAAGTAGTAGGTATGAACATCTAAATGACCTTGATCAATTTAGTAAACCTTATGATTCGAACAAATCGCCGCAAACACCAACTTTTTCCTTTAATGACCACGAAACTACGAATTATAATGATGAAGTAAAAGATCCTAAGGAATTGAAGAAATTAAAGAAGAGAAGTATTTTCCCATTTAAAAATAAAGTATCTACAAACCAACTGGATAATCCCGATGAACTCTATTCAACTTCAGCATCCGTATCAGGTAATCAAGACGTTACTTTGCAACTGTATCTAGATAAAATGAATTTAGATGATGACATGACGAAAGCTATATTCGGTAGAAAATTAGAAGAGTCTTTCAATCTATCAAGTCTTCTGTTTCAGGGCAGGAGAATACCAAGCATATGTTATAGGTGTTTGGATTACCTTACAAAGACAGGTGCTGTGTATGAAGAGGGTATTTTTAGATTAAGTGGATCTGCATCTACAATACGACAGCTAAAAGAACAATTCAATTTTCAGTTTGATTTAGATCTTTTCGATTCTGATTTAAAACCAGATATCCATACCGTAGCAGGTCTATTCAAGAATTATTTGAGAGAGCTTCCAACTCCTATATTAGGATCAATTGCAACATCTGAATTAAATGCTATTGTAACACAAAATGGTTTTAAAGATCCCTCATCTTTGTCGCTATACTTCAGAGACTATATGAAAGACCCATCTCACATAGACCAAATTCATTATGATACTTGTTATGTGATATTTCAGTATTTACGCCAAATTATTGCTAATCAGCAAATCAATAGAATGAATTTGAGAAATGTTTGCATAGTGTTTGTACCCACTTTGAATATCTCTCTTGAAGTCTTAAGTGCATTTTTAGTTGATTTTGAATGCATTTTCGAAAATGGGGATCCGATACCAAATGACCGTAGAGAAATTTTAGATCTACAAATTCCAACTTTTTAAATATTTTGCGTTCTTTTAATCTTGAAAACTTAAGGAAAATCATATAACATTAATACATGTCTAATTGTAAGATATATTTTCGGATAATAAAAAGTACGTTCAATTATGTGTTCCTCGAAGAAGTAAAATAAATGCTTTTATACTCTGCTATATTTCATCAAGAGTTTTAACTATTTTTTTTTACAAATGAAAATTTATTTTTTTATTTTATATTGAATTAAGTAAATTTAGTCTAAGTTTTCCCAACGAAAATAAAATTGATATAAGCTACCACTCACTTTCACCAGTAGCCTTTTGAAATACATAATCTTTACCATTGATGTTGGCCACCCCTTCTTTCAAATTAGATTTCCATTTGTTTTTTACTCTTTGAACTTTGTCGTACAAACATAACATTATTTGGCCTTCTTGATCTCCATCCTCATCGTCAGATCTCTCACTTTCTAAACCATCATCCAAATCAGAGTTGATATCGTCTGAATCATTGAATATATCATCGTCATCATCATCATCATCATCATCAACAATCCCATCAGCTTGATTCAAATTTTTTACTTTTTTGTTTTTGGAGTTCTTAAAAAAGTCAGCAGCATTATCTGTATACATCGTAAATTCAAACGTACCATCTGATTGATTAATAGTCGGAAGCATCAAGCCCGTACCATTATCATCATATTCTGATTTTGGCCTTGTGTCTATATTTGGAATTTGAATTCCCATACTGCTTGGAGAACTACTATGAGGTTGAACTGTATTGTATGACAATTGTGCATCACTAGAAATTGGTAGTTCCAAATCTCCATTCGCATCTAATTGTAAGCTGCTCCCCACTAAACTACTGGTTTGTGCTATTTGTTGGGTTTGTAGAATATCATGATCGTGGTTGACATTGTTGTCATCTTCATCCCAGGAGAACTTAGCAACTCCAGCATGACTTAGTTTTTCTGACCATATTCTTTTTAAATCTTGAAGTGTAGATTCATCAATCCCACTATCTTCAAAGTCTTGTCTTGAATCACTGATCACTTCTTCGATAATTGCCTCATATAACCTGGTGGCTTCAATGTTAGACATGATATTGAATATGCAGTTTTATTTTAATGAAGTTCTTATTGATCAGCTCTTTTCGCAATTTTGTAAAATTAAAAAAAGCAACACCTCTTATTTCAATGAATGGAACAACAGGATAAATAATATTAAATTGGGAAGGTAATATATATCTTAGACAGACCTTACCATTATTAATCGCCTTTCAAATCTCTGTTCGAATTATACGCTCGAAAAATCACACCTAATAAACACACGTGACTACAAAGAATTAGTGCACTGTTATATTAACTATATAAATCCATTTTAATATCTATTATTTTTACCACTAGACTTTTTAGGGCTCAAGCTATTAGTAATATTAGATGGAATATAATTGAGCTTATTAAGATGAACAAATTCGTTAACCCTCTGACATTCTTCGTTTGCTCTGGACAATTTTCTTTTCAACAGTTCTATTTCTCTTTGCAACGTCTTTTTTTCTATTGAAGAGACTCCTAGTTCCTTTTCATATTTATCCTTAACTTCTCTCAACTTTTTAATATGCTTTTCGGCATACTCCTGATGTAAATAAGTAGCAACTTCCAGAATCCTTTTTTCTAGCAAAGCTTCCAGGGACTTAATTTGCTTCCGCAAGAATTCGTTTTCTTCAGATAAAGAAGGGGTTTCTTCAATCTTAGCTTTCAATTTCTTTATCTCTTCTAAGTGAGAAGATACTTTCGCATCGTAATTGTTTTTTTGTTGATCTACTGCATTGACTAACTCATTCATTCGTTTAGTATCCTCTATTATGGTTTTATCTTTTTCGTCATTCGAAGTCTTTAATAATTCAACCTTACTTTCTAAATTCCTCAATTGATCGATTAACTTGTCATTATCCCCTTCAAAATTGTTTGACTTTGATTTTAATTCATCAATTAAAATGTTAGCATCATGTAGATTTGAATTAAGATTAGATAATTTAACGTTCAAATCATTATTTTCCTTATCAAGGTCACTCAATTTTTCTTTAACGCCTTCAATTTCGGTATGTGAATTTAAAAGCTCAACACGAATTCTTGAATTTTCTTTCTCTAGTTTATCGCAAACATCCACTAACTGGCCTTTCTCAGATTCAGATAATTCAAATTGAGCTTTCAAAGAATCAAAATCGGCATCTTTACTTTTGATTGACTCTTCTAGAGATAAAATTCTATTTTTAGCTAAATTCTCTAATTTATCTAGCTCTTTAACCAATTCTTCCTGGCGTAAATTAAGGTCTCTCTCTTCAACAAGCTTCTGATTTAAATCATTCTTTTCACTAACAAGTATTTCAATTTGTTTTGCTGTCTCTTCTTTTTCTTCTAACAAACTTTCAATTTTGAAATTGTTTTCCAAATTAGAATTAGTCAATTTAATAAGTTCATGATTTTTTTCATTAAGTTCACTTTTGATTCCATTAAGTTTTGCAAGTTCAGATTCTTTTTGAACTAGATCTTTTCTCAAGTTAGCGATGTTGTTCTCATAATTTGTAGTGGATGTCGAAAGCTTCTCTTCTTGTTGATCCAATTTACTCTTCAAATTACCAATATCGTTGATTTTGACGTTCAATTGGGCAATTAAACTTTCAATTTTTGATTTATCCTTTGTCAGTTTCAACTCTAAATGATTAACTAAACTCTCTTTCATCTTATAATTCTTAGTGAGAGTAGCCAATTCTCTTTCATTATGTTTTAATTGAATGTATAGCACTTCTTCATTTGACAAAAAAGATTTTTTTGATTGATTTAGTTCTTGATTCTGTTGCTCGTAAAGAAGGAGTTTCTTTTTAGTTAGTGATAATTCTTGGTCAATTTTCACAATTTCTTGATTCTTCGTGCTGACCTCTTCTTGTAAGTGTTGAATAGCTTCAGTAAATTCATTTTGAATTTTACTAACCTGTTCTACCGAAAAAACAGGTTTGGAATTTGGAGACATTAAGAAGTTTATGGTGGGCTCATTTTCAAGATGATTAGGTACTTCATCATCGGAATAGATTTCTTGCTTTTCTGAAAGGCGATGGCTTTTCAATGGACTGGTTATGTCCCTAAGGTCCACACCAACTCCAGTATGATCGTCTAAATTCAAGTCTCCATTGATTCTTACATGTTGATTTGTAACGGGACTCTTAGCCACTGGCTCTGTATATCTTTGTGGAGTAATATAATCGTGGTTGTCAAGTTTTATGATTTTACTTAACTGAGTAAGGTTATTCTCCCTGTTGATGGATGTATTAGGTACAATTGTTTGACTTATAGTGTTTTCAATTCTACCATAGTCATCTGGATCGCTATCGCTATCATTATCAATCACTGAAGGATTTATATTAATGTGTGACAGGTCATCTTCACTCTTCACTGGAGAAGACTTTTCTGCATTCATTCTACCTATTAAATCTTCCTTATTAAAAACTTCGTCCACCTGAATCAGATGTTCGTTACTATTTCTTTGAGATATTATTAGTTGTTCTTCATTAGCATTAGTAACTACTTTTGCAATTTTTCTAGATACGCCCTCACTAAAGCCGTCATTATTACGTTTAATAGGTGAACTTTGGGTATTGATTGAACTGATTTGAGATGAGTCGATTTTTTTTAATGGAGAGGAACTTTTGAAAGGATTTGAATTTTCTTTATTTGACAAATTACCCTTACTTAATTTGATGTCAAGTTTTTCCTTCGAAAGCTTCAAAGCTTCTAAATTTACTGGCTTGATCTTGCCAATTCTTGGTGACGTTAACAGCGCAGTATTTCTAATATCCAATCTTGCAGCATGTGAGCTGTTATAAGTTAAAGGGGTCTCAACCAACTTGTGCCGGTTGTATGGATTATGATGTATGGTATTTCTTCTACTATCATGCCTTATTTCTGAACTTATCAGAAGATCTGCAGGTTTTATCTTTTCTTCAAATTTGGCATCATGGTGTTTTGGTGTCATACTACCTGGTAGCTTTACAGGTGACAATCTTTCGGTAGAGCTATATTTAATAGGAGATGTCATTGTAGAATTCTAGTATTTTCATTAAATGAACAATAAATGACTATTTCAGCGTTTGTTTATAAAGTCTCATTTTTTTATGATCACCGGTCAAAACGCGTCTTCAAAAATAATTACATACAAATTTTTTGAAGTAAATAAATCATTTATTGTATCATAGATATTTATATAGAAATGTAAAAAGGATGATCATTCGATCGAGAAAATTCAAGTCATCAGATAGCGACACAGTCTTAGATGCCGTTTTATATCTGGATTCAAAATATATTCATTTAAAAGAAAAATAATCCTCTTTTGGCTGGAGCAGCAACAGATGAGTAATAAGTACCATTGTTAGCGCTTGTATGTTCCACAGTTGCAGATGCTGTTGGGGTAGTAGATGCAATGGTAGTAGTGAAGAGACTAGTAGCAGTAACTTCGACGTAACTAGTAATAGTAGTAGTAAAGTTCGAACCGTAGGTAAATTCAGCAGTAATCGGATATGAGGAAGTGTAAGTAGATGTCAATGTAATATCATTTGCATCTGTAACTGCAGTGGATGGATCAGCAGTAACAGTAAGGGTAACTGTAGAAGCTGCTAAACAGTAGCTTAAATCAGTCGAAGTATAGACTTCGCTACCTTGAGTAACAGTAGTAATTCTAGTGATTGTGGAAGTGACGTCTTCATCGGTAGCAGAGGCGTCAGCAAGTGCATAAGTACTAGTGGTCATAGTAGTAGTGTAGGTATTGGTTGGTTCAGTAATGACCAGGTTGCCCGAAGTAAGAGTAACGTATTCAACAATGGTTGAAGTAATTGTTTCGTCTTCGGCAGTAGCCTCAGTTGCTGGAACAGTGGCTGTAGTATATGGTAAAGTAACGGTAACGTATTCGTCAACTGTAATGGTGACATCTGATTCAAAGCTAGATGGATCTAAGCTGACAGATCCAGCAGCTGAGCTTGAAGTTGTGATCTCTTCAGAAGAGTTGTCGTATCTCTTGAATGGAACAGCACTTACTACTAAAGCCAGAATCAAAGGAATAATAGTTGAAACAACACGCATTTTGATATTTTATGGGATTCTTTCTAATCGTCTTGCAAATTCAATAGTGACTATGAGCTGTGAATATAGCGAATGTAACTATTAGACTAGATGAACTGTTAGTTTAAAGGAGTGGACGCGATTAATGTACGCAATGTAGTTTGAAAATTAAAGAAAAATCAAAAACAAGATATTGAATTAGTTTTATACAAGGACTTCAATGTGTTCAGAAACGAAAATTTGAAGAATGGTGATGTAAGTTCGTGTTTCAAATTAGCCCCTGTTTAAGGCAATCATATTCTACAGGATCAGTGTATAGCAGGAGTATTTATTTATTTTTGTTTACGAATCGCGATTTTGCATCCACATCGCGAAAATCAAACCACTGAAAAAACGTTTTTCACTCCACTATGACAAGTCCATTAGCAGGGCTTTGATAAGAAACTATCGAAATGAAGGGCAATACCTTGATTTCTGAGCGAATGATGTAGAAATTTCTCAAACTTACAATCAGAAACCCACTACCCAGTTACGTGGCGTAGAATCGACTCGATTTTATTCAATGTAATTGCTGCCCATAGTAATGTAAAACATGACATTCTTATACATTGACACTCCTTAGCAAACATAAATTGAAAACTTGGTAGTGTATAGAACATCATTCCAAGGCTTTGTGTATGAGATGTTCATGTTTGCATTAGCAGAATGATCTTAGTCGCTTAATTTAAGTAATTTTCCAAAGACATCTGTTGAAATGGGATCTAGGTCAAGGATATTTTGAGCTGAAGCTGAGAATATAAGTTTTAAGAGGCTTTCAAGACCAGAGAGAAGAAATGATGGAATGATAGAAAGTTTCAGGTTTACCCATAGCGGAATGTGATCAGATTTTGAATTGTAATGAATAGGTTATACTTTGCTATATACTGTAGTCTGTGATAATGAAACATAAAATATAGGGCAGTGCAACAATTCCTATTTTTATTTGTAAGACTTGGGTAATTTTGGAGAGACCCAGCAAGTGAAGGATATAAGTGAGGAAGAAGAATTGATTCCGTTAATAATATTTTGTTAAATTGTAATTATTTACAACATTGTTGAATTTATTAGAAGCTCAGAGAAACTGTAAAACATGTTGGCTACATGTACTTGGATAGTCCGTAATTAACTAAATACATTTGAAAATTTAAGATCAAGTTCACATAATTCTAAGATAACAATGCATAGGACTTAGCCAGTCAAACTTTAGGCTCTAGCAGAAGTAATAACCAGGTGCAAAAGAAATTGGTAGAGCTAATCTAAAATTCCGATTTAAACCAATAGATAGTTTTTAGAAATTAAAGATTTTGTGATAATTAAGTGGGTAATATTGTCGAAGTTTCACATCTATCGAACTTTGACTGAAATATAGATATCAGAGATGAGAATTGGATCTTATACCAAAGAATAAGTAGAATTTATTTGTCCACTTCATTGAAAAGTCTTATATTACCCTATATACAGTACAATACTGGGGTAAAGTAAAACTGCTGATAAATTTAGGGATAACTCGGAATTGCATTTTTCATCTATTTAATATACTCTTGTTAAGTTACATATATCACTATTGAAATGATAGGATTACCAGTTGATGAAGATAGAGCTTCCGAATTTTTTCAGAGAGCTAAATCTGAACTTGCAGCCAAGAAGAAATCCATTTTGCTTTCTCTTATTGGGTTCGTTGCTTTATTTGGCCTTCTTTTTAATCTAAATTTCTTTGGATATGTAAAAATTGTCTTACAGCCAACAAACAAACCCGAACTTTGCCCAGTTACCCATCCAATAGTTCCACAACTGTTCAAAGCTGATAATTCCACTGCTTTGGCAATTTTGAACGACAAAAGATTTAGGGCAACATCTGCGGGCAAGTTATCCAGAGCAGTTCAGATTGATACTCAAGTATTTGATAATCCACCAGACGTTGCCGATGCTCCAGAAAAATGGGAACATTTCAAAGCTTTCCATACGTATTTAGAGAAAACCTTTCCAACAGTTTATGGATGTTTGGAAGTTGAGTTGGTTAACTCTTACGGCTTAATATTTACTTGGAAAGGTAGCAATTCAAATTTAAAGCCATTAATGTTGACTGCACACCAAGATACTGTCCCTGTTCAAAAAGACACATTGAATGATTGGACTTATCCACCATTTGAAGGATACTATGACGGTGAATACGTTTATGGAAGAGGTTCTGCCGATTGTAAAAATTTGCTTGTTGCATTGTTGGAATCTGTTGAGCTTTTACTCGCAAAAGGCTACGAGCCAAAAAGAGGAGTGATTTTAGCGTTTGGATTTGATGAAGAAGCTTCTGGAGTTAGAGGTGCACATAATATCGGAAAATTTCTTGAAAAGAAATTGGGGTATGATTCAATTTATGCTATTCTTGATGAAGGCCCAGGATTGCTAGTAGAGCAAAATACAGGTCAGATTGTAGCAATTTCTGCTGTCGGCGAGAAAGGTTATGTTGACATCGAGGTGGAATTGACAACTCCTGGAGGTCACTCTTCTATTCCTCCTGATCATACTTCTATTGGAATTATGTCAGAACTCGCCCATCTTATTGAAAATGATCAGTATAGTCCAGCTTTAACTACATCAAATCCAATTCTTGGATACTTGACATGTTTGGCTGTTAATTCTGGCAACAGGCTTCCAAAGTTGACTAAGAAAGCTATTTTAAGGGCAGGAATTGACAAATTTGCCAATTCTAAATTAGTTGAGCAGTTACTGAAGAATCCTCTAACAGCTTACTTAATTAAAACCTCTCAAGCCATTGACATTATAAAAGGTGGTGAAAAGGCTAATGCTTTGCCTGAGAATGTAAAGATGGTTGTTAATCACAGAATTGCGGTACATACCAAAGTTTCAGAGATTTTTGATCATTTTACTGCTAGAGTTGTTCATGTTGCATCGAAATACGGTCTATCTGTTGAAAGTTTTGGACAAAATGTGTTAGAAGGAGACAATAAGTTGGGAAAATTCGTTGTTGGAACGTCCCTTGATGGATTAGAAGCTGCTCCAGTCTCTCCTTCAAATGACACCGTATGGAAATATATTAGTGGTACGACAAGACATGTATTTGAAGATATGATTTATACAAATTTATCCTATCCAATTTTAACACTTCCCGCAGTAATGCCCGCAAATACCGATACTAGGCACTATTGGAACCTTACTAGAAATATTTATAGATATTCTCCATCTTTTGTCCAAGATTTTGTGAAGGAATCTCATATTCATAGTGTCGATGAAAAAGTTAGTATGGATGCTCATTTGCAATTGATAGCATTCTATTATGAATATATTCAGAATATCGACTCCTCTGAGGCAGATAACTAATATGAAAAAAAAAAAAAATAAACTTTTCAAGAATGTTTATATTGAATTTTTAATCCCCATTTATTGACATAATTAATGGATATACTATATATGTTAAATGTAACTTTTATCTAAAATACAATAAATAAACCTAATACTCGGTTCATTTCAAAACAACCTGACATTAAAAGGAAGATAGAACTTAATAACTAGGTTTGGATCATGTCAGGAAAAGAAGAGCATGTACTAATGTCAACAAGCCTTCGAAAATTTGGCAGCTGCAAAGAAAGAAAATGACGTGCTTTTTATTTTCAAATATCCTAGTTAACATCCTTCTTCTCTAAAGGATTATAACGCAAAAACTTTTCAATTAAGTCAACATGTGTCAAGACCATTCTTCTACAACAATATCTCTTCAACTTCAATTTATCTAATGCATCACCTTCGGTCATGGCATCATCTTGTAAATAATCCAAATAAGTCTCCCATTTGTCACCAACAACTTTACCACAAGAAAAACAACGTATTGGAATAATCATTATGATAAATTGGATTGATTTATTAAAGAGTTAGACAGCTTCATCTTGTGGGAAAATTTTGTAAGTCTCAAACCTTTCATAAAAATTTTGCATCACGTGATATCTCTCATCGTGAAAATTACTCAAATTTTTTTAAGCTTTCACTAAATGTATAAAGAAGTATACTACTTAGAAGAAGATCATATAATTTAAAGATGTTAGCATCCTCGGCAGATTGGTCATTAACTATGGCAACTGGTGGAAATCCAGTTTTGCTTGAAAATTCATCTTCTGCCTCTTCTATCTTTTCTCAAGACGGTCGTCATGATATAGTAATTTTAAGTCATCAGATAAGGGTGTACTTTATTTCTACCCGTCAATGTGTTAGAACTATAGATTTAGATTTAAGCGATGTGAAAGATTACAAATTGGATATTGCTAACCCTAATCAAATTTTGTTTTTCAAGGAAAACGGAGAGGTAATTACTGTTAACTGGAGAGAGAAGACAGCTTCGTCAATTGTATCATCTGTGCAAATTGATTTTAATTTACCAGTATTATCAATCGTTTCGATTCAGAATGATTCATTTTATATTGTAACTGGTAAGAAGGATAAAAAATTCTTGAACACACCTCATACACGTTATATTTACAGGGTTGACAGAGAAAGTTTGACCACACAAAAATTGACTGAAGTCAGTAGTGTGATAAAATACACTACTTCTTTAGACAATAAACAATTGGCATTTTTAACAAGTAATCATGAAGTTATATTAATTGGTTTATCCAAGGTTTACAAATATATAGAGCAGACCCACGAAAATACCGAGAAAAATAATCATGTGAATGACAACACTATCAACCCCGAATTGATAGAGATCCCAAAAGAGACAATTCCATTTGTTTATAAGTCTCCTTGTACCGCTTTAGCTGTATCCAACGACTCTATAATTGCCATAGGAACTTATTCTGGTGCGATACAAATTTTGTACGGAGGGTTGGTAACGGGAAAACCCCAACGTTTATTAAAGTGGCATATAGATCAAGTGAGATCTTTAAAGTTTACTCCAGACAATAGTTACTTAATTTCTGGTGGTATGGAAAAAGTACTCGTGTTCTGGCAGCTTGATACTGATAAAACTCAGTTCTTGCCAAGGTTGAATGGAACAATAGAAAAGATCGCCATCGATGGTAACAAAAGTGATTATTACACGTTAATGCTTAAAGTATCTTCATCTGATTCTGCTATCTCAGAAAATGATGGAGACAACTTTGAATGTCTCGTTATATCATCAGTAGATTTGGTCTCTAGGCTATCCATAAATAGCATTAGACCAAAGTTTTCAAGCAATGTCGCTGCCACACTTGCAAAAACAAAAAAAAAGTTTCAAAAATCAGATGCAGATTTTGACGTAGCCAAAGTTAAGCATGATTATTCTTCCATATTTGAAATCCATCCTAAAACAAAGAACTTATACTTCCCAAACGAAGCCGTCATCCAAGCTTATGACTTAGTCAAGAATGAGCAAAGTTTTCTTCAAAATGCTGCACCAGTTTTAGCTACTGGTAAAGTTAGATCAGAAAGTAAACTTTTAGATCCGTCAATTTCTTTAATTTCATTTACCCAGAATGGTGAGTGGATGTGTACTTTTGATAGCGTCTCAACATCTGAAGTGGACAAGTTGTTATCTAAGGATGATAAACAGTATGCTCTAAAGTTTTGGAAATTTATAGAGGTGGCCCCTTCTGCAAACAACAAAAATGAAACTTCCATAAATAGCAAAACTGGTTACTGGGAGTTATCTACCAAGATCATTGATCCACATGGAAATTTAAATCCTATAAAATCTTTGATTCCAGCGCCTCAATCTTATAGTAAAGGATTAGCATTTTTGACTGCCGATAATAAAGGCGGTATGAGAATATGGCTGCCAAGAATTTCAAAGGAGATATATCAATCAGTACAACCAAATGGTAAACTACAACAAACAGCATGGACTTTAAGGAAATCGAAGCCTTGTGGAGCTTTGGCATCTGACGCAGTTGATATATGTTGGTCTGACGATGGCTCTATTATTATATTAGCCCATGAGTGCTCAATATCTTTGTACAATGCTACAACTTTCGAAGAAATTTCTAATACTTTCTTTCAAATTCCAGCAATTTCTGGTTCTAGGATTAGATCATTGCAGATATTAGAAAGCAACTTGATCATTTTATCTAAAACTAGAATCACATCCTTTAATTTATTAACCAATGAAGTAAATGAATTAAATGCAATGGTTAATACAACAATTGGAAGTAAAAATTTGATTGCAATTGATCCTATTAATAAATTGATTTGCTTAGCCGTGAATTTCTATAATACCAGAAACGGAGAATTCAATCTTAACTCTAAAATTTTAATCTTCAAACCAGATAAATTAAAACCAGTTTATTCTTGTTATCATAACAAGGGGATATCTTCTATTCGTTATTTTAATTCATCTTTCATATTTATTGATTTGGATTCAAGAGTTGGAATTATTAAGCCAAATTCAAGCAATTTGGAAGAAGACAAGCAATTTGATTTAGCGAACGATATGAACAATATGTTGATCAATGCACAAGCTACTGCTAATGTTATTAGTAATCGTTCTGTTTCTGTTAAGTCGAATAATGGAAAGGAGAAGAACATAGAAATTGATGAAAGTAATGAATTCAATAGAATAATTGATAGTAATACTTTCAAACCAATATTCGAGAGAGCAGAAGGTCTATCATTAGAGGCAATATTTGATCGTATTGTCAAAGTCATTAAATAAGATATTGAAATGAAAATGATGTACACTATAGGTAAATACATATAAATAGGTAATTAAAAGAAATCCACTCAAATTTAAGATAAGTTTAAAAATTAATTATTCGTTACAAACATTTGGGTTAAATTAGCCATTCCAGTTAAAAATAGAATTTTTGATAGTCTTAGAATCATTGGATGGGTTGATTTTATTTCTTTGAATTGCCAAAGCATCCTCAATTTTATTTAAAGCCTCCTCCAATAAGGTTTTTCTTTCTTGAAGCTCAATATGCTTTTTGATTTTAGGATCTTCTTTCGCAAAATTATCAATGTCTTCCTTTGACAAATTACTGAAAAATTTTAAATCCAACTCCCTTGGAAAATTGTAGTAAAAATCGCTCAATAACTCGACGTTAAGAAATAAAATTGAGGTTGAAGTCAATTTTGATGCAACTATATCTAAAAAAACTTCTGGACATTGATACTTATTCTCCTTTGTCTTGCATTTTTTTGAGCCTTTCACGAACAGGTGTCTCATCTTCAAAAGTGACAATCTATCCTTTAAGAATATAGCATCTTGACCTTTCTGTATCAAATTAGGAGAAAACCCCAATGCTTCATTTGAGTTGAAATCGACATCCGAAGCCTTTTGCTTTTTCAATTGCTCTAAATACGTGATAACCTGCTGCAACTTTCTTCCACCTACTTGTTTCTTTAAACTGCTATATGCTGTATCGCACTGATTCATCTCCTCCTTTAATAATCTGATAGCATTCTCCTTACTCGCTAACCATTCTCTATCTTCGATTTCAATTTCATACTTAAATGGCTTGATACAATTTTCGACTTGATCAGCCGTTGAGTAATATTTAGCTCCTAACACCGACTTAGCTGCATCTTTAACTGAACTTTTCGCCAAGGGATGGTTTCTAAGCTGGGTATTATTTACAAGATTCTCCACCTCTGTGATTAAAGCATTGGTAACTAGACTTGTGGATAACCTTCCTACGCCCAATTTGGTTAAGGAGCTGGTTGCTAAATCCAACTTTTTATGCCAATAGCTATCCTCTTCAATGCTTATTAATTGTGATAATTCTTTCAAATCCGGTTCACTTGTTGATATGTTCGAAGCATTAAATGCGAATGGTTTATTCCAATACCTTTCAGCTAACAAGTCAAGGACTTTTTGATCTAGCTCATTTTTTAATAAGGATTTTAATTCGTTCCTAGAAAATGTGTGACTTAATTCCTTGGTAGCTAACTTGAGCATATCAATATTATTAGCAAGATACGTTTGTGGTGTTAAAGGTAAGTCATTGAACTCGACTTTAAACTGATATGATGTTTCTTCTAATTCCCGTTGAATTGCTAGATGAGTGGGTCTTAAAGAATTGGCCATGGATTTTTCTAATACTTTCATAAGCTTTCTTTTCAAATTCTTCGTACCAGTCACAGTGCCAATAAACTGCTCTCTATGTTCTCTTAAATAATTATATTCAAAGTTATGCTGAGCTACAAATGCTTGATAACCAGTTACGGCTCTCTTAGAAAATAATCCTCTACTGGATTTGTCCGCATTTGGTCCTTTAGTAATTACACCAACATATCCCATCCTTAAGGGGTAATTCTTGTTTTGTAAGATACCTCTTGCAGTCTCTGGATCAACCAAGTCTAACTTGGTTACAACACCAATAGTCCTTTCACCCCTAGGGTCGGAAAGCTTAGAAGCCCTCAAAGCAGCAGAATTAGCTAAATCAACATCGGCCGCACTAATAGCTAGAATAATATTAGGTGCTTCTAAATACCTATTACAAAGGCGTCTAATCTTTTGCTTCAATTCTATCGGTTGGTCTGCAGCTTCAATTTGAATGTAACCAGGTAAGTCAACCAAAGATAAATCAGGGACTCTAGGACTTCTGATGGTAACTTGAATAGGATCATCTGATATACACTCAGAGGATGGAACGGCCATGTTTAAATCGAATAGAACTTTTTGAACCTGTTCAAAATCAGTTAAATTGTACATCTTTAAAGCTGGAAATTCAGCTGTCTCAGCAGCTGCACCTGGTGCATTAATTAAAGTCAACTCAATCGGACGTCTTGTTACCATGTTAGAACCTTTAGGCAAAAACTCCTGACCAACTATGCTCTCCAACACAGATGACTTGCCGCTTGATTGAGAGCCTATTACTACAATTGAAGGTAATCTTAATGAGTCTGTATGGTCTATATTAGACAATAAGTTACGAAGTTCGATCATATGGCGGGTTAAATTCATCATTTCAGTATCAGTTTCATCATCAATATCATCATCGTCATCGTCATCTATAAGGGTTTCATCATCATCGTCATCATGTTCTTCCTGATTGGATTCATCCTCATCAGAAGAAAACCCTACAGCAGCAGCAGTAGCTCCAACTGCTGTTGCGGTATCACCCTCGCCGCCGCCCGGACCACCGCTTCCATTACCTTTGTCTCCACCTGCACCTTTTAGAAATTCTGATGTTTGATCAAATAAACCATTTGTGAATTCTTTAATAGATGAAAGTTTATCATTAGTAAAACTTGAAGCTTGTTCAACCTTATAGGCAACATACGAGCCACCTGCAGCAAATGTTCCACCTATATAAGCAGGTAGTCTTACTGCTTTACCCAAAACTTTAATAAATCCGATATTTCTAGCAAATATCAAACCGTTGGAGTGATGGAGAGATTGATAAACAATCCTTGGACTAATATGAGAAAATGCCCTCCGGCTGCTATTCATAAATATTAATCGACTAGCAAGTATTGATGCGCGATATTTAGGTACAACCCTACCGTACATGATTTAACTCTTCTATCACGGAAAAGAATTCAGATTGAATATCTTTGATAAGTGGCGTTAGTAAAGATTTGATACTAATTCGAAGTTCTGCACATAATTTTTTTTTGAAAAGTCGGCATATAGAACTACATCCTGAAAAAAAATAATGCTTAAAGATTGCCTCCTGCCAGAATTGAACTAGCGACCTTTGCATTACAAGTGCAACGCTCTACCACTAAGCTAAGGAGGCCCTTTTTGTATTTTTATACCGAATTTCATAGAACTAATCACGTTAATGGAATTCGGTGAAATTAGCCATAAACTTATTTTTTTGTAGTGAAGAGAATACAATGCTTTTAGTAATAGCGCCGATGAGATTGACTCAGAGAAAACAACCAATTGATAATATAAATTCCTAAGAGCATTCATTAGATTAACCGTTACTATAACCGAATAAGCGGTGATACAATATTGTTATTCCGCTCATTTATTTTTTTCAGCCGGATAAAATCATCGGCAAGCTAAACTCTTAAAATAGAGACTGCAAGTCGATATTATCGCGATCTTTCATATTCCGCTTAACTAAGCGCTGAATATTCTCATTAGCCGTCGTCAGAATATAGCCCCAGAGGCATCAATCGATTTTCAGCAATCCCAGCTCGGAACGTCAACAGGCAAGATATCTCTATGAAAGAGTGTAGTGTCATTTATGAAATATTTAAACCCGTACTTGCTACGGAAATACTGATTCGACCGATATCAACCGAACGTGAGTCGGCTAATAACCTAACAGTTTCTTACTAGAACTAGCTACGTACAGCGAAATTTTCGTTGCAAAATCTTACAAAAACAATTTCAAGAATTAAGGGTAATATATTTAGCAAATCAATTAATATACAAATAAATAATAGAATAAGTAAGATGTATCACCATCTTGGCTTTACTGGATTTCGTTATTATGTAAAAGGCTTCAAGCCTTGAACACAAGTTCGTTGCAAGAAGTATTAAGGAATGTCATCAAAGTCGTTAAAGAGTATGCATTGGTATTATTAAAATACATTATCTAGAGAATAGATAGCATTATTTCTGTGATGGCTTTGATTATGATTGCTGCTATGTTTCCAATTCTCTTCATTCTCTTGACTATAATTCTTATGTCTAGTTTCGTTTTGTAAGTACAATCTTGGAGTAGTAGATTTGATATCCATTCTTTCAACAGAAGTAGCATCTGGCTTGCGTGTGTGAATGTATTCCAAGTGTTCTTCAAAATCCTCATCGTCTGTTAATGATAAACTACGTGACAATCCAGGAATTTCCGTTAATCCTTCTTCTTCATTGTCAAATTCAGAATCAGAATCTGAGTCGGTTTCCTCTATGATCACCGAAAGATCACTATGCAATGATGATAAATTAACAAATGGTAATTTTTTGTATGATTGAACAACTTCACCTCTTTCGATGACTGGTTCCTCTGTTACATCCTCCTCAGCTTCAGAGTCTGAATCACTGTAGTAGTAATCCGAATCTGAGTCCGAATCTGAATCTTCGTAGCTGTAGTCATCAGAGTCTGAATCTGATTCAACTTCGTACTCCGTAACCAATGTCTTGTCTGAGCTTTCTGGACGTTCTGGGAGCTTAAAGCTAATATGGTGGTTTTCATGTTTAGCTTTCTGAATTTGAGATCTCTTGTCATTCTCTAATGCTATGTAATCCATCAAGTTATCCAACATATTAGCTTGCACAACAAGATTTCTTAATTGTGCCTTCGGATTAGCAGCCTCTCTGGTTAGTTTACTTCTTACCTTAGAAGATAGTATATATGTCTGAGCAAATGTTAAATCTGACATTTTGGGAGTTATAATATTCTGATGTCTTGGTCTATTTCCAATATCCGTAGCTCTTGCTACACCGAACAGAATACCATCTACTTATATATCTAGTTTCACTACTAATGGCTTTAGTCATCGGTGCATGCGCGGAAATAAAAATGTATGCGATTTGTAAGACAACGGCTCGGATACAAGACTCATAATTCCACTTTGGATTCTCATATAAAATACTTCGGTTAATGCGACAACTACGGACATAGGATATAGGACTTTATTAGATGTTCGGTAACAGAAATTCCGAACTATAACCAAATGTGAGATATTTACAGCTTTATTTTCTTCCAAGCAGTTGATAATATGACAATATAGTACTGCTAGCTCCTTTAAAGTCTCACATTCAATTATCTCGCTCAATATATTTGTAGGAATGAGTACCTCTCTTCTCAGAATAACCTTTCAAGTCTAAATAGAAACTTTACCAATCTGACTAATTAAAATGTCTCAAACCGTTATAGCTCAGTATTTTGTTCTCCAAGTGACTTATATGTAGTATGCTGATAAATCTGTCTTAGAATAATTGCCGCGAAATTGCTATTCTTGGAACATGAGTAATCTAGACAGGTTATGCAGATGATACGTATTATCTATACTCCACAATAGCTCTATAAACTTCTGAATGTTCAAAATTATATACTAAGAACTTGGTTAGCAGTAATTATATGGCCTTGCAAAAATCATACTAGTATCTGAATTGTTGTAAGACCTACCAGTTTGGAGATATATCAGATACAGACCGCTAGTAATGAATCGGCGCAACTTGAAGCAATTGCTCTCATTTGCCCGATAGCAACTAGATGATAGTAAAAAGAGGGCTTAACAAAAAAAACCATTCTATAGTGTAATCGGCAATCGAATGTACAAGGGCCCAAAAGCAACAAAATTGAAAGACAGTAACTATCCCAGTACTCATTTTGAGGTATTATTTAATATGAGAGAAGATGTCGAATGATCGCAAAATACCTCAAAGTTTAATTATGATATGGTATGCGCGTTCAATAGTTCAATAGTTCACTCAATATGCCATTTGATGTAATTATCTTACGGTAGTCCCTACAGAGCATAAAAGTCAGGTTGAAACTGTAGTAGTAAATTAGCCGTTTGCTTAAAGGCCAATTCTAAATTTTAAACTAACTATTTTATACGTCCAGAATCGAATGTTTTTATTGGAGATTGCAAAATCTGACCTTCAAAAATGGAACAGTAATTCAAATATTCTCAAGTAAATGGTTTACCTGAAGCGTTTCAGTTGTTGAAACATTGCTTTAAATCACTCATAGGTTCATCTCATTTCTTAGTAGGATTTGTAACTCGCACTTTATTATTTATAATTGAGTTTGTAGATTAGTAACCTACTTTGACAGTGTGAAACTGAATTCTACATTATGTACAGAGACAAATCCTTTGAATCTCACTTCTACAGTTTTTGTTTATATTTTTATTTCAATAAAGGAAAATAAATCATTATTTTGTGTATTATACTGGTTTTTGTTCTATGAAATGTTAATTTGCTCAGTTTTCGGTATAAATTTCAATAATATAGCACTTACCGTTCGAATAACTTTCCAATTCCCATTCCTATGATTGTTTTCTAGGCATTTAATCGAATAAACCGAAACCCATGTCATCGTCAGATTCTTCGGCTTCAGCAGCAGCTTCTTCTTCAGCAGCAGCTGGAGCATCACCAGAAGCAGCAACAGCACCAGTAGAGGCAGCAGCTGGGGCAGAGGCAGCGAAGGAGAATAATAATTCCTTTAAGTTCTTACCTTCTAAAGCCTTAGCGTAAACATCAGCCCAGACGTTTTCAACGGAAGCACCAGCAGCGTTGGTGATAGCTAATAATTTTTCGGAAGTGATTTCAATTTCAGCATCTGCTAAAATTAAAGCAGCATAAGAGACGGAAGCTTCAGTAGACATCTTTAATATAGTTTATAAGTATAGGAGAGGGTTGTTCAGATCTTTGAGGATGAATAGTTTTTCACGTATAGGAAGGTGGTCGAGAGAGAGCGAGCGAAAAATTTAGATGTGACCGACACTAAATTGGCAGAATACAGAATGTTTAACTCACGTGATATGCACGTAAAGCAGTCACATTAGTTAGGTCAAAGAAAACAATAATCAATTACTATAAACATGTTTGAAGGATATTATAAACAAGGTTCGATCAAGGATATTTGTAAGAAAAAAAGATTCATAGTAGATGATAATCTCCGTATTAGAAATATACTAGATAGAATGCTTTAATTTCAATTAAAGAGGCGACGTCAGAACTAGTATTTATTATACTCGTAAATCTTGGTGTTAACTATCTGTGAATACTATAAGGACTTAGTTCAAGTATTTTGTTAAATCAGTTAACCAATTTCTGTATTCTTTTTCTTCTTTGAATTCACTATAGCTAATAATAAATTCAGCTAACTCTTCATTTATACCCTTGGCATCCAAGTAGTTTTCGAAGCTAGCTTGAAGGGATTCATCTAAATCAGAGAATCTTGGACCTTGGTATTGAAATTTATCAGCGAATTCACCTTTTGCAACCTGATTACTCAAAAATTCTTCAGTGCTTGGCTTGTAATTAGCAAAGTCAATCAAGAACGAGCTCTCTGAGTTTTGTAAGAATAAGTTTAAGAATAAACCGTCTTTTTTAGATGGATTTTCAATCAAAACTTTAACGTTACATAATAAGGAATCTAAAGATCCAATTTCTTCGTTAATGTTTTCTTCGCCTTCGATTGTTTCTTCTTGGATTGGAACGTCAGTAACTTCGTCAATGTCGAAGTAAATTCTAATGATTTCATTCTCAGATTCTTTGACTAATTCGACGTTAGAGTTGCCTTCGGTCTCTACGACTTTGAATTTGGACTTATCCAAGTAGTCAGTATAGATTGTGTCTAATTCATTTGGGATAGTGTTTGAAATTTTCAACTCAGACTTCAAGACTTCCTTCAATTGGTTGTCTACAGAGGCTGTGGAATAGTTCAGCTTGGAAATAAAGGAAAAAGTTGAAGAAAATTTTGGAATTAAAACTGTTCTTGCTGAATTAAACACTAACTTTTTTGAGATTTGAGATGCATTAGAGCGTGCAATAGTATTTAATAATCTTGATGACATTTTGATTTCCTTGCTGTAAGCTAATATTGTAATACCTCTAATTATAATTTTTGATGTGGAGATGTTTTTGATGAGATCTTGTACTTTTGGTAAGTACACATTTACATTTTATATTGTAAGGGCAATAGTTTCTTCCATTAAAATTATATAAGTAATTATAAATTATCGTGTAAATTTGAAATAATGTAGGGGTTCAAGCAAAAAATCCAAAATCAACTTGGTATTGAGTGTTAAATCATATAAGAAAAGATAATAAGATAAATTCATGATTTATGAATAATGATTGATGATTCACGATGATGCGACAATGACTGCAGGGTATATTCACTTCATGGAGATATTGGGATAAGGCATTAGTTTTATGGAATATATTAACGATGTTTTATTGCAATAAAAGTTCAGGTGCGTTCCATAGTTTCAATATATTCTTGAACAAACGTTGAGCTTCTTCTGTAGTGACGCTCTTGGTACTTTTCAAAAATTGCCTTATGATTAACCTCAGCATTGCGACAGTTTTCTAATAGTACCTCTGCTAATGGTCTCAACTGCGACTCTGTGTATCCAGAGTAGAAAACGTGTGCTTCTGTCCATGAGCCTCTGTTTAATAATTTCCTTGACAAATAATGAGATCCAGCCGCTAACCAACTTGGCTGCGAAGCGACAAACCTGAAATCCATGATTGTTATTTCCAAAAAATATTTTGCGAGAGTCCTCGTTTCATAGTCATAATCGTCAGCTTTAGAAGTTCTTCTCAAAAATGACATTGGTCCTGGCCATCCCATATCAAATTCTAAGACGTCAATCATAAATCTTTCAGCTTTTAAAAAGTCATCCACACTGTAAGCGTTGTCTGCCATATATGCAACTTCTTGGACAGTTGGACAATTGATTTCTTCATATTTTGCCGCAATAAATAATGCAACGGCTCCTACTAACTGAAATCTAGATAATGAGACTTTCCTTTTACTCAAAAACCTATCGATATAATTGACGGTTAGGAATAATGTTTCTGGTAAAAGGTTGAACCTCGAATGTACTTGCACAACCCAATCAATTAGGACACTCCTCATCTCCCATTTCAATTCATCTTGATTATCCATATAAAATGGATCTGGAACTAGTTTGTGCTCCAACTCATGCATATAATTGAAAATTTCTGGAGCATATTCAGCAGCCATTGTCACGTCGTAAGTATCTTCATCATTTTCGTCTAATGTACTTCTAGAAAATTTCTTCATCACATATTGCAACTCATTAAAGATTGACTTATTCCATTTGGGCTCCAAAGGCTTAGTATAGTCATAATCCTCTTCGTCTTCTTGGTCATCTTGTTCGTATACTGCAAGTTTGTGTTCGGCGACTTCCTCAGATTCGTAGTTTGAATGAGAACTATTTCTATTATCGCTTAATCTTTCGAAGTGATGCTTAATTAATAAATCATCTGAATTTTCATGAATTGGATCGATTGGAGGGTTATTCTCTTTATTGATTTTATCAACGTCATCAAAGTCTTCGCTTTCATCTGTATCGTCAGTTTCATTATTCACAAAAGCGCTTTTCACATCACGAGAACTAATTATTCTTCCAAGCCGATCTAATCTTGGTTTCTTAAATTGTTTCTCACTCTTATAAATTTGTACTTTTGAATTTGATTGTTTTTTTAAATCGGAAAGCTTTTGCTTTGTATTAATACTTTCACTCAAATCACTCAATACTTGTCGTCTTGTTGGAATTTCGTTGGATGCGTTCTGGTAATTTGACTTTGAATGAATTCTTGCGTTTTCATCATTAGATGCTCTTGGCTGATGCTTGAATGACCTCATAATAAGGCTTGGGATAGTATGTATTTCGTTCTGAAGAATTAGATATGTTAGCGAGTGACTGGAACTTTTTCTTAAGTTAAAGCTTTTAAATAAAACTAATTGTTGTAGCGATTGTATTTATGCCTATTTTTTAAATGGCAAAGTTGGGAAAATAATTATTGCAGAAAGAAAGAAAAAGGCACACAGTTGTGTGACGGGTATATAAAGTTTGTTCTTTTCAAATGTAACCTTTTAAGAGTATCTGAATCTAGACTTAGTCGTTAATGTTGTGCCAACGAAATCGAAATACAACTTGATATAGTCAGACCTTTATTTAAAAATATGTAGTCAAGCTGGTATCACAGTAAAGCAAATCTATGTTACAGTGATTCTCAATTATATCAACTTAGTTCTATGAAGAGAAAAACTAAAAGATTGGGGTCTTTATTTTTTTCCAATAACTGCTGAGAATGTTGGTAGGTGAACTTCAATAGATTCTTGTTAGGATCTTATTTTGTTTGAATTGACTAAAGATTTGAGTTGTTTTCTTTGTTTGTACTATTTTACTGTACCAGCATGAATTTCAAATCTTGAAAGTTCAACCCTGTATTAAGAACAAAGAAAATTTTGTTTGTGTTTGTTATTCCTGGAATGTAAACAAACAAAAGAAAATTGAGAAAGTTCGCGATTACATATTTTAGTATGACGAGACTTGGCTTACTACTATACTACTTTCAGCTACATAAACTACCCATAAGCGTAGCAGGTATTGAAAGCTCTGTCTAATGCTTTTAGATAGCGTTTTATACTATGCTTCATTACATAGATTTGTTACAGCAAGTAGCGAATAATTAATAATATCTTAAAATCGCGATAATCTTTCGCAGACGCCTAAAAATACTGCATATTGATCAATATGCTTTTAAGCAACACCATAATTTGGAAAACATTGATCCTTGAAAACCAAAGATACGCTAGAGGTATGGTTTGGTAACGGCGAATATTCCATTTATGAGATATTACGTATGGAAAGTTTGGCATAAGTTAGAATGAATCAATTACCACCCGAGCTAGTATTATGTAGGTATAAAAATACAAATTAGAAGTATACAACAGTAGACTAAAAACAACTATGTAACAGCGTGTATCATCTGATTAGAAGGAAATTAAAAAGAAATGAATAAAATTTATTCTTACCGAAATTAGTTAAAAGTTAGAAGAGACTAATGCAATTTGGGAGTATTAGACAACTAACACAGCGTAGAAGTGAAATGTATTAAAAATCAGGATCATTATTGTACTTGTAGTGTCATCATAAAATTAAAATTTAACCGCTTATGCTTGGTTTCTTATTAAATTTGCTTAGCTGCATCTTATTAAAATCGAAATCCCATTTTAATCCAAAATTTAGATCAAAAGGAACAACTTCTAAAGAATCTTCAAAATTATTACTCAAAATTTGATTTCTTGGTGTGTGAAGTCCTGAAGGTTCGATGCTTTTCATATACTTATATGTATGAGGTTTGGTCTCTCCCAAGCATTGTTCATAAAGACTAGTTGGACTCTCCGGTACATTATTATGTACGTTAAATAAATTATCATTTAAAATCCGATGGCTTTTGAGACTCTCTTCGCAATCATTGAAATTATTTAAAATCAATTGACAAGATTGATCTAATAGATATCGGAGTTCAAAAAGTAATTCTTTGTTTTTGCTAAGGGAGTCATCAAAAAGCATTAATTCTTCTTCTTGTAGTCTATTACACATAGTGCCTAACCTGTTTAGCAAGTCTATTTGGTCAACTATAGGATTGTCCCGATCGTCCGCAGTAAACGATATAGGTGAGCTGAGTGGCATTGAAGGAACCTTAATGTGCTATTGTGATGCTTTAGAGTTCAAATTAATTATCCTATTCCAGAATAATTGCCTGGCAAATTCCGTAATCTTTATTTCAATTCGAATGAGATGACCAGAAAGCAAAATATTTAGTTTTACAATTAAAATACGATATTAAGTTTATCTGGGAATTGCCTACTTGAAAATCCACAATCAAAAATCCAAGGAATTTCCCTACATTAAATAATTGTATTTAACGCACAATGTTAATTCAATACATAACCCTCCACTTCTGGTGATCTCTATACTACTGAATTCTTATGTCCATGCACCCATCTGAGTACTATACATGTTCTAAATCGAGAACTACATTTATTTGAACAATAAGCAAAAGTTTTCATGCTCAAGAAGAAAAACTGCCTTGTTGTAGGTTGCAAGATAACAACAGAAATACAGCTTTTACCGTAACCACTCTTCGCTTAGATGAATTTGCCAATTGTGTGTCAATAAACAAAATGTGTCGATAAGAGAATGTCTGAGTTTTGTATTTATGTGCAGAAATTTTATCTTAAAATTACTTTACCGACGAATGTAGTAATATTCACACACTTTTTCAAAATTAATCAATTTTTGAAAAATATTTACTAAATTGTGAAAGCTTCTGTGTGTGCTTTTTTTATCGTAAATTAAACTTCGAGATATTTGGTTGAGTAAATTTTCTTCTACAAGATGAATAAGAGTTATATAATTCTCATAACCTTAGAACAATTACCACCTTTAGAATTGCCAGATGGGTAAGTAAATAGCAAGTAGCATAGTTTTACTTTATGTGCCAATAAGGAGCTCAACCAAATATCAACTATCTACGAGACTTTGGTACGAGATATCTCATATTTATTTTATTGAAGCATCCTTTAATATAGTTGTATGTCGTAAAAGAAAAATTAGGCAGTTGGCAAAATTCATTTCTTATCTGATATTACGCAAGCTGGGCTTATATAATCAACAATCGACTGTTTTTCCTATTTTTGAGATTTAGCTTACTGTCTTTTCTTGTATCATGCACAAGCTTTAGCTGATTATAAAGGTAATGCCTTCTTTCGTCCGACTTAAATCTTCCAATGATAATTATATAACTTTGGGAGGTCAATTAGTTGATTTACAGACAAGATGTACACATTATCATACAAATTTAGATATAATAGCCATAAAATTTAAATGTTGTGGAATTTATTACCCTTGCTACAAATGCCATTTAGAAGATATATCCGAAGGTAAAACAAAGAATGGTGTTTGTGGACCTAATGGTTCTGACAATTTAATAATTCCAAAGTATGATCTTGATTTAAACAAGGAGATTCAAAATACAACGAAGTTTGAAAATTTGCATGCTGGAAGTATGCAAGTTAAAAAACTGGATAATAAAAAGTTACAGGAAAATCACATTGTCAGCGGTATTGTCGGAGATATAGGGTATCATGATATTGAGAGATGGACGATAAAAGACTTGAAGGAAGAATTAGTGATTATTTGTGGGCTGTGTTATCATGAACTCTTGTTCGAAGAGTACTCTGATAACGACCAGATTTGTAAATACTGCGCCAGCCATTTCAACAAGAAATGTGCTTTACACTATGACTTATATTTCGATATGACTGGATCCACAACGTCGGCTCAGGCTTAGTAAATAATGAGGTTTACCAATGTGGGATTACCAGAAAATCACCTGTATATAAATATTTCTTTTGCATAGCATTGCCTTTTAATTGAGCTATACAAAATTGCTCCATTTCTAAGATATTCTATGTATTCATAATTATGACATCTAACTCTTCAATGTCCTCCATTCTGCCTTCTTTGAATAAATCACCAAGTTTATGTATTACAGAAGAACCAGGTTTAGCAAAGACACAGATAATTATTTCTAATTTGAGTAAAGATGATTTTGTCGCTGATAACACATCTATAGTCTCGATGAAATTGTCGCTTGTTGATAGGATAAAATTGCATATTTTAAATTTGGCTACTCCTCCAGACGTGGAATATAAAGGAGATGAATATTACCTCAATCATATAGAGTATTGGTCTAACTTAGGCTTCGTGAATAGAGTTATAATTATCTTTAAAACTGAAAATGCTGCTATTCATGCTTTCAATTTTTTGATCGGCCAGAACAAAATTGGTATACCAGAATATGTGAAAATATCATTACAAAATAACTTACTTACAAGATCAAAATCGTTTGATTCTGTAATCAACCAATCCAATTCATTATCAGTTACAAATGAGTTATCGAACTTTAAGAATTTACATAGTGGAACATCGGTGGAGTATGTAGAGCCCGAGCCTAAGCAGTTTAATGCCCTCGAAGATTTATCTAAGCTAGGCATTGACATACTGGATTTTAATAATGACAAGCAATTGGAAGAACTAAAGAGCCCGCCTACATTAGGAAGATCAAAATCCCTTACAAAAACTTTATTTAAACCTGAATTGAAAATCAACACCGAGATTGGCGATGCTTCAAAATTTGGCTCTGACAATCCCCAGAGTCCCAAAATAACTTTGGATGAAAGTAATTAGTTTATAGTTAGAATACATGCTTGTTTAATTATATACATATACCTCACATCCTGTATATAATATATTGAATTTTATTGGTGAACTCCGTTAATTCAGGGTTGAAAGATAAAGCGAATACAACAATTTTCAGGAAGGTAACCACTCTCAGAAAGCAGCCAAGATGAAATTATCGAATTTCTTAGGTTTATCCTTACTAGCGACATCAGTGATTGCAAAGTCTAAAATTTCAGTCTATGAATTAAGCTCCAAAGATTCGCCTTCAATTCAGACCGTCGAAGAACAAGAAGTATTGGTATATTTAGGTGATCGCCTAGGAGTCTCTGACTTTTATAAATTAGGCAATCATAATGAAAATTTAATTGAATTTATTAGTGAAAGAAATGAATTATTAGAAAAATCATCTTTTGAAAAACCAAAATTGATTATTACTGTCAGTGGTATTGATCATCCTGAAAAATTCTTCGCTTCTAAAAATCCATCCTTCCAAATTCAGGATAATAGTAATAGATTCACTTATGACTTATTTTCAAAAGTTCCTAAACAAATATTATCTTCTAGATTGAACGATTTAGAATTAAATTCATTGACCAAAGAAATTAAGTTATTGTCTTTAAAGGATGACGAAAGCAGTAAATTGGTTCAACATTTTAGATTTTTCAATGAGAAACTTTTGAAAATATGGGATGACTTTAAAGTAAGATCAAGGAAATCACACCCCCACCAAATTGTTTTGGATGAAAATAAGGTCAGTGATGCTTCTGTTATTAATTTGATTAATGATAAAATGTTTATTAATGAATTCTCTCAATTGGTTCATTTGAATGCAGTGAACTCCGATAAAAACGATTTCATATTTTTTAATTCTAATGCATTACTTTCCATAGGTAAAAAGATTGGATTTGATTCTAGAACATACCAATTTTCTAAGAGAGTTTTATCAGATTACTTACTTGAACTTTGCAAAGTCTACGACTTAACAGTATTTTCTTTGTCACAGGATACAATAAAGGAAAATGAAAATGTACTTGCAAAGAGAGGTAGTGAATTAAATGAAGTTTTCGAAAATAATGATTTCTCAAAAAGATCGTCACCTTCTTCTTGTTTCACTTCTGAGGATTCTTGTCAATTTAGTACTTCTAACTGTAATAATCATGGATCATGTGTGAAACTAAATTCGAAATGTTGGTCATGTGCATGTACGCCAACTTATAATACAACTACTTCTAAAACAACTAAGTGGGTAGGTTATGACTGTAATAAAATGGATGTTTCCATGGAAGCTAATTTATTTTTATGGACGACCTTATCTTTGGTTATTTTATTTGTTGGTGGAGTTCAATTATTGTCTAAAGTAGGTGCTGAATCTTTACCAGGTGTTTTAGATACAGTTACTACTCAAAAGAAAAATGCTTGATTTTCATAAGAGTAAGGTTTATTTAAATATTGCCTAAATATATATAGAATCGCTTTAAGAATGTATTTGATTAGTTTGGTGATAGTTAACTATTTTAAATCCTATTTTGGTAGGATCTCTTGAGGGCGGCAGAGGGACATGTTTCGTTCGCAGCGCAAAGGAAAACTACGTGCCAGATAGTCTGCTGATGTATTTTGTTATATCAGATTGTAATTATTTTAATTAAACCTTTAATATTCAATAGTACATTAAACATGAAATTTATTCGGAAGCCCATAGTCACGTCGTTGATTCTTTTGGCTATTCTTAGTGCTGTATATTTCATGACTACACTGTCAAATGAAGGATCATTAGGAAAGGCATCACCAATTAACCTTCAGAAGCAGTCTGTAATGCAACAATTAGAGGAGAAGATTCAATTAGATTTAAATACTTCAGAGGGAGTCCTGGAAAAAGTCCTTGAAAATGAAGATGTGAAGATCGTTGACGAAAATTCTATAAATACCAAAGAACAAGTCGATGAATCCTTACCAGAATTTACAGAAACTCCATTTATGCCTAAAATGACAAATGAAACACTCAAAGCACAACTTGGTAATGCTGCTTGGAAACTTTTTCACACCATTTTAGCTAGATATCCTGAAAAGCCTACAGCTTTGGAAGAACTGACTTTATCGCTGTATATTCAACTCTTCGCCCAAGTGTATCCATGTGGAGACTGTGCTAGGCACTTCCAGAAGCTATTGAGCAAATACCCACCACAAACTAAGTCAAGAATTACTGCTTCTGTATGGGGTTGCGATATTCATAATAAGGTTAACGAAAGACTAAAGAAGCCAACATATGATTGTTCTACTATCCTAGAGGATTATGATTGTGGATGTGGGTCTGATGAACTAGAAAGTGATAATACATTAGGAGAAGAAACTATTGATCATCTTAGAAATATTAAAGTTAACGAAAAAGAAGATGAACTACAATTGGGAGGATAAGATTTAAATAATTTATACGCTATATCTTTTATTACAATTGATTAATTAATAAATTTGATAAAAAGACTACATTATTGAGCAACAAGAATTGTGAGAACTTGCTAGCTTGAAGGACTTATATCTTTCATATCTCTGAAATCTATTCTGTTCCGGGTTCAAGTTCCACGCAGAGGGTACTAAATAATCTGGAGTATCTTGTGTATAACTAATTATCCTTAATATGTGAATTAGAGAAATTCAGGTCTTTTCAAGAATTATTATACTCACATTGAACAAGCCTTTGAAGCTGGAATTCTTTCTCTATTCAAGGCTTCAATCAATTTCAGATTCAATTCCTGAATCCTTTTTAACTTGACAAGGAGAATTTTGTTTGTTATCTCTTGCTGAATGTCTGACATTTTTCTAAATCGACTAAAGGATTTCAACAAAATAAAAAGGAAGAGTTTATCTTCCAATAATTAATTTTGCCTCGGGATGCAAAAATAACACATTTCAAGATTTTAGCTCTTGAGTTCATACTGTATATGATCCTATATGATGCCAGATTATCTGCACAGTGCTAATTGATCCTGCCTTTTAAGATTCATATCACTTTAATGTTTAATATCATATACATGTAGTTTTATTATTATATTATAGTAAGAATGTAAACAACATACCTAACCGAAATAAAGAAATCAATTCAAAAAGTTGTTAAATCATTTTAATGTGATAAACTAAATACTATATTCACTTCATGGTTTGATATTATTAGACTCTAACTGAAGTATTATACCTAGTAAACTAACAATATTATGCAAATTGCAATAACAGTTGCCAATATGATTGTGTCTCTCTTTCTTCTAGTGTTTATTTTTGATATTAATACACCTATTCCTGGCACTGTCTGTAAAGTACTCATCATTCGTGACAGTGCATTATTCAAATATTGTCTCTGATCTAATAATTCGTCCCTGGTGTGGTACGCTTGTTGTAAGAGTCTATCCGCAAGCGAATTGGCATTATCGGCTCTGACTCGTTCATCCAACGCATAATCGTTTGCATTTAAATTATTTGGTTCACTCACTGTGGATTTGTTCTTGTGAGCTTTGATATCTGATCTAACAGAGAATAACAAATTGTTTTTATTCCTTTCTTCTTCTATGATTCCCTGGATTTTGCTGAATGATTTTTTATGCTCATTTAAAGTTTCTCGATGTCTTTGCAATTGTTGCATTCGTGAAGTTGATATGTTTAAGTCAGTTTCACTTATTCTATTTAATTTGTTCAAAACTGCATTTCTCTTTTCTAGAATATCTTTAATGGTTTCATGCAATTCAGATTCCTCTTCTTCAGGACCAATTGAATTATGTATACTTTGGAACTTAGAATATCTTGACAATAATGCCTCAGTTTGATTCTCTAAATTCAACGCTTGTGATCTTGTTTGCGTGAATGTTGCTGCTGACATGTTCAATACTAAAAAAGATCAATACTACCAATGTGGTGACTTCAATTTAAGATATTCAAAGTTGAAAATTACATGCAGGTTTGAAGGTAATATAGAATCTTCAATATATAAAACGTCCTAGGCATTGCTACAATGAGTATCTTTAATTATATTATCAATGAATTACCTAAAAAGTACTGATGGTCTACGTGAAATTATACCAACACCTCTCGTGTTTGATAATGTAGAACTGGAGAACCCTAAACCACCTCAATTTTTGAAAAGACTTTTAAAGTACTTCGTGAAAATTCAAAAATACAGTGCATATTCATTTACAACTTTTCTAGGTATACATATCTCATCAGTTGTAATAATACCGGGCTTAGGAATATCATTTGGAACATCACAAGAGTTCTTTGATATGGCCAGGGCTATCTATTTATCAGTTCCATACTTTGAGAATATCGTAATATATGGCTCTATGGCACTACATATTGCATCGGGAATTGGTATTAGATTTATTCGTAACAAAATTCATGAAAAACGCAGTAGAATTCAGCGTCGAGATAATGAAGTAATTATCAAAAATGACGAGAGAGATGACATAGGGTTAGGTGGGATCACAGGTTTACTTGGATTGGGCTATAAGAAGTCTTGGATTTCTACCAAATTTCCTGCCCTTTCACCTTTGTCATTTTCAGGATACTGCCTTATTCCTTTAATAGGATATCATTACTTCAAATTTAGGTACCTACCCGTTTTAGTGGATTCTGATTCGTCTTTAATTAATTTGGATTATATAACATATAATTTAAACGTATCTCCATTGAACACAATTGGTTCTGTTATTAACACCATTAGTTTGGGTCTACTAGTTTGGGTTCTGATGTATCACGCCGTGAGTGGTATAATGAAGTTTAATCGTAAATTTTCCATGAATTACAAAATTTTGGCATATTCCCTAATCAATGGTGTTAGTTTGTTAGGGGCTGTTAGTTTATTCCGATTTAAGAGTCGCTCACTTGATACAGAGGGATTTATTGGTAAACTGTTTTTAAAGTATTTAAGCTTTAGTTACCTTTAGATAGGTATCGGTCTTTCGGTGCTATAGTATATTTATTGTATTCTTCAATTGTGAATTTCTTACAATCTTTCATATGTGATGATTGTGAGTGCTAATAATTTTGATTATTTTGATTTTGTAATAATATTATAAATGCATTGGAAGCAAAAAGCTTTCTCTTATCGAGTTCACTGCTAGTAATTATTCTCCAAGAGGCGCCGGATCGGTTTCTCGGAATTTTTTGCCTTCTGATCAAATAGATTACATTGATCTGAATGTAAAAGATGCCATAATCTATACATTTTGACTATACAATAAATAAGCAGACTAGAATACTACCTCTTGAAATATCAATAACTAAATTCAATCACTATCATTAAAATTACTAATACGATAGAATTATAATCTTTATTCTCTTTCTCGCCCCTTCCCATATACATGAATAAATTAAAATAAAACTTAGGCAGTTGCAGTAGCACTGCTAGTAGCTGCATCTGGTCCTAAAGTTGGCTTGGTAGACCTCTTAGATCTATAATCTTTAACGGCACTTTTGATAGCATCTTCAGCTAACATAGAACAGTGTAATTTGACAGGTGGTAAAGATAATTCTTTAGCAATGGCCGTGTTCTTGATTTTCAACGCTTCATCTAATGTCTTTCCCTTAACTAATTCAGTCACATAAGAGGAACTAGCAATAGCCGATCCACATCCGAAAGTCTTGAACTTGACATCCTTGATAACACCGGTTTCTTCATCAACTTGAATTTGAAGTCTCATCACATCACCGCATGCTGGTGCACCAACTAACCCAGTACCAACATCAGTATCATTCTTATTTAAAGTTCCAACATTTCTTGGGTTGGAGTAATGGTCGATAACCTTTTCGTGATAAAGCCTCTTGGATATATTTGGTACTGCTAATGGTTTGAATAAATTGCTTCTGTAAGCATTGGTGAGAGTTCTTCCAGCGCCAACACTAGATAATCTCATTAATGATCTTGAAAACATTCTTAATGAATATGTGAAGTTTTTCTAAAAGTTTTCTTACTGAAGAAGAATAGTGAGACTCAAAGATAAAATTCCTATCTTTTAAATTTTGCTTTTAAGACCCCGTCCAAGATGACGCTCGGATTCGGACCGGATTTATGTAATGCTTATGTAATCGCCTATTATTATAGGCTTGTCTATAATCCCCATGATTATTCCCGTAACGGCCGAAAGGGGAAATTTGCGAAAAAATAGGAGTAGATTCGGATTGAATAATTATAATTGCAAAATAGGCAAATTCAAATTCTGTTGTGCATATATATTATGACACAGAAGTAAGTGAACTATAACCATTATGATCAATTGTATACTTTTCATATAAGGGTGTTAACCGTCGGGCAAATTTTAGACTATGATACCAAAAAGTGTTGAAAAACAGCTTAACCTATGCCATAGCACTGAAAATAAATGCAAATTGAACATCAGTAGTTATGCTTAAACTGACAAATCATAACTGCAATCAGGCGTAGTGAATTCAAAATTGAATAGGTTTACCAAGTAGAAAGGTAAGAAAATGAATTGGAAAAGCTAGAAATTATTACTAAGTAGATATATATATAATATATGCTAGCTATCGATTACACCAGGAAAATGGACCCAGGGACCAAAATATCAGCTGACTGTAGAAGATTTCACATAATGTACGATGCACGTGAGTAGCCACTAGTACGAATGACAACTAAAAACCAAACTATACTTGCCCCGTTAGAATCACCTACAGATACAACGGTGACTCTTGGATAGAGAGCTAATCAATTTTATCAAACACTTAAATCATTGTATACTTAATAGGATTTCAATCGAGTATTTAAAGTTTTGTGACTGATTTAAATACATTTCTGGTAAAAAAAGGGTATATGGAAGGAAAGTATTGATATCGAAGAATAGTATGTCAAATACCAATCCTATGGCTTCCAATAGTGAAAATGCTGCCGATTATGATACTGGTGTTTCTAATGGGGACGTAGAATGGTTATTTAGAGGGAAGTCCAAGAAATTGACCAAGAAAATGAATAGTACTAATGAAAGAAGGATGAGTGCCGGTGGCGGTGGAATTGGTTCAGCGGGTCAGAAGGAGAGAAGCCATAGCCATAGCCAACATAGTAATAACTCTTCTCATTCAACTTCTGTGCCTAGCCTGAAAGAACAGAATGATCTTATTTCCAACGAAACGAAAATCAAAAAAATGAGTGGTACAGAGGCCGATAAAGAAGACATCTCAACAAATGTGGGTGGAAGATCTCGAAGTGCTCTGGATCTGCTTAATGAACATGACCCAATTTCCAAGAAGCCTCTTAATACTTCCGGCATCTCATCTGATGCCTCTGGACAACAAGACAGGATCTCCAAGCTTGAAAAGTTTAGACTTGGCAGAACAAGATCTTCGTCTACATCAAGTATGACCAATCAACTGGTTTCTGATCATAATAGTTCCGTTTCTCCAGGTACACAGAGGAGAAAGAGTAGTTTTAGCTTCATTCCAAGCCCCTCTAATCCTCAAAATAATTTGAATGAAATAACACCTGATGTTGCACGGTCTAATTCATTTTCTAAGAGATCTATCTTCACTTCTTTATCATCAAAATTTAAATCAAGTAATGTAACTCCAGGAAGTTCCAATACTTCGACGCCATCTACTTCTGCCAATGCTTCTCCAGTTGTCTCAAGTCAAACTTCTAAGCTGAGTTTAGAAGGTCAAGATATACCGCCTTTGACTAATGGCATTCCAATAAATTCGAAGCGCAGAAACTCTATTACCTCGAAGTTATCAATTAGTCCTAAGGAAAGTGGAGACAGGTTTTTTAGAAGAGGCTCGGCCCTGTCTCTGTCCCAAGAAAGACAAGTTAAGGAAAATGACAGGATCATATTGAATAAAAATCCAAATAAAGAAACTATTCCTAATAAACACTTGAATAATATTGAATTAAAAAGAGTCATGTTTGCTATTGATAGATTGTCTCATGATCCCCAGCAACAAATCCCATCAAGAAATCCTCGAAGGGGTAATGTTTTAATGCCTGATGAAATATTGTCGCCAGCGCCGCGTTTGTGCCAAGGTATATCTATAAATGATGGTAATGGTAATAAAACAACACAGGGATCAGAAGTAAAATATTCAGAAAAAGAATTGCAACAGGCAATCCTGATCCAAAATAAGGCTCTTTTGGAAGCTGAGAAGCATGCTTTCGAGGCTCATTTGTCTGCAAAGAGAATTGCTCATGAAATCGGCCACTATAAGTTAAGATCTAGTCTTTCAAAAAGTGTTGATGAAGAGGAAGAAAACGAAGAGGTGGATCATGATCTTGAAAACATCGAAATCGATAAACCATTGCACGTTCACGAAAATCATTTTGAAGAATCAGAAAAATCTTTTGACGAGCAACAAGACATATCTCTTGAAACACTATATACCAGATGTTGTCATTTAAGAGAAATCCTTCCGATACCTGCCACTCTCAAGCAACTTAAGAATAAAACTAAGCCATTACAAGTTTTAAAACTTCTTAATCCAAAACCGACATTGGTTGACGCTTTGTCATTTAGTGATTTTATTGGAATTACACCAATAAATACTGTCATATTTGACAACGTCTTTATGACAACTGAAATGTTAAAGCATTTTTTGGCATCTCTAATGGGAAATAAGTCATTAGAAAAGCTTTCTTTGAGGAATGTCCCAATTGATAATATAGGATGGGGTTATTTATGCAAATTCTTATCGAGAAATCAGAACGTCAAAAAATTAGACATTTCACAACAAAGAATAAAATCTGATACAAAACCTTCATCAATAAGATCAGAAATGAATTGGGATTTATTTATTCAAGCTCTAGTGATACGAGGAGGAATTGAAGAGTTGGTGATTAATGGCTGTAAATTAACTGATTCAATTTTCAAGGAATTAGTTCATAGTGCCGTTAAGCTAAATACTTTTAGGTTTGGGATTGCTTCAATTGAACTAAACCTTTTCAAAGCAAAAGTTATTGCGGATTGGATGGCAGATCCTGATTCGAAGTGCTTGGGTGTTGATATAGCCTTCAATGATCTAACCAACGGACAACTTGCGCCTTTAATCGATGCGTTCAATAAAGGGACTCTGAAATTGATCTTCTTTTCCTTGAATTCAACGTACTTGAGTAATATAGAAGAAGCTGCAGAATTGATAAAATCGCTTATTAATATTAAAACCTTGAGATTCTTGGACTTAAGCTCTTTGCCTGATTTGTTTCCTGGTATAATATCAAAATTGAGTACATACTTACCTCAATTTCCCAGTTTGAAAAGAATACATTTTGATTTGAATGATTTATCAAGTCAATCAATTAATGCTATAGCTGAAATATTGCCTAAAATTCAAGGTTTGGGGCATGTTTCATTTCTTGGCAATAGAAATTTAAATAATAGTTCAGCTGGTATATTATATACTGCTGTAAAGTCTTCTGGGTCAATTTTCAGTTTAGACTTGGACTATGAATTGGTTTCTGATACTTTGTCACAAAGAATTGCCTTTTATTTGATGAGAAATATGGATAAAACTGTAAACTCTCAATTCGGCAGTAATGTCGATAACAATGAAGAAGAGCTTATGTTTGATGGCTCTTTATTAATGGAAAGTGCTGAAAAGCTATTGATTCAAAATGATGAACATAAAGAGAAGAAAGACGATGCAAAAATTCAAAAAATTATTCTCAATGCTTTAATCGAAAGGACAAGAGCAGTTAGGAAAGATGTACATAATACAATTGATACCTTGTTTGAAAAGAGAAAGCAAGGTACGCTATCTTTAGAAGGTAAGGAAAATCTTTTAAGGTTTGTCTTGTTGGATTCGTCCTTGGAGAAAGTTGCAAACATGTTCGAAGAACAAGCAGAGAAGAATAGTACGCCAATAGAGGATGATCCAGGCACCAGAGATCTAAGCTTGAGTTCACATGAAAGTGTATCAGATAAAAATATTAAGAAGTTAAGTAAATCAATCGGAAATATCGATTTATCAAAAGCACATGACAATTTGCATCAAAATTCAAAAGAATTAATTACTTCAGGCCCCATTTTATCTCCACATAGTGAGAATAACTTTGATCAAACTTACTTTCAAGGATTGGAATCAACTTTTCAACCACATCAAGTTGTGACGGAATCTTCTTCCGATGGAAAAAATGTACCCATTGATAAATTAACGGGAAGGCCGGTTCTAATGAAGTCCATTTCTCATACCTCACTTCATGCGAAAGAACAGGAACAGGAAGAGGGGGAATTTCACAGATGGGGATTTTTTATTCAACAACGAAGTAACAATGGAACTACAAATAAGTCAGAAGATGTTGATGCAAAGGTTCCCCGAGAAAAACCAACCTTGAATGTATTACCTTCGGGTTCAGAATTGAGAGATGCGATCATTGCTGCTAAAGGTATTGAATCAGTTACTGAATTAATTGATAAAATCAATGACAACAGAGTTAGTATCGAAAAGATTTACACAGTACCAGAAGCTGGCAAGTCATCGGATTTGCCTATCCATCTGATGGAGCGGCAAGTCATGAAACCTCAAGAGATTTCTCAAAAGAAAGATATTTCATCAACGTCACCATCTGGCCCTTCTAAGCCAATAATGCCACCCTTAGAAGAAATGGATGATGATAATCATTCCATTAACTCTGAGCTGGAAAATGTGGATGAGGGTAATTGGCTTTTCAAGGACGATGTCAATGCAGTTGTTGATGAGGCGTATGACAAGCTTTTAAATGATGCTCAAAGAGTGAGATCGAATAAGTAGTCACTGTATAAATTTAAACGTCGCTCGATAATATATGAATTCTCAACTACATTTAATAAAGTAAGTGACACCTAATGACTTTTAATTAGTCTTACATATTTAAGGTAATTAAAATATTAGAGATACAATACATACTAAAAAATCGGATTAATTTAGTTAGCAGCTTGGAATTCAGTAATCTTCTTGGCGATCTTAGCATCTCTTTCTGCCTTGGTCAATTTAACTTGTCTGTATTTCTTAGATTCAGCAGCATATTGTTCCTTGGTGAATTTCTTTTCAGTTGGTTTGAAGGCTGGGTCAGCTCTAATAGCTTCGTGAGCTTCGGTGTAGATGTCTTCAATATCTTCAGCTTCAATTTCATCGGCAATGTATGACTTGAATAAAGTTCTGTACTTTTCTTCATCATCATCCATTAATTCTTCAATGTATTCAGCAACATGACCACCGAAGATGTACTTTCTTAATAATTCAGCATCTAATTCTTCACCTTCGATATCCCAACCTGGGAATCTCTTAGCAGAGTGTGGGACGTATAAACCACCGTCAGAAGCACCCTTTAAGACACCGAAAATTCTGGCACCAGTGGTGGTTCTTTGTAAACCAATATCTAAGAAAACCTTGAATGGTCTTGGAGCATCTTCAACAGCTTCGGTTAATTCAAATTCACCTTCAACTTCTTCAACACCCTTGTAAGTTTCATCTAAGCCTAATTTTTGTAAGACTCTTCTGGCAACTAATAAACCAGTAGCGTAAGCAGCAGACCAGTTAGTTAAACCGTGCTTGATACCATATCTTGGTAACTCGTGAGAGTAAGCAGCAGCTAAAACGACATCACCAGTAATTTGAGAAGAGACAATTTGGGCAATGATGTCCTTGTTAGTGAATCTAACAACTAATCTGTACTTTGGAGTGTTGTACTTAGCCTTGTGTTGGGTAACCAATCTCTTTCTTTGGTAGTAGTCGGTTTTACCTTCTTGTCTTCTACGGAAAGGAGTTTGGAAACGGGAGTGGTAAGCGGAGCTCTTTAAAGCCTTTTGGAAAGCCATCTTTGTATAATCTGGTGTTTTTACTAAAGAAGATTGGATTTAGACTACGTGAAAAGTTTCTGTTTTAATACTCACATCTACTATGAAAATTTTTCAAAATATTTTTCTGTGACATGCACGACTATACTTTAGATTTTTGTAATGTTCTGAGTATTACTCTCATCGTGATTTTAATTACTCGAAGCTTAAATCTGATCTATCTACCATAAACATAAGCTGAAGAACATTAGATATAATACTTACCATACATTATAAAAGGCTGATACAATAACTCTGATAATAACAAACACTGAAGTTTCAAAAAAAAAAAAGTTAAAGCTTATTGAGAAAAATAATGATTTCGCCCAGGATCGAACTGGGGACGTTCTGCGTGTTAAGCAGATGCCATAACCTACTAGACCACGAAACCATTTCTCTTTCTATTTCAATGAATTTGAGATATAATTATGTAATATAAATATAAATAATGGAATTAGATAATTTTAAATGAGATATCTGAAATATACTTCGAAAAAGATCAATCCAACTATCAAATAATTGCCTCAGTTTGCTTCTTATAGACTCCTTAGGAAGCTTTAGTCTTTAAATTTTTATGCTTATGCTTGAAAGAAAAAAAAGCTAGCCTCAACATTACGAATAGTTGGGACACCATTCTAATTATATATTAGAGTAATGTAAACAAATGAGAAAGGATAAATGTATGTAACTCATTAAAATCAATCAAAGATAGATTGAAGCAAAATGTTTGATATGCCTCATATGCATGCGGGAGTATCTCCTGGTATCTAGAAATTCGGCAATTTTTTTTATCTGGGAGGATCAGAAGTTCGGAAATTCAAAATTTAAGGGTAGAGAGGGCCACTGATAATTGATTTTAAACTCTTTTACCATTAATCATTATAGCAATGACAGCCCCTGTGATAACCTCCTTATTGGACACTGATCTATACAAGCTATTCATGCACGCTGCAGTGCAACGAAACTTTCCAAATATTCCAGTAGTTTATAAATATACTAATCGAACAAATTCCATGGTCCTCAACAAGGATGCCATTGAATGGATCAAACATCAAATCAATTATATGGGTGATTTAAAGTTCACTTCAGAAGAATTAAAGTACTTAAATTCGGCATTGCCTCAATTGCCAGATTCTTACTTGCAATATTTGAAGACATTTCGCTTGCACCCACTGAAACAAATAACTTACTATAATGATGTTGATGATTTGAAAAACTTTACAATTGAAATTCATGGTAACTGGGATGACACCATACTCTATGAAATTCCTATTTTAGCATTAATTTCAGAAGCTTACTTCTTATTTGTTGACACTAACTGGGATAATGAAGGGCAAGATGAACAAGCCAAACGGAAATGTTCACAATTATTTGAAAATAAATGCGCTTTTAGTGAGTTTGGGACAAGACGTAGAAGATCCTACAAAACTCAAGAAATTGTGGTTAAAGCATTAAGCGAATTCGCCGCAGCAAAGCCGGAGGATGCAAAACTTTTGCTTGGAACCTCAAATGTGTTATTAGCCAAAAAATTTGAGTTGAAGCCAACTGGTACAGTAGGTCATGAATGGTTTATGGGAATAGCATCAATTACACAAGATTATGTAAATGCTAATAAATTTGCTATGGACTATTGGCTCGAAACCTTCGGGCCCAATTATGCTGGTTTGGCATTAACAGATACGTTTGGTACCGATTCTTACTTAAGAATTTTTGATAAACCATATACTGATTATTACATTGGCGTTAGGCAGGATTCTGGTGATCCAGAAGAGTATGCTGAAAAAATTGCAGCTCATTACAAAAAATTGGGATATCCTGACTTTTCCAAGATTGTGTGTTTCAGTGATTCATTAAATATTGAGAAATGCCTTAAATACAAAAAGAAAGCCGATAAATTGGGTTTAATTACTTCCTTTGGTATTGGTACATTCTTCACAAATGATTTCAAATCAAATGTTGCTCCACATGATAAATCGAACCCTCTTAATATTGTCATTAAGCTCAAAGAAGTTAATAAAAAACCTTCTATAAAAATAAGTGATAATCTAGGTAAAAATATGGGTGACGCAAATACTGTCAGTAGAGTTAAGAAAGAGCTAGGTTATCAAGAACATGCCTGGGAAGAAGGCAATGAGTCGCAAAGATGGTAGATAATTAAATGTCTCCGGTAGTGTTCTTACCATTTATAGAAAAAATGATGCAACATTCAATAGTTAAGATCATTTCTTAAAAAATTAGACTAATTAGATAGATACAAGTAGACAAAATGGAACTAAGTTTTGATAATCTTATAAGTGTACTTAATATTGCCAATGGGTCGGAGAGAAGTAATGAGCAACAATGCGCTGAAGCACAATTAAAAAAGTGGGAGATAGAGCCAGGATATCATTTTCTTTTACAAGATATATATATAAAAGAGGATTTACCATTACAGATAAGGTGGTTGGCCGTTATTTGTTTCAAAAATGGAATTGACAAATACTGGAGAGCTTCGAAACAGAATTCTATAAAGAAAGATGAAAAGGTACAAATCAAATCTAGGGCTTTCCAGCTTTTGCATGAAAAGAACAATCAACTTGCTATACAAAATGCACATTCAATAGCTAGAATTGTTAGGTTTGATTTTCCTAGTGAATGGCCAACTTTATTTGATGATATTAGTAAAAGCCTTGAAAACCTTGTTTTTTCCAAAAATGATTTAGTATCCACTAATAATTTACTTATAATTTTGAATCAAATTATAAAAACAGTCTCAATGGTGAGAATAGGAAGAGCTAGGCAAACTATGCAAGCAAAGGCCCCAGTAATTGCACCTGTACTAATTAAGTTATATTTAAAATTTTTTCAAGAATGGACACATACTTTAGATTTGAGTCTAATGGAGATCTGTTACTTATGTTTAAAAACTCTTAGAAGGATTATACCAGAAGGCTATGAACAGCCGCATAAGAACCAAAATATCACAGAATTTTTAAAAATAAGTGTAGAACATTTGCAGGCATTAATTTTAGAGCATGAAAAATATTCATCTGATTTGTTAGAGAGATATGTCAAGTGCTATTGCAAGTTATATGTTAATCTTATAACTAGCAATCCAACGAGTTTTATTTTGTTGAGTTGTACTAGGGATATAATTTCTTCCTTCTTGTCTTTGTTGGAACAAAAAGCTGACGTTATCTACAGAAGTAGTGAGGAGAATGACTTTTGGGAAATTTTGGCGTTAAAGGGATTCCTTATACTTAAAAAGTTTCTATCATATTTATTTAAGAAGGGAGCCGTTACCTTGAAGCAAAGAAATGATAGGGAAGAAGTAAATGCAGCTATAGACATGCTTTCACAAGAATATTTTACTCCACAAGTGATACAGCACTTGTGTGATCTAATTATTAATTGGTATCTCAAGTTGAAGCCTTCCGATTTGGAAAGTTGGCTCTTTGAACCTGAAGAATGGTGCAATGAAGAATTGTCTACCAGTTGGGAATATCAAATCAGACCCTGCGCTGAAAATTTCTATCAGGATTTGATTCTGTTTTTTAAAGAGAACTTGTCTGATTTTGTTCTTAATAAAATATCTAATGAGTTGAAAAAATCCACTTCAGTTGAAGATATTCTTACCAGAGATTCTATTTTATGTACTTTTCAATTATCGTCAGGCTCGATTGCCAATAATGTTAATTTCGATACTTTACTTCGAGACGTTCTTATTCCTGAAGGTTCAAAGAACGATATATTAGAAAACAAAATATTGAAGAGAAGGGTTTGTCTCATAATTAGCGAATGGGTTTCTATCCAATGTTCTAGGGAAAGCAGGGTTGAAATCTATAAGTTATTAATCTCTTTCTTACAACCAAATAACAAACTTAATGATAAGGTAGTAAAATTGACCGCCATTCAAACTTTAAGAGTAGTAATCAATGATTGGGACTTTAACAAACACGATTTTCAACAGTATCTAGACGAATTTGTGGAGCTATCTCTCAATTTTCTTGTCGAAGTACAATTCACTGAGTCAAAGTTATACATTTTGAGTACTTTAATCACATTACTAGAAAGATGCAATCCTCTCGTTACGCATAAAACTTTAATTAATATATTATCACTTATTCCGCAATTTTGGAATTCAAGTTCAAATGAAAATGATACTATCTTAAAAAACTCGTTATTGAGGCTAATGAAGAACTTAATAATAGCTCTTAATGAGAACTCCCCTGAGACTTATTCCATCGCCATTCCTCTCATTGAAGTTTGCTGTTCTGAAAATTCTGAGGACTACTCTTTGTTATCAGAAGATGGCTATGAACTCTGGTTGGCTCTATTACAGTATTGTCCTATATCCGAATCTAGAAATGATGCAATTTTAAGACTATTTAATGCTATTTCTTACGGTTTGTTAAATTCAACGGAAATATTGCCAGTGATAATATCTATTATGAGAAGTTATGCGTTAATTAGCCCCAAGTTCTTCAGTAACGAATCTAATGAAGAACTCTTTAGGATTCTCTCTGGCTATTTGTCTAACATGAGGGATGATGCCTTTTGTATCTTTATTTCTTTAATGGAGATTTTGCTGTTACAAAGCTATAGTGATGAGTCTTCTATCAATAATTTGTACAAAAGTGGCTTGTTCAATGCTATGGTTAATTTTATTTTAGATGATAAGCAAAGCTTGGTTTCAGCTAACAAAGTTTTAATGATAACCTCTAGGCTAGCTTACAGAACAAGTGAAATGTTTCTCCAAATTTTTAATCATCTTTCGATTGATTTTTCTAGTTATATGATGATCTGGCTTAAATATTACAGTAGCAATGGTAATCCCAGAGATAAAAAGATAAACCTATTGGCTATGCTCTCATTATCATTATATGGAATTTTAGAAAGCAATGGCACCATTTTGTCAAATTTCCCAGAAATTCTTAAAAATACTTTATTATTCTTGGAAGAAATCAAAGAAACTGATGAAGGGAATTGCATAGCCTATGAACAGGGCCTCTCATATGAAGGTATTGATGATTATTGCTACTTAGATTCTGACATCAAACCACATGGAGAGAAACTTAGGTACCAAAATTTACTAAGCACAGATCCAGTATATGGAAAAAAACTAGAACTACAATTAATTCAAGTAATTTCTGAATTGAAGAAAGACTTGACCCAAACAGATTTTAATAAGCTTATGAGCCTTAATGATGAATATACAAATGAGAAATTGCAATCACTAGTTCTCTGAATTATCTATATGCAGGTTTTAGGTTTTCAAACCTCAATGACTTTGGTGGCGTTATTAGTTTATATCTTTTCATATAATTACAATTGCTCCTATACATATATATAATCTCAATAAAATGTTTAGAAACAACTATGATAATGATTCCGTTACATATTCTCCAACAGGAAGATTGTTTCAAGTTGAATATGCATTAGAAGCTATTAAACAAGGAAGTGCTGCCGTCGGTATTGTATCAAAGAATCATGTCGTCTTAGTGGCATTGAAAAGAAATGCAGAAGAATTGGGCACTTACCAAAAGAAAATCATTAAAATTGATGACCATATGGGAATTGCTCTAGCAGGTCTAGCTCCTGATGCAAGGGTTTTATCTAATTATTTAAGAAAGCAGGCCATGACCTCAAAGATGATCTTTAATAGGCCCTTACTGGTTTCCAAAGCAGTACTCTCGATTGCTGATAAAGCACAAGAAAATACACAATCATATGGCTCAAGGCCTTACGGTGTCGGCTTGTTGGTTGCAGGATATGACGAGGGCGGTGCACATTTGTACGAATTTCAACCTTCAGGATCCGTCTTAGAATACTACGGTGCAGCTATTGGTGCTAGATCACAAGCCGCTAGAACTTATTTGGAAAGAAATTTAGAAGCTATCCGCTCTACAGAGTCTATTGATGACTTAATCGTTCATGGTTTAAATGCATTGAGGGATACCTTGTCACAAGATGTCGAACTTACATTTAAAAATACCTCAGTTAGTTTTGTAGGAAAAGATGTTGAATTTACAATGCATGACGACGAAGACATTCAACAATGGTTGGATAAATTGGATTCGGTCTCAAATGCTAGAAATAGAGACGAAGGTGACGAATCAAGGAATGATGATGCTGGGGAGGACGACGCATCTACAAATGATAGAATGGAAACTGACGAATAATCAGTTTGATGTAAATTAGAAAATATATATTTTTAATACATAAAAGTGATATGGTGTACTAAATAATCTTTATTTTATCGAAAACTTTGAAAAAGAGATTAGCTCTCACCCTTTCGTAAATTTTGCTGTTTGGTAGCTACCTTTTGAATAGCTGCAAGGCATATTTTCTGAATTTCATTAACTTCCTTATTTATTTCTAGTGGGTTACCCAATATACCATGCTCTCTAATATTATTGATTTGATCTCTCAATTTTTCAACTCTCAGAAGGATAATAGATTTTTCTTCCTCTTCCATGAACTCTCCAAATTGAGTAATGGCATTTTCAGTATCTGCACAAATAATATCAGCCCTAGTAGCATTTTCTACCTGCTGTTTTAATTCAATATCTCTTTTTTTGTTTGTAGTACTGTCGGATATCATATTCTTAATCTCTTCCTCTGATAAAATAAGATCTCCGGAAAATTGTATAGAAACAGTATTATCCTTGCCGTAATATTCCAGATCTTCAGGATAAGGAGTTTTATCTGTAGCAGAAACGTTAATAATACCATCTGCATCTATTTCGAACGAAACTGATATTTGAGGTGTACCCTTGGGACCTAAAGGAATATTGGATAATTTCAAATTACCAATCAGTTTATTATCCTTCACTAGAGATCTTTCACCTTGAAATACTCTGATTTCGACTCCTGTTTGGCCATCTACTGCAGTAGAAAATATTTGCTCCTTTTTTATTGGTACTGCAGAATTTCTAGGAATTAATGGACTGAAAATTCCTCCATAAGTCTCTATTCCAAGTGATAAAGGTGTCACATCTAATAAGACAACATTTTTGATCTGGCCAGACAAAACAGCTCCTTGAATTGCAGCTCCTAAAGCAACTGCTTCATCTGGATTGACCGCAGTGCTAGGCTTTTTCTTGAAGACATCTTCCACAACCTTTCTAATTTTTGGCATTCTGGTCATTCCTCCCACTAGAAGAATCTCATCAATATCCTTTATTTTCAATTCAGCATCTCTAATGCATCTTTTCACGGGCTCAATTGTCTTTTCTATCAAAGGCAAACACATTGTATCAAGTTGATCTTCCGTTAAGTGCATTTTGATATGCTTGTCTTTAGTGATAAAAGGAATATTTATTTCAGTTTCCTTAATATTGGATAATTCGATTTTACATTTTTCTGCTGCTTCTCTAACACGCTGAACTGCCATGCGATCATTCAGCAAATCTAAGCCATTTACTTCCTTGAATGCATTCAAAATATAATCCATGAGTAATATATCGACATCTTCTCCTCCAAGATGAGTATTACCATTAGTAGCTCTCACCTCGAAAACACCACCTTCAATATCTAAGATAGATATATCAAATGTGCCACCACCCAAATCAAAAACCGCAACTATGCCGTCCTTTTGCTTTTTATCAATGCCATAAGCTAATGCAGCTGCAGTTGGTTCGTTTATTACTCTTAAGATGTCTAATCCTATATGTTTCCCTGCACTTTTAGTAGCCTGCCTCTGCGAATCATTAAAATAAGCTGGGACTGTCACAACTGCATGCTTCACAGGTAACTTCTCTTTATTCAAATGCGACTCAGCAATTGATTTCATCTTTTGTAAAATATAGCCACTTATCTCAGAAGGGGAAATCTTCATACCTCTATGGTCTTCTAGATATGCATCCCCATTCTCATTTGGCACAATTTTATACGGTACGTTGTACAAATCTTTCTGAACCTCCATGTCCTCATATTTCCTACCAATTAATCTCTTAGTAGCATAAAAAGTATTATATGGGTTAACTATTGCTTGTCTTTTGGCTGCTACTCCAACAATGTACTCATTATCCTTGAATGCTACAACTGATGGTGTTGTTCGGTCTCCCGTTTCGTTTTCTAGTATTCTTGCTTCTTTATCCTCAACAATAGCAACAGCAGAATTTGTAGTTCCCAAATCAATGCCTATTACTGAATGCTGAAACCTTTGAAAAGATAGAGACTTTGAGTTTGAAAAAATTGACTTACTTCTTGGGATTACAAATTTTAACATTATAAGCTTGACATAAATACTACTAAACGAGATAACTATTCCTCAAATGTAAATCAACATAGATGGTATTTGGTTTATATACAGGAACAGAGTTTCCAGTTGATATCAGAGAATGTGGAAACTTGGGTTCATCATTGAATTATTGACTTCCCTAAAGAATAATAATCCAAGGGTATCGATTCCACAAGAATAAATAATGTATTTTGCAAGAGAACATATATCACATGGTATTTGTTTGGCGGTAACTAATAATTCTGCTTCATATACTTCCATTGACTTTGAAGTTGTTAGAATCGAATAGTATACGTTACTTGTGACATTCCTGCCCTCTCTTACATCTATCAAAATTCCTAAAGTATTGAATTTCGTATGGCCTATAATAGAACCTACCGGAAAATTGGCTTTTCTTGAATTAACTTCATTAAAGTTATGGTATCCTTGTAGAACTTTATAAAATGATATAGGAGAATTTTTATTATTGAGATCAAAATTTTTAGATAAAAAATGATCATCATCCTTTATTTGGAAGTACTCTGCTATTTTATTGCCTTTTTTCATCTCTTTTCTGGTAATTCGATATATCGTCCTAAAATGTATAAAGTTGTTCGAGGAATTTAGCAATTTTTCAAACTCAGAGCAATGCATGTAATCCAAACAGTTACGACTACGTTCGTCATTTAATACAATTTTGACTGCAAACTTGAAGAAGCTATAATCAGCAGGTGATATAAATGAAATTTTTTTTGATAACAAGTCAGCCTCAGATGAAATTTCATTTTTGAATATAAAACGCACTAGTTGGTCTCTTGATAACATTGATTTTGCACCGTGGTTAACATCTAGCGTGAGAAAATATTCTAACATGTATCTCAAATCAACAGGAGAGAGAACATCTGAAATTTTGCTATCAGAGTTAAAATTTAATGATCGGCGTAGATAGTGAGAAATATCATCCCTGGTGAATGCTTGAACATCAAATTGGATATGTACTCCAACTTTGGGAACTAAAAGAATGTAATAATCTTTTAATTTTAAAAAGTTCTTGGTTATGTGTATGTCAATTTTCTCTGTTTTTTCTGTAGATTTGAATTTTATCTCAAAACGTGAAAACAAAAATTTATCAATAATCTTTAGTATTATAGACATCAACACCATGGGATGGCCCCTAGATTCATTTGAGTATACTCGTAGCAAATCAAAATCTTCAATGAAATATTCATTTTGAAACCCATTTTCATGAGATAGATTTTTGATTTTTAAATTGAAGCATACTATTTTTATTATACGCACAATAAAGTGAATAAAGGTTATGCTGTTGAAAAAAATAGCAATGTTTTTTTCATTCTCAGATCGGAATTCTGTTGTTATTCCCTTCCTTTTTTTTTGTACTAGCTCTTTTATAAATATCTCATCATGAAGCATTTGATAGATGCTTTGTAATTTTCTTTGTCTATTACATATAAGTTTATGAAACGATTTATCGAATAGACTTATCCTAAACCAGAAAAATTCATAAAAACTTAATTTATGTGACTTGTAGTTATCAAAATGAAGATTATTAAGAAATTCAAAAGCAATTGCATAATTTTGAACAATAATAAGATTATGAACTAGCGACAATTCAGGCAATTTGGTAAAGTTTTGAAGAGAATCTATTGATTTTTCCATTTCTTTTTCTAGCATTCTTGATTTGTTAATGAATATTGGAAGATACTCTAAATCGTCAGTTAGAATATCAATAAAATTTGCAATATTAAACTTTCCTCGAGGCGTATATCTCCGTAATAATTTTTCAAATAGAACATCCTTATTATAAAACCCAATAGACTCGGTGAATTTGCGAAATTTGATATCATGTTTGGTATGTGTAGATTCTATTTTGCTGCCTAACTCATAATCTATAATTTTATTTCTCCAATTTATGGCTAATATTCGACTCCAGATTTGTTCATCTCTCAATTTACTATACAACTTTCGATTTGATTTCAATAGATTTATGACATCATTTACACATAAGCAGCCCTTGAAAATGATTAGATACCATATATCGACTGGCAAGTCTGTAGCTTTCATGAGGCATATGTCACAATACGAGTTTTGTCTTATATGTGCGCCCTCAGTCTTCAAATTATTTTCACATCAAAATGATAAAAGTTCAAATTTTTGTCATGAGATTAAAAGAAAAAAATTTTGTAATTTCAATATGGGCAAAAGAAAATCACAATCTAAAACAGCAGACAATAAAAGATTTAAAGTTAATACTTTTATAGATCCCGGCACTAGTGGAATTTATGCAACTTGTAATAGAGGAAGAGAACAACAATGTAGAAAGGAGTTGCTAAACTTATTTTCAGAAAAACTCGAGCAGTACTATAATTTAAGTGAATTCAATGATGCATCGGATAATGAAGAGAAAGAAACTTTATCTATAGAAGATCAAATAAAAAAAGAATTGAGTGAAATGAAAGAAAATAAAAACTCAAAGAAAGAGTTTATGAAGCCCATTGAGCTTGGTTGTGAATGCCTTATATTTGTTAAAACAAGGTCCCCCATTGATCCTGAGACTTTTGTGGAAAGGATCTGTAGTGAGAGCTTAGAATCTAAATCAAAGACTACCCGATTTACTCAAAAACTTACCCCTATTACTTATTCGGCTACTCCAACTATCGATGAAATTAAAAAATTAGCCAAAAAAGTTTTGAAGCCTCATTTTCACAGTGAAGTTGGTCAAAAACCTTACAAATTTGCTATTCAAATCTCCAGAAGAAATTTCAATGCGATATCTAAGGATGAAATGATAAAGAGTATAGCTGAATGTGTTGGACGTGATTTTGGTCATTCAGTTGATTTGAAGAACTATGACAAACTAATTCTAGTTGAATGTTTCAAGAGCAATGTCGGTATAAGTGTTGTCAATGACTATGAAAGATTAGAAAGATTTAATTTACAACAAATATTCGAAAAAAATTCCACAGACGATAACTTCCTATCAAGGGTCAAAAATAATGGAGCTGAATCAAAGCCTGAAGTGGTTACAGTCAGTTCAGAAGTTACTTCTACATAAATTGATATTTCAGTTTTAGGTCATGTATAAATTTCTTTAAAAATGTAAATAAGTTAGATCAAAATTATTGATTCTTTAAATTCTATGACTTGTTTCCAAGCAAGCCAATCTGCTTCACTGTGAGGTATTAATCCCATTTTATACAATTTCCATACTCCTACGGACATACTAAGTAATTGAGATGAAATGAAACATATTTTGGTGAGTAGTATATTGTTGAAATTGGACTTAGTTTGAAGATTTTCAAATAGTTTATTTGTATCTGTAAAAATCGCCTTAATAGGGTTCCATAAAAGCATCAATGTCATCATAATAGGAATCATTTGAAGCGAATTTCCCGTCATATAGCTCATAATAAGATTCATTGGTATTGATTTTGCAGGAGCAAACGCTATTTCCCAAGCCTTCTTTAGTTTCAATTCATTCAATTGTTCATCACTTATATTTTTGATCGAAGAATTGTATTCCTTACTTCTACCACTTTCCTCCAACCCTAAGGGATATTGTATTTCCTTCTCACCTTTAAGTCTTACTTCCACCTTAGGATTATATATTTCATTGAATTTTCCCATTTATCAATTGAGTTCTGATTTTATTGAGTATTAAGTTGTGTTCGTCCGATTTGATAAAAAGCCTATCTGATGTTATATGCAGGCATCTTGCGGTCTGGCAGATACAAGGGAATATTATTCATGTTGCTTGATCACTTCAGAGCAAAATACTTTGCTAATTTGAACAGAAATTTAAGCAACTCATTGAGTTCAGTGTTAGCTGTCTATAATTTTGTCGAGGATGAATAGTACAACTTCTTTTAAAGGAAATCCGTTAAACAAAATAATTGCTTTGTCTATTGTATTGTCCATGGGATTCCTTTTGGTGGTTCTAGCTGGTATTTATGGTAATTGGTTTCCCATAATAAATGGAATAATTTTTGCAATAGCATACGTTCCTATCCCAGTTTCAAAGGCTTTGTCAAGTAGTAGTGACTACGATTTCAATTTTGATCCCGGCTCCTCCTCTGCTAGTGGATTTTTAAAAGAATCTGGCTTGTTTTTATCGGCATTTTTGGTAGTGACTGGCTTTTATTTACCAATTTTATTACACCATTGTCATATTTTAACTAAAACAGCAATGATATTAACTATAATCGGAGGAAGTTTAATCTTTGGAACAGTATATACATTTAATCTGTATTTTGATGAAAATGAAGAAGCGGATGAGCTTGGAGCCTTAGGTGGGGGTGTTATCTAATTTCTACATACTACATAGATTTCTCTTCATCTTTTCATTAGAATTATAGTGTTTAAATTCAAAGATAACTGTAGTACTACTACTAAAAATCTTGGTTACACGTAAATTGAGGAACTACACTACTCGCGAAAGTCTCAAACAAAAAAGCAGATTAACTATATCAATTATAATTGTTTTCTTCAACCAAGGATGACAATTTCCATTCAAGAAATGGCCCTAGCAGAGCGTGAAATTTCTATGGCTCAGCAGTTGAGAGAAAAGATTACAAATGAAGAATTTAAAATCTGGAAGAAAACAGTGCCACTTTTATACGATACAATTCATACACATGTTTTAGATTTTCCTTTATCAATTCAATGGTTACCAGATTACACTTTGTCTGACAATAAGAACTATATTAATGTTAAGTTTTTATTTGGATCAAATAGTCAGCATCATACTCATGATTATTTAAAAATGGCTTCACTAAGCTTACCCAGCACTTTGGCTGTTAACTTTTCAGAGTTTTTACCAAACTCACAAAGTATACCTATTCCAATGTCAAATATGTCTAGCGAAGCTAACAGTTTCAAAATATTGGCAAGCTGGAAACACAATGGACAGATTAATAAGTTGAAATCGTCTCCTAATTATACAAAAGCCTTAACGTTTGACAATCAAGGTATTGTTCATTTATTTGACTTACAAAGTAAAGATGTTACAGATTTTAAATATCACAAGCTTGATGGTAATTGCTTGGAGTGGATCACGAATGAGCAATTTTTGTCTGGAGCTAATGATTCTCAGATTGCTTTGTGGGATGTCTCAAAGCCTTCAACTCCTATTCAATTATTTAAAAGTCACAATGCAAGAATAAATGATTTATCGTTCAATTCTAATGCGAAAAATATATTCGGTTCGGTTTCTGATGACCTGTCGACTCAGTTTCATGATATAAGAGCTACAACTAGGAAAACACCAGCGATTAAAGTTGAGACTACGCATATACAAAATGCTCTCGAATTTCATCCCGACTCTAGTACGTTGTTTGCAACTGGTGGTAATGACAATGTCATCAACTTATTTGACCTTAGAAGTCCCAGCATCCCATTCCGTAAGCTTTTCGGTCATAATGGCAGTGTTCAAGGCTTGAAATGGGATTCATCAACTCCATCGACCTTAATATCCTGGGGTTTAGATAAACGAGTTATTACTTGGGACTTGAACAACTTGGAAGAGGAATTTTCTTATCCCACTGAAAACCAAGAGCAGACTAAAAAGAAAATTGTCAATAAAGTGGATCCTTGCTTAACATTCATTCATGGTGGTCATACAGGAAGAATAAATGACGTTGATATACATCCTGAAATAAAAAACCTATTTGCTAGTGTAGGAACTGACAATTTATTGGAGATATGGAAGCCTAAAACCATTTTTTCTGAAGAGGAAAGTATGGAGGATAGTGAAGAGGAGCTGGCTGCTATAAAGGATTCTAAAATGAAATACTTTCAAAACAATCCAAAAGATGAACCTGATACTCAAGATACAAAGAGAGGTTCTGGAGTTGAAGATGTGAAAATGTCTGATTGAAAATGAAAAAAATTGAATTGTATCAAAAATAGTTCCATGTTTCTTGTCTGTAATATACAAATATTTTCTTTCAATAAAAAAAGATTACACCGTATATATTTAAAAATATTGTATGCAGTAGTGTAATTTATAACCTGTAACTGGGAGTAACAGACTTGAAAACTAAAAGTAATTCACAATAAATGTCGGCGAACAGTCCATTTCAAACTCCTTCGGAGGGAGCTTTATCTAGGAATATGGATAAAGAATCGGATACCCTTCATGAGACGAACAGAAAAAGGAAATCAAAATCGCCAACTCTTCCATTTAAAAAATCCAAACATGAAATGGATGAACCTTCATATTCTAATTTTTCATATATGAATGACGAAGAATCGCCAGAAGAAATCGCAAAACAATATAAAAAATTTATGAGCTCGCCGAAGTTTAATTTGAATAGTGAGGAGGTTTTTTGTATTTGTAGGAGGCCTGACCATGGTGGTGAATTGATGATATCTTGTGACGGATGCGATGAATGGTACCATTTTAAATGCATGAAGTTGGATAAAAGTCATTCTAATTTAATATCTAAATTTTTTTGCAAATTCTGTCTGTGGAAGGAAATTGGCAATACCAAATGGAAGAGGAAGTGTAGGCTAAGAGAGTGTTATGCACCAATTAAAGCCGATGATAATTCCAAGTATTGCTCCGAGGAACATGGAATATTATTCATGAAAGAAAATTTGGTTGAAAGAAACAGATCATTACAAGACTTGAAACTCGGTGAAATTAGCGATGTTTTGAGATTTGTCGATAATAATTATAATAAGTTGATGGAACTTGGTTCAATTTTTCCAGAATTGGAAGAAGTTTTAGACTTTAAAGAAAACAAATCAAAAATTGATAAATTTCCTGAAGATGTTAGAGAAGGTCTAACTGACATTAATGAGAAATTAATCAAAATCTCTAATTCAATTGAAAAGTACGAACTGAACATAGCGCATATTCATAAGTTCAAAGAGATGATCAAAGTTATTAATGATGAAGCCACTGCTTTGATTTATCCATTGTCAGAATCACTTGATATTGTACACAAAAAAAACCTAAAGAAGTCCAATTCAAAGGAAATGGATGTATGTTGCTTTTACAAATACCTAACTGATCAAAATCAAGACAAAAAGATTACAAAAAAAATAAACGATCTAATTGACAATGATCAAGATTGCAAGGATTACATAGATCGGCTTATAAAATTTATTAAATGGAGTAGGGAAAATGATACTGGAGATACTTGGTTTGATGATTCGATTTGTATTCAAGATAGAAAAAAATGCATCAGACATAGTGGATGGTGGAATTTAATGAATGATGAAATAGCAAAAAGTTTAGAGGAGCTCAAAAATTCCTACAGCAACTTGAATGATGAAAAAATACTAATATTGAAGGATTATAGTATAAATGTTTATGAGTCGAACTATCTAAATAATGTATAGTAGTTATAAACATTATTCTTTTTTCAAACCATTTATAGTAGCAACAACTTTCCTTGAGTGTCTGTAGGTCCTAAATTCAAGAAGATAGATTCCTTGCCAAGTACCGAGATTTAATCTACCTTTGGTTATTGGAATTTGCAAACTTACACCAACAGTGCTGCATTTTACATGGCCAGGCATATCATCTGGTCCTTCATCAGCGTGGATATAGAAGTCACCCTCTGGAACCATACGATCAAAAGATGCAGTCATATCTTCTCTCACATCTGGGTCACAATTTTCGTTCAATGTTAAGGCAGCACTTGTGTGAGTTAAAAATAAATGTAAGAATCCAATTTCATAATTTTTAACCTGAGGAACATGGGATAATACCTCCTCCGTAACAAGGTAGGAGCCTTTTGATCTGGGTTGCAAAGAAAATTTTACCTGGTCCCAAGATGACATTTCTTTTCGTATCTGTTAATCTAATTAAAGCAATAATTGCTTCGACTAATTTGGAGAATTCGTTATCGATTTCAAAAAAATAGACTACAACATATTCTCACGTGGATAAATAGAAATTTAATTTTAAATACATAATTTATCGATATTCTTTGGGTTAATATTTTCTGACATGAGACATATGACTTGCAACTGAAATAATATCTGTTAACATAGAAAAAAACCCTTCTATTATTCTTCGTATTAATCTTTTTTTGAATAGTTTATCAATTTTGAATTATTAGGTCTGATTCAAGTAATTATCAATCATTAGTAAATAATTGCTGTTTGTTCATCTCATTTCATTTGCAACATTACATAAGTCAATTAGTCAGTTGATATATATTTTCTAGGACATCAGCTATTGTACGGTTTCCAGTACTAAATTATTTCTTTGCAAAGATCATATAATTTATATGAACCTTCAATATTAGTTGAGTTTTTATATAAACATCTATGCAGTCTTATTTTGATCAATACAATGAAGGGCTTAAAGACTGGTTCCAATTGACCTAACGATATAGATTATTTGAATTGATTCCAAAAATCAAAAAAAAAAAATGTTCCTGTTATCATATTCTGCTAGAGTATTTAAATTTATATATTATATTCCAATTATTTAAGAATTCATTTGATTTTATATGAATTCGCAAAAATTCTTCGAAAGTTGCAAAATTAGTGCAAATTTTGTTTTGATTTCTTATATTCTTATAGTGGAATTATTTGATCTATTTTATTTTTGTTCAAATAATTTGTCAGTGGTCTTTGTACTACCCACTGAATTAAAAATACACTACAAAGTACTTTGTTGATTCTATGGAATGATTACGATAACTTCAAAAAACCGAACTTAAGTCCATTAATTTTTTTGATACAAAATATATTTTCAAGAGAAAAGCTCCTCATGAAGAAGCCAAAGTAGAACATATTTTCATTGCAAATTAACTATGCTTCATTTATAAATTGCGTCGAGAAATCAAGGTTACCGAAAAAGTTTTGAATTAAATTTTATGCACATACAATCTAATATCTTTCATATACTACCAAGAATTGGGATACACGAATTTAAAATTAATTTAAAATCAGGGTTGGTTTGAAATGTTGTCAATGAAAATAAAAAAAAATTTTAGTGTAAGAAGTAAGTAATACATAACTTGGAATATATGAATGCGTACTAGCTACTTTAAATTGGAACTAAACATTAGATCGGAGAATAAATCAATCAGAATGATTTATTCTTATTTGGATACAAAACAAGAAATTTGGTTGATATCATAATATTATATTCGTGATTTTTAATTGTTGTATTAGGATTTGCCAGTCGTTCTTCAGATAGATCTATTGGTTTCAATAAACGTAGGAAGTAAATGAAAGTAAAGCTATGTTCAGATAAATGAAAATTCATGAATTATTCTCAAATACTTTATATGTCTTTTAGTAATATTTGAAATAGAAACTATAAATTATATATGGATCGAGATTTAATAAGGTAAACAATAACGCGATGATCATTAGCAAATCTTTCTTTCAGGCATAAGAAAATTTCTCATATCACTTATCAATAATAGAAAACAGTCAGTATAAGCAGTCTAAGCATCTAGAGGTACTTAAAAATCTCCATTTTGTATAAATAATAAGCTCAATCTCGGCGAATTAAGACACGCTAATCATTTGATCTTTTTACCGAAGAAAAAACTACTTTTTGAATATATGAACCTTATTGCTTGCTTGTAGTTGACTTGCTGATACCATAGTTCCTATTTTAAGCATTTCGGAGGTTATACCCCATATTATCGCATTTTTTGTCGTGTTATTTTGAAAGCGCTAGTATTTTGGTGGTTTCCCACTTTTGCATTGATTGAAATGCTTCGTAAATCCTAAGAAAAATAATAAAGAAAGTCTTTTTGTAGGCACACCAAGAGTATTCCAGAATTTTACACTTTAAACGAACGATTTAAATTGCATATAATACTTTCAAGGTTAAGGATATTGATATCTCTTTCAACGACGTTAATACTGATCTCTTTAAATAAATCAACTTAGCATCATGGAGATCAAGTACCTTAGTTATGATTTGACATAATAATAGTACAAAGCGTTAACAAAATTTTCCTATTATCAACAAAATTTTTGTGTTATAGCTAATATCCATAACTAGATTTTTATAAATAACATTTGAAGATAAAAATGAGACAGAATTTATTATTGCCAAGTTTATAAGTAATTGATATAGTAATCCTTCATCTTACAACAGCACTTGATCAAATATATTAGACATTAATAAGCAAATTGGTTTTATTACGTGATATGTCAAGAATTTTTGGTAATGCTTCTGAATTCAACAGCCCGCGGGGTTCAAATTAATAGTAAATGAAGGAAACACAAGATAATATTCAATTATAGTACCTTCTTGTAAGAAACTCACTATTCATAGCACTGAGAAAATGGAAAAAAATACGAGCTTTTTTATCTCTTGTTAGTCTTTATGTTTAAATAGTTCTATTTTAAACATGCTTAAATTTGGATTGTAGAGTTCCAAGCAAAATGATTAAATACACATAAATGAATATGGTAGCCATGAGCAATATATGTGGCAATTTAATTGGAAATGAAGTGATAAAAGCTTGACATAATTAATGATGTCATATTGCAATGTGATTCTTCAATTTTGATCCAATCATTTGACAATGAAGTAAAAAAGAGATAAAATAGTAGAGCACTATTCATCTGAAATGAAAGGCTAAAGCTTCTAAAAAACTTTCAATATCAACAGCCAAAGCAGCTGGATTGCGATCTAATATCTCGCAGGTGTAGTAGATGTGTTCTGATATAATTTTACTTATATAAATACATCAGATAGAAAATCATTACTCGTGATTACTATATTTTTTACAGGATAAATCAATTTCACGTGAATTTAATCATGTGAATTCTAATAACAATTATAAACAAACCTCTATCGTTGCAGCAAAGATGTCCAAGAAAAGAAGACTAAGAATATATATATATAAGCGATCCAAGAGAGAATAATTAAAAATTACATCGATTATAAAAACTTCTATAAAATGTATCCTGCAAAAATTAAGCGCCAGTTAGATCCATTTGAAATTCACAATCTTCAAACACAAGAAAATATCAAGCGTATGAAGAGGCAAAAGCGACTAAATATACTTAAAGGTTCTGCAATTAATTCTGAGACAACACCACATACTCTGGAGCATCCTGAGAAGTTCAAACATAAATATTCTATGGCGACTCAATTAAGACAACCATTACAAGACAAATCAAACTTTCCTCAAGCAGTAGTGACACCAAAAGTTGCCCACGAAGCTACTAATACTCCAAATATAGTCAATTTTGAGCATTGGATTACCTTTCAGAACAAGTTTATTACATCTCATAACACAAACCTGGAAAAATCTACAAATCATATACCCAAAGGAGAAAATGGCGTTATAAAAAATACAATATTTCAAAAGAAGTTGGCTGGAAGTAGAATCTCAATATTTGACGTATCGTCTCACATTAAAAAGACCAAATTTGCAAATATATTCAGAAATGGATTGAATGAAAAATTTTTTAGTATACTGAAAGAGTTTTCGTCATCTGATCTATATGATATTAATCTAGATGGAAGTGTGGAAAGAACCTTATATTCTTTAAAAAAATTTGTTCAATGGTTCAAGTTGAATAAATTTGATTACATTGTTGTTTCGAAACGTTTTTACGAGATCCACAACAAGTTCTCTGATAAACATAAAAATAATAATAGCGGGTATAAAAATTCAGTGATTAATGAATCTTTACATAAACTACTAGAAAAGATAACTTACAAAAGAAAGGTTCCAAATAAATTAGTCGGAACCCTTTATAATCAACGATACATAAGAAAGGAATATCGAAGTGATAAAACTGACCCAAACCCCACTCATTCTCTTAAAAAGATTAACAAATTAGGTAAATTCATTTATGCTGCTGAAGTAATGGATCTTCAAACTTACAAAGTAAGCCTAGTTCTATTAATAAGCACGGATACTGGAATTACATTGTTACCTAATGATTTAATGGTTCTATCATCCAGTTCAATTTATTATCAAGAAATAAGTAATAGGAAAGTGCCTACATACACAAATTGGCAAGTTTACAAATATGATGCGATTCATTTAGAGCTGTTTGCGTAAATTTTCAAAATTATTCCAACGTTGAGAATTTTTAATCCTTATAGCATATCAGATAATAATCAGATAACCTTATTGTCATATTGCTCTATGATTATCAAATACAACAAACCAAAAAAAAAAAACTCATAAGGCTCCCAGCATATGATTAAGAGCTATATACTAAATTATAGAGAGCGAAGTACATAGCAAGTACAAATGAAGGATTGAAGCTCTATTTCCAATAGTTGAAATTTTGTTACTACTAGAAAAAGTTCAAGTGTGCTTCTACTAAGCATAATTGGTCAGATAACTTATAAGAAAACAGGAACTTGCTATTTCTTTATTGTTAAAAACTTCCAAATACTTCACTATATACACCTTTGTATATAGTATATTTAATAAAAGCTATATACTCTTGGGTTGTCTTACCTATTTATGAGTGAAATACTCCTTTAAGTCAATTCTATCTAGAAAAGATTTATTCATATTCTATTTCATAATTTCTAACCTCAAAAGCTTCCAACCATTTATTATAATTTGCTATATTTATACTTTATATTATAGTTCTTCATCTTAATTCATCTTAATTGCTTTTTCTTAGTAACTGCGATAATTTGTAATAACTTGCAAAGAGGTTTACAATTCATAGCCCTAAGTTCAAAGAAACAAAATTTATAAGTTTTCAATCTTCTAAAGTGCTAAAAGTCATTATACAGAGCCAAAATATCAGCAAAGATGATTAAATATTGAAAATTTTGGTAAATGTGTCCTCTTAAAGAAAAATCCATGAATATTTGATAATAATAATAATAATAATGCACGTGTTTTTTATAAATAACAATCTAATTCTGGCATATTGATTGATATGCATGATTGAAAAAGTTGCAACTCAACCCAACTTGATATGATAAGTCCGGCTGAATTTGAAATTTGGTATTGAAGAAAATTAACAAAGAACTTTAATGATATAATGTACACTGGATTAGCCGATATGGAAAATTCCGAAGGTCCGTCAGATCTGAAAAATTTTATTAAACTGGAAAAAATTTTAGATTAAAAATGAATAGCTTCCCTAGGAAAATTAATTCTGTACTTCTTCTTCAGCATTAATACTAGAGTCCTGATTGATAGAAGTTTAATCTTTAAAGAAATTTATTCAAGTTGCTAATATAGCTTATACTACAGTGATGGTAAAAAGTTATTATTGAATAAGCTTAGCAATTTATGTAAAAGTGAAGATAATGTGTGAAAATATTGCAACACGCTAAGACAAAGAAAATAAAAAAGAAATGATCAATGCAATATAATTAGAATACTTAGTTTGTGTTTAAAAGCACAACACGAGAATAAATTGCTTCAAAGAATGAAGTCCATTAATATAAAAATTTTTTAGATTGCAGATAATGTTACTGACATTTTATTACCAGAACTAAAATTTGCTAAAATTGTAAAATAAATTAGCCAAATAATAGAAGAATATTTAAATTTCTATCATATTCCCACATCATAGTATTTGAGAGGAACTAATTAAAAAGATTGAATATAGCTGATATACTTAAAAGTTTAGATCTGGTTTATCTTGATAGCTAACCAATGAATTATAAAAATAAGATTTAGGAAATTAATTCGTTAAGTTTGTACCAAATATGAAGATTGTGGCGAATTTTATTGTTTATTGTAAAAGTAGGGTGCTACATGACACGTTATTTTAATTTTGCAAAGATAATTCTCAACGAAGAAAGAGGAATAATATTTTAGAACTTGAACTTATCTGAGACTTGGAAATATTAATTAGGAAATGCCAAAGATAAAAGGTCCATAATTCTGGTGTTATTTTTTAATTCATATTTCTGACTAGAAATATGATTATCAGCAGATAATTTATCAACACTGTAAATATTTCCTTTAAATTTTACGAGTAATACTTTAACAATAATTAGAATGAAAATATTTAGTACTAAATTATTTGTGAAAAATATATAGAAACTCTCTGTATTTTAAAAAAACAAATTAAAAATTTGAATTGATATATTTTATAAAAATAACAAATTAAATGGAAATACCTTTCAGTAAAAGTTATGTGGAGCTTTGAAAGATGTCTTATATAATGTCTTAAAGATACAGAGCACAAAAAA
>JAJMAU010000025.1:0-53550 GCA_030565025.1 Schwanniomyces yamadae
ATAAATTTCACTTAAACCAAATTGTTGAAGATGAAGGTAAGAACTTTTCGTTGGGAGAAAGGCAATTGATTGCATTTTCAAGAGCTGTTGTTAAGAACTCAAAGATTATTATTTTAGATGAGGCTACATCATCAGTAGATTACAAAACCGATAGCAATATTCAAGAAGTAATTGCAAGTGAATTCAAGGATAGCACAATATTGTGTATTGCGCACAGATTGAAAACTATTATTAATTATGACAGAATCATGACATTAGATAAGGGACAGATTGCAGAATTTGACACACCTTTGAATTTATTCAATAAGAAAGACGGTGTTTTCAGACAAATGTGCGATAAGTCGAATATAACTGCGGATTATTTTAATTAGTTTTGGATATTGAGGAAGTTTTTTTAAATAGGTTTAGAAAGTATATCTGTAAGTGCAACTTACATTATTTTGATAAGCAGAAGTTAATTAGATTCAATTTTGTAGGAAAAAACATCTGATAGTAAACTTTTTTTTTTGCCACCTTTTTTTTTAAAGACTAACCCCAAACAGATAAAACGTATTGATTATTTAACTCGTCTTATGCATGATTTTGCCACCAGAGGACCTACCAGGAAACTAACTAACAATTACTAAAGTTACTTGCTATTATGAAGATCTTGATCAACCTGAAATGCAACTTTTCCTTTTTCGTTTTGCCATCTATTAAAATTAATTGCAACATTCTAAGACAGAGTAAGTGTTCGACAATTTAATAATACAATCTGAATTAGATTTCTTAAAATACCTGATTAGATGCGAAATCTGTCTAAAATAAATTATAGCTCATTGATCATGTCGTGGGGTCTATAATAGATTTTATATATGTAAGCTATTAGAATTTTTTATAGATTCAAAAACTAATTTGAATGATATGATCGGTTCCATATGTTTTTTCGAACAATAGATGCGTACGTGACAGAACTGTAATTTTATGCGAGTTTCCGGTGCGGAACAAATGCAATTCTACAGGTTAGATATAAACATAACATACAAATTGTAATTTTTGGAAGTAGTTATTAATGATAATACTATATGAAAAAATGGCTACGGAGTCTCCCTATGATGAGCCGAGATGCAATATAAGTCCCAGAAGCGTCTTCTAAGCTTTATGTTTAGGGAAAAAGAGGTTCCACTACCTGAAGAATCAGAACGGAAACCATTCCCAGTTGATAAGGCTAACTTTTTAAACAAATTGTTTTTTTGGTGGTTGGTTCCAATATTGAACGTGGGATACAGAAGAGCTCTACATAGTGAAGATTTATTCCGTCTTACAGATGAGATGAAAGTAGAACTATTAGCGGAAAAATTCAATAGCCACTTGCATCCATACTCGTATAGATTGCACTTTTTTGCTTCTGTTTTAACCCTCTTGTTGCTAAAAAATTAATTTCATTTGTTGAAACTAAAATTATGATCCCTTTGACCTATGTTGGGCCAGGCATAGGCTACGCAATTGCTATATTCTTGCTACTTTTGATTTCGGGTTTTACATTAAATCATTTCTTCTATTTATCTTCATGCCTTGGGTTTGAAATAAAAGCTGTGTTGATGAGTGCATTGATGAAAAAATCATTTACTTTGAATGATCATGCACATCATAACTATCCAACCAGTAAAATGAATTCAATGATGATGATAGATTTATCTAGAATTGAAGAGGAGTTCGTATTTTCAGAATACTTAAAACTATCAATATTCCATGGATTGCATTGGCTATCCCAGTCTTAGCTCCCATTTTTATCGCTATCGCCAATTATTATCAAGCATCCGCAAGGGAGATTAAAAGGCTTGAAGCAGTCAAGAGATCATTCGTATTCAATAATTTTAATGAAGCACTAAGTGGGATGAGTACCATCAAAGCATATCGTTCCGAAGCTAGATTTTTTCGGTTGAACCACGATTTGATCAATAAGATGAACGAGGCATCTTACTATTGTGTATGCAAATCAAAGATGGCTAGCGATACAATTGCAATTTTTAGCTGCTATTTTCGTATTAATTTTATGTTTGTTGTGTGTGAATAGAGTATTCCATATGGCAGCAGCGTCAGCTGGTTTATTGATATCGTACTCTCTTGTACTTGCGGATCAATTTTCCATGACTCTTACAACAGAAACTTTTATTAGAGCTATGACACTTTATTTGATATTTATTAGAAGACACCTATTTCATGGACTTGTTGAAATTTTGACGTTGTTGTTTTTAATTTATGTTGTATATGAAAGATATACTCATTAGATAACCGAATATAAATTATTATTTAAAAAATTGGAACACGGAACATTTTAAGCCTTCTATCTTTAAGTTATCTCCGCTTCAAATGTTACTTCAATATTCCCCAGCTTCGAAAAGATATGGAATATAGTGAAATCAGTGGTCGCTGCAAAATTACTGCTCTGGGTAATTTCACACATAAGAAATTTTTGTAATGAGAATAAGTATGATATTTCCTACGAGCTTTTACATATTGAAATAAACATGTGATATGCTTTATCACCCTATTGAAATCATTAATCACTTCAATTATTTCATATGTCCAGGGATATTCGCAAGATTTGAAAACAATCTATTGAAATAGCACATGTCAAGAATGTATTCAAAAATTCCCTTAAATTGAATATTTTTCAGTAAAGGAATCATCCTGTTCCATTTTACTACTTTGATTACTATAGGTAATTTCGGATTATGTATTAAGTGGAGAAGTTAGCTTTCTATGTGTACTAACATATATATGAAGATGATTTATCCATTTTTTTAATTACAATTCTTGGCCCAAAATCAATTCGATGAAAAGCTCACGGATAGTTATATTTTTTTACTTCATGTGTGAACTGTTTGTATTAGCAGCGGTTATTCCACATTCAAGGCGATTCCTATCACCATTGAAGCCCTCAGAGGATCCATTTTATGATCAGCCTGATGATCTTGAAAAATACCACCCTGTTGAAGTCATTGACTATAGACTAATGAATACATCATACGGTATTTTATACTTACCTGAGAAAGTGAAAGAGGTTTATCAATTTTTGGTACGTTCGGAAGATTCTCATGGAAATCCGAACGCAATTGTGACTACTCTTTTCGTTCCATATAATGGTGATCCAAGTAAGTTGATATCGTATCAGGCAGCAGAGGATTCTGCATGTTTCGATTGCTCCATATCTTACGCTCTTCAAATAGGTGCCAGCTTAAATACATTTGCTACTGCTCAACTTGAAATGCTTTTGATTCAATCCAGTTTAAATACAGGGGGCTACGTTGTGGTACCCGATCATGAAGGTCCAAAGTCAACTTTTATTGCGGGACGCCAAGCAAGCTATGCTGTATTAAATTCTATCAGAGCAGTTTTAAGCTCAGGAAATATGACTGGTATCAGTGATGATGCCAGTGTGGCACTTTGGGGATACTCCGGTGGGACAGTAGGCTCTCTTTGGGGGGCATTTTTGCAACCTACCTATGCTCCTGAAATAAATTTGGTAGGGACAGCAGTTGGTGGAATAATCATCAACATAACCCACATTGCTGAATACAATTTAGGTCATCTTTTTGCTGGATTTGTTTTCACTGGAATTGCTGGCCTCAGTAGAGAGTATGCAGAATTTGATGATTATGTTAGGCTGATCATGTATCCAGAATTTACACCTAAGTTTGATAAGCTTTACAATCAGTGCTTAATCCAATACTTACCTGAATTTTTATTTGCAGATCTTACTGAAGCCATATCATTAGGTGATGAAGTTTTCTCAGAACCAATTGTGCAAAATGTAACAGATCAAAATAACTTGCTTTTATTAGATAATCTTCCCGAAACTCCACTCTACTTCTACAATGGAATTTATGATGAAGTCATCCCTGCTTCTGATGCCGATGAGTTGTACAATCAAATTTGTAATTTGGGTGCCTCAGTTGAATATCACCAGGATATTCTTAGTGACCATTTAACCGAAGCGGTTTTTGGGGCTGGGGTGCTATTACTTGGTTGGATGCAAGACTTAATGGAAGTGAAGCTTCTGCAAGTTGTTATAAACATTTCGGTATTTCTAATACATTGAATACCCAAGGTATTGAGGGTTTGGAGGAATTGGCTGAGGGAATATTGCACAATGTACTTTAAATTGAGTAGTTGAGTAGTTGACTTGATTTTAATTATTGGCTTATAATTTTTTTTATTAATAATTCTTAAATTTGAAAGAAAAGGCAATAATTACGGAGAATACCCTTTTTTTTTGAATTTATGATTTTCTTTAAATAATACATCAGTATAAGACATTTGATTTAAATTAGGTTTTCTATATTTTTTAATTTCATAAAATGTTTATCCAGGCTTTTATAAAGTCTATTCAATCACAGAATGCAGTAGATAAACGGTTTCATATTAGATATATTGTCTTTGCCTAATTATTCGTTAGTTATACTAGTGAAGCTGCATGAAATTTGTTCCTGAATATAGAAACTCTAGAAACTGTGAAAATGTATTCATTTACGAGAATTACTATGCGAATTTTTGTTTGCAGGCTTTAAATAATATGTCTTTCAAATTACACTTTATGATTTTGTGAAACGAGATCTTATCCTTGTCTTACATAAATAATTTTAGACAGTTTAGCAATTTACTAAGGTTCCCGATTTAATTGAATCTTAAAGTTAATTCAGTTAGAAATTTTCAACCTTTTGAGATAACTATAATTTGAAATCTGAATTAGATTAATCTAAAGATATTATCTTTTTGTTTTCAATAAACTATTGTAACTTGGTATTTTATTTCGTTCAGCCTCAAAATATATAAAATCTCGAATTGTAATATGTGCTTTAGTTAGGTGCAATGTAATTGAAAATTTGCTATGCACACTTTGAATAATATTTGGTTGTCAACTATAGCCATCGCTAAATTACGCATGGCAAAGAGTCCTGTCTTATAGTTATCATTATGATTATCTCTAATAATTTTTCGAACGATCCAACCATGGATGTGGCATTGCTATTTCTTAAATGCAGCGATTGCAATGAGGAGATGTCATAGTATTGATGTTCTACTTCATCTAAGCTTGAAAATTATTGAAAATTTAGTTTATTCAAATACAGACATGATTTTTATATGAAAATTAAAATCTTTTTATATCTTCTGTTATGAAGCATTGAAGGATTCAGGAGACTTTACGAAATTCAGCTTCGAAAGGAAAGGTACTTAATTATGTCACATCATACGTAGTTGCCCGTTTATTTAAGTTATAATATTTTTGACCTGTGAAAATTAGATCATTAGTTCTTTATTTTGAACTGCTCTTTTATTTGGACATATTTTCAAAATTTAAAATATAGGGATGATTGAACGCTAATAAAAATAGTATTCTTGCAATCAAAAATTCGGTTTATAGGGCAGTAAATGTGACAAGTTCTAGCAGTATTAATACCCAAATATTCAAGAAGGCAAATATCGGAAATTCAGCTTGCAATGGTATGAATATGATATTCTTCAAGTGAAATGCACCCCACCAGTGAGAGATAATTTCGCTGTTGTCTCAAATCATTTGAAAGGGTCCCTTTAAGTCTATACTAGTCAGATATGAGAATTTAGTCTATTTACAAAAGAGAAATATATGAGCCTTTTAGATGTAAGTCGATGCAAATCTCGAATGAATAGCAAGGGTTGTCCAAGAGATGTTCGATAGTAACAATATAAGATAAGAAAGTTCATTGCTACCTGTTCTGATTGAGCATTGTTTGCTCTATCAGGTCGTATTGAGAGTTTGTTACTATTTAAAAATTAGTTCAGATTGTGGTTCTGGGCGCTGAAACAAAAAAATACTATTGTTTTCCTTGTTGATCTTTTCAATTGTATCTTAATTTTCGCTGGCTTAGATGCCTTTGCATATTTTTGTAATATGATTTCTCCTGATGAAATCATGAATGCATCCTAATTGAGTTCAGATTCATCTAAATTCATCTAGATTCTTCAGATCTGCTGAAATTGAGCTAATTTCTATGAATGGCTCTCTGTTCTGGCTACCTTAGTTGTTATTCATATATTTACAAAACATGATTGCTATGAGAAATAATCTGAAATAATTTGCATTCTTGGATTCTTGCCCTTATTTTCTCTACATTTGGATGTTTACTTTTTGAGTTTATCGAATAGCATAGTCAATGTTTGTTATTCTTGGTGCTTGACAACGTTACGAACTATGCGACTTATGTATTCACTTCCTTTTACGTTTGACTCTTCAGTATTGTAAAGATAACGTTTATGTTTATTGACTAATCTTTGTAATAAGAGCACATCAATTGTTATAGCAGAAATAGGAGCTTGTACCTTCTGTTAGAATTGGGCCACAGTACCAACATGCAAGCTTACAAAAATCTTTCTTTGTGGAGTATGAGCCTATGTAATCCTCTCTATTACTTATTAATCGGTTCAACTTTCACAAAAATTAAACCGATACTAAGGGATACAAACGTGTTATTGAGTACAGTGATGATACTAAATGAACCAACACTTAGGGTATGTATATATCCCTTTTCGCCTAAACTGCCTCGCAATATCGATGCCATTAATCACTAGCACACCAAAAGGTAAATTTAAAATAGCCAATATTATCATAATTGCAAAAATACATGCAATCCCAGGATAATAGACTATTCCCAGAATTATCCAGTACCTGTATATAACTAAAATATGAGATAGTGATTTGCTAAAGTGATTAATATCCCACAATAGAATTCTTCAATCAATATTTTACGAATGTCTATTCTAGCTCAAAATTGCTAAAGCGTAATTTATATTGTAAAGATGTCAATATACAAGAAATATAGATCTATTGTGCCAAAGTAAACTTTTCTCTATTATTATGTGGGCTCAAAAAGAGTTTACTATTATACAATCATTCTATCGCTGGCTTGATAACCTTTTTGTATCGACGCAACTTGTTTGTATATAGGATCTGTACATACAAGATCTAGTGCACCATTCTACCTGGGCTTATATCTAGTTGCTCATTTCTCGTGTGGAATAACCATGTGTTTATTGTCATAGCGACTTCGCAAATGGCTTGAGTAGAAGTGCTGAGCGTTTCAATATCACGATTGTACTGAATTATGCACTAATGAAATTGGTATTTCACTGCTAACTGAAATAATTGTTAAAGACGTAGCGACTACAATAGATCAATTTATTGTTTGTAAAATTGCCCGTTTTCGGAAATTCCGACGTCTATTTCGTACCAAAAATCACGGACGTTGAATTCACTCCGTAAGACTCAAGTAAAATTTGGAATTCCTCGCTCGCTCCCTTATATCAAATCGGAATAAGACTCGCTCAAAATTATACCAAATGGTGCATAACAAAACAAAAGCCAACGCGAAATACTGGGCTAATACACATACATTCCGTTGATGACGTGTATAGTTGCACCTGTTTGTCCCCTTATTGTGAGAATTTGCGCACGCATCGTAGTAATTCACTCCATTAGTAATGTTAGACAATTTACTTTCTCGGCGACTAATCTTCTTAATAATGTTATTGAGTTCAGGGAAAGTGCACATTTGAATATTGAATGTTAGCATTCAGATCAATTTCCTCTCAATTATAAAATAATATAATATCATATCCCACTGCATAGGTAATTAGATGAACACTCACCAGATGCACTCATGAAAAAAAAAAATGGCTTGCTGAAAAAATTACAGTCTGAGTGGCCAATTCACGTATGCATGCATCGCAAAGACGCAGCAACTACAATAACGGATTTGTTGAAGATCTCCATCTGTATTTGTACACGCACTCTACTTGAAATTACAATAGAGTTAATTGTAATAGTTCGATAGGCATTTTGGGATATCGTTGCTCCCCCAATGCACATTGTTTCTCGTTCTAGGAACCAAAATTGAGGTTGTATATATAGGTGGCTGAATATCCAGCTTTGCAAGCATTTTTTTTTTACCTTCCATATTAAAACGATAATCCCTTCACTTTCGCTTGCAAAAAAATGGTCAGATTATCTAACACACCACTCGCTCTTTGTGCCTCTTTATTGGCATCTACTGTCACAGCTCAAGATGTTTCTTGTTTAGTCGATGGTGTTTCTGTTGCTACTGTTGATTTAGCTACTGGAACTTGTCCATTCACCATTCCAGACAATTTACCTGTTACCTTTGACTTCACTTCCCGTGAAGACTATGATGCTGAATTCTACTATTCTCTTATCGCTGCCGAGAAATACTTCACTGATATTGCCAATGCTGGTAGAGTTATCAATATTCCAGCCTCGCTTTTATATGGTCAAGCCTCTGCACCATTATACCAGGTGCACTCTGAAGCTTCACCAGCTGTTAACTCTACTGCTTTCTTCAGAAAGAGAATGAACATGGCTCCACTTGTCGCCAGAGATGAAGAATCTGATTTGATCACTTATCTTGAATCTCTTGACGGTACTGTTGTTAATTCCGGTTCATTTGAAGTTGTTGATGCTGTTTCTTCATCCTCATCTAGTGTTCCAACTGCTCCAGTTTCCTCTGGTGTCGACACTTTGACTTCTACGCTTGAATCTACCACTGTTGTTACCATTACTTCTTGTTCTGACAACAAGTGTTCTGCTACCACCGTTCCAGCCACCCCAGCTATTACTACTGAAACTGTTGACGGTGTTGTTACTACCTACACTACCTACTGTCCACTCACAGCTGAATCAGGAACCGTTACTGAAACTCTTGAATCTACTACAATTGTCACCATCACTTCTTGTTCTGACAACAAGTGTTCAGCTACCACAGTTGCAGCTACTCCAGCTGTTACTACTGAAACTGTCGAAGGTGTTGTAACTACTTACACTACCTATTGCCCAGTTTCTGCTGAAGAAGCCACTGAAACCACCCCAGCTGAAACCACTGAAGCTGCTACTACTGAGGCTGCTACTACTGAGGCTGCTACTTCTGGTACAGTTGAAACCACTGTTACTGTTTACACCACTTATTCTCCAGTTGTTACCACTGCTTCTTCTGAAGGTGCTACTTCTGTCTACACTACTTCTGTTCCAGTTGTTACCACTTCTCCAGTCACAGTTGCTGCTGAATCTGTCTCTGAATCTGCCGCTCCAGCCGCCTCTATTGTTTCTACATACGAAGGTTCTGCCGCTGCTGTTATGGGTAAGTCATTGGCTCTCCTCGTTATTCCTTTAGCCTACATCTTATAAGCGTGACCTTGTTTTAGTGTCTGCTACATATTAATTTTGATTGATTTTTCAAAACATATTTTGCTTGGTCATAATTTCTGAATTTTCAATAAGTAATAAATTTTCGGTATTTCGTTTATAATTCATTTTAACTTTTCAATTCTATAGGGTCTGTATTTTCCAATTACTATTCGATATCTCTAATGAGGTATTATGTTTTCGTGCATTGAACAAAAATAATTAAATTCAAAAATTCTTCGCACTAACACTAAGTCTTGCTAGTAGATTCGCTTCAGTCGAAAACTTATGACACTGACACTTAATTTGATCAATCACGAATTTAGTTGAAAATCTGATTTTGCTTAATCAATCTTGCTATTCTATTAGCCAGAGTCGGTCAAAAAATGAGATATATTTTTATGAAAGATGAAATTCGCGACTTGAATCTTGAGTTTTTGGAAGGTGCAAAAAGCTTTTTGCTAATGTTGATCAATTCAATTGGCCCAATACCGTATAGAATGTAATAATTTTAAAGATGATCTTGTAATCAAGGATCCATTAATTATATATATGACATTTGATTCTTAGGATTTTTTTGGGAGATAAATAGTACAAACAGAAAATCATTCTAAATGAAAAGTATAAATACCTGATTACTTCTACTACAGATAAAAGCTTTGCATTATCACTTGAAGAAGCGTATGAAGAAAATACTCTGACTTCGAAGATCGAATTCAAGAGTTACGGTTAAACAGAGCAAGTAAAATATTCTTTTAATGAATGAATCTCATAAAAGATATAATCTAACGACTGGGAATAAATTTGCACAATAATGGGAGTTTCTAGGTCTTGAATGAAACTTCGTTTAACAGATAATGCCTTATAAAAGATTTTGACGGTTGTAGATATGTTAACAAATAATGAAACAGAAAAGTTTTCACTGCTTCATGATTTGACGTTAAACTTACGTAAAAATTCTAAATTGACAGCTCATTCGCAATTAAATCAATTTAGCATGTCTTCCATTTTCTTGAGAATTTTTATCGTGAGTAAAAAAAACACTTCTTGTTACCTTTATGACTTCGACAATGAGCGCATTTTCAGCCAAGCCGATTCTATTAGGAATTCCAAGATCTCAATTGAGCTCTCTTATTGAAGATTCTTTTCCAAAGTTATCAATCTTCTCTTCATCATATCTATGATAGATGGGAAGTTTATATCTAGTAGGCCTATTTATATGCACTCCTGCTTTTTTACAGATATATTAATAGAGAGGATATTAAGCACAGGTTTGAATCTAAATCTAAACCTAAATCTACATCTAAATCTGAATTGCAAACTTGAACTGTAGACAAATCTGTAAATATGAAATAGCTTATTTTAAATGAAATATCCCAAAAAACTATCCCTTTCGATATACAAGGTACATTGAAAAAAATTACTTAAAAGTTCTGAACTTACCAAAGTCTTTAAAATAAAAAACAAGAAATTTTATAAGATCCAGTAATGGCCCTCTGCAGCTAACTATTTTTCACCTATTCCGCTTTACAGTCGCATTCTATTCCCTTTATTGGACATGCAGCAAATTGACTCAGGCTCTATGAAGGGCTCTATTGTGCCACATTAATCAATATAAATTTGTTTGTTATCAAGATCTTTATATTTCTTTATATTGGAGAATCGCGATAGCAGGAACAAATAATGCTCATAATAAGGCATAAAAGTATGCTAGTGGACTATATCACTTCCAGAGAGTCAATTGAAAAGAATATGTTAATATCACTTGATCTAAGCTACTAATGATAATTTTGCAGTTTTGAATATTTGCCATTGAATGCTCTATCCGATTTACGAGTATTTATATTCGGCATTATTTCTATTTTGGGAATTTTTATCCGAAATTAAAAGGAGAAATACTATCTCCGTTTTTTTTCCGTCAAATACTGAGAGCTCCGACGCAGAAACTCGGTTTTCTAAATGATATAACAAAACTAAAATATGCTAGTAATAAATGGGCCAGTTTAACTTTAATATGTAAGTTCGTTCCACGCTGAGTAAGCGCTACAAGTTTATTTATAGATCTTCTATTTCCAGAAGTATTACTTTATTATAGATAAATTAAACCGCAAAGAATCATAGTTGAAACCCGTTGCAATTAAGCTACTTTATCATTGACAGCCATGAGTCTCGCAATGTCAACATGGGCACCAACGTCCATTCCTACTGCTACTACATTATCATCTATTGCTACTACACATGAATCAGCACTAATGAGTACCTACTCTTCAGCAGTAGAAAGAGCTTTAACAGAGCTGAACACGTATGAATTGTATACTCTTTCCATGATTATTCGTGGTGCTGAAGCATCGTTAACTATTATTGACGCAGAAAAAGTCTTAGCAACTGCAACAGATAGCTCTGTGATGAGCGAGGCTACACATGCGATCTTCAATTCTACATTAGACCTTAAAAGTTTAGCACTAGAAGAAAATGTTTATGGATTCTATCTTAGTTTACCGGCTAATACTATTTTCTTAGTAATTTTTTTCCTTCTTTTTATATACTATTTGGGAATGTTATACAAATCCAGATATCGTTGGTTCAACATCTCGTTCATATGTGGATACGCTTTAGAATTTGCAGGTTTTGTTGGTAGAGAAGATAGTGTATTTCACGATACTAACGATCTGGATTATTTATTGCAAATTATCGCTTTGACCATTGCACCAGCTTTCATTATGGCTGGTATCTACTTTTTTTTCGCACAATTGGTTGTGATACATGGACGACAATACTCACTTCTTAAGCCTTTATGGTATTCCTATTTCTTTATTGCTGTTGATGTTACTTCCCTTTTGCTCCAAGCGTTAGGGGGTGGGCTCACTGGTAGTGAATCCGAAGCTAATGAAAATACACAAACGGGTACCAATATCATGTTAGGAGGTATTTGTTTCCAGGTGGCAGGTATGACTATATTCTTGACATTTTGGTTTCATTTCTTATATGGATTATATTTCAAAGAAAGTCAAGCTATTAACACACATACTGGATTGAACAAACGAAGCGTTCCCTCTTATTTAAGATTGTTATTTAATACTCCAGTTGCAAGGACGTACAAGGAGACAGAATTAGAACAGTTCTACAACCCTCAATTTGAAGACCTTCGTAAACGAAAATTGATGACTTGGTTTCCGTTGGTAATCACATTTTCAGTGATATTTGTTTATGTTAGATGTATCTATAGGGTTGCAGAATTGTCACAAGGGTGGTCTGGATATTTAATCACACATGAAAGGTACTTGATATTTATGGATTCAATGATGATTGCATTTGCTGGGATATTATTTATATTTTTCCATCCAGTTTTTGTTTTCGGTGTGAAAAACATTCTTAGAGCAGCTAATATCAGAAAGAATGAAGATACATTCCAATTAGAAAAACTTGCAATTGATTCTCAAGAGGTTACCGATAATTCTTCAAATTCGATAAATTCTGTGAAGATTAGGTCTCTTGTTTAGAATTTGTTACCGGCTTTTACATTCTACGTTTTCATCGCACTTATGCCATCGCATGGTAATTTTAAAAAACGAATTCTTATATTATAAAATAAAAAAAAATATATTATTAATATAGATTTCCTTTTGAAGAAATTATGTGGACTTAAAATAGCTAGACATTTAAGACCAGCTTTTTTGAATAACCAATCAAATGATTATATTGATGCTTCAATTATATCAATTTTATTGATTGAGAGAGAGATAGATATATACAGGTGTATTTTAAATATAAATCTATTTTTCCATTGTCTCTAAAATCAATGTCACTTATTTTCTCTAAACCAATCTCATCATAGAAAATACTTTATTTTCACTGAACTGTCAAGCAACTGAGCCATTCAGATTATAAATTAGCATGCAAATTGAATAAAAAAAAACCAGCTCGTTTCTGATAGTTATGCGTGCCTGATAGTTTGACTGAAGTGTCAATATAATGCTGTCACTTGAGATAGCTATCGATAAAAATTTATTAGAAACTAGCCAGACTTATACTATCGAAAAAAATGTCTTCTATGGGAACCTAAATGCGACTGCAGAGCGCCGATTACTTCTTTGGAAATATATCACGAATATTTCGAATACTTCAATATGCAGTATTAGTTTAATTTTAGTTATTTCGAAACAGAATTAACTTGCACCAGATTTGATGAATGCAAGATATAAAACTTTAATTTTTTTTATTTTCCATATAGCATATATCAAGAATCCTAAAAAAATTCAATGAACCAATCTATATGAGTTGAAATTAGGCTTTCTTATCTCCAAAATCTCAAAATCTGAACCTGAGCATTAAAGTCTATTTTGAAGTTAGCAATCTTTGTAGGAAGAGGGACAGGGCACCCCACAACATAAACGACTGAAGCTTATTTCAAATAATTGCCTTGACTGCTGTGAAAGTTTTTATTATGATGGTATCTACTACTATTTCACTTATGTGGTAGTGATACGTGGATGAACATCACTTATATCTCAAGTCATTATGATATTAACACTATATGTCCTTGATGTCATTTCATTATTACACTTCAACTCTTAGTGGTAATGAAATAGCTTTGCTTCATATCTTACGTGAGTTTCATAAATTTTGCCTATCATGGGAACGGGCATAACGGTATTTGCTGTTTTGGTTTATTTATTGTACGTATAAGTCAAAAAGAAGTGTATGTACGAACTCAGTTTCTAAATTAAAAACGAGCTCAACCCCTTTGTTATAGTTTTCTATAATCCTGCCTCCAAAATATAAGATACAATTGGAAAAATTCTACAATAATTAATTTGAAGGAATTTGTAAACGAAAATTGTTTTCTTCATTTCCATTTCATATCAAGCTTTGATTTATTTTTATTAGTTTAGATTGGAAAGAAAATTATGCTTAAAACAGTTGTTGTATTTAATAAAGAACGTTACTAATGTTTTAACATATTTTTGAGCTACTTCGTATAACAACACAATAAAATATAAATTAAAGTACCAGTTCAGGTGAATTTTTATATCTCTGAAGACTCAAATTTGTTTAGTAAGAAGACATAATCTGTATTGTAATTATGCTAATATAAACAAATAATCGATTTCAAAAGATAATATTATTTGTTGTAAACTTTTTTTCTTACAAATATTAATACACTTTTAAGCAGTTGGGCAATTTACAGCACTCCTTTTCAACCAAATTAGATATAGATGCCATTGCTTCGGGTTTTAGAAACTTCATCTTTTGGTTACAAGAGAGCTGCGTCAACATAGGAAAAACAAAATTTAGCCGATATACCTACAACAACATGTAGCCCTTGTCGCGTTTATTTTTCTTTGCGCTGATTGTTCGATGTCTGCAGTCTAAAATATGCTTTTATAAATCCAAAAATGCTGTATTGTGATCTATGCTGATATATTCAATAAAATTGATTGTATTACTAGACCTTGCGCAAAATAGTTTCTGTTCGAGCTTCAAATTCCTTAAATAATACAGAAAACGGCATATGAAGAAGTAAGAAGCATCATATTTAATACTCAATAACTACGTGCCTTCCTTTGAATATTATAATTTCATCGTCTCTAGCTATCATTTTTTAAAACAGCGTTGTTCAAATTCTTTTTGGCTTACTAATCTAATTGACTTTAAGAAGCTCAAATAGCGTACTTTAAAGTTTGATTAACCAAGCTGAGACACTTTGAATTTCAAAGTGCAAAGATAGTGCCAGCTGCAGCTACACATAGTTTGACAATTAGCGAAAAAATTCATGCTTTCTTGATTCTAGAGTTTGATAGGTTTGAAGGAAACTTGTTGCGTTTACTATTAACCACATTACCATAGACTGTTGTGCTTTTTATTAGCTTAATTTTAAAGTTTGTTATAGGATTGCTATTCTTCCAAAACTGCACGATATCAATAAAATTTCATTTTCGTAGACAAGACACTTTTTCATAGTTCAAGTTTAGCTGGTGAATTGAATGTTGCTAGCATTATTTTTCACAAACCAACGAAGATGTGAGATATAGGTACTAATACTATATCAGAAGGAATCAATTTCCAATGTGGATATATTGTTTTCTTAGTTCTTTGTTTAAATTTTTCAAGTTTAAATAAAGATTGTTGTTAGATTGATATGCAATCTTTTTCATATTTTGATTAAATGAAGTCATTTTGAAAGTTAAAAGAGCTTCAAAGGGGCAGAATATTCGATTTCAAATTTGATTCGTTTGCACTGTAATAATTCCACCTATAAGAAATTTAGGCTAGTCTTTAATTATTTCCATAACACCATGTGGTTTGACCTCAGTTTCAGTTGGCTGCACTACAAAAAAACTCAAGTATTGAAACTAAGTAAATTTGGTCTCTCAATATTCATTGAAAGTTAGCCAACAGCAAATCTTATTTGCAACTCAAGATTGCTACCAGTAATAACAAATTCATTGTTGGGGCCAATTACGTCTTGTGCATGAGTTTCAATTCTCTTTTCTCCAAAACTTGGAAAGCAAATGCTTGAACGATTGATCTTCTTTTTCAGGTGCCTAGTAATCCGAATATTGATAAAGTTTATTGCTCATTGATATAACCGAGAACGTCCATTTTGTTTGAGATTCTTCTAGAATTGTTATTGTGATTATGCTACATGATGCCTTAATTTCATTTTTTTTTTTTTTGAAATTATTCATGCTTTGCAGTTTGTCTAGCTATTTGTGATACAGATTCAGGCAACACATAAGCAAAGAAGAATACAATTTCGGGAACGATATAATTAGCTTCTGCATTTGACGAAACATGCTCAAATTTCATGTTAATCAATCTATTCTTGCACGACATCAAAAAATTTGATTAGAATTGATTCCATGCTTGTACCATATTGTGGCGTATAGAGAAAACATAATGAAATGGGAAGGTTTAGTCATCAAGTACTGCAGTTATGAGTATCGAATAATATAAGTTGATTCCTCAAAGCTCATTTGTCGAAAATTATTGTTAGTATTCGAGAATTTTCTTGATTGGGATGTCTCGTAAGTTTTCATATGCACTCAAAATCTTTTTCAGATCGAATAAATGCATAATATAATTTATGCAGGATATATAGCCGCCGGTAAGTTCCGATAGAACTAAATTTGGTGTCAAAAAAAAAAATTCTAAAAAGGGTACATTTTCTTGGAAAAGCTTAAAATGTTGATTGGATATTAGCACATTGGTGATCTTATCTTAATAGCGAAAGGGATTATTTTTTGTATATCTATTTTGAAATAGAAGTTTTTGCTTTAAGATCAGTAGAATACATATGTACTATCATCAAATAAGCTTTTTCTAATAAAAGCGATGGTTGGACGTCACACTAAATCAGATTCATCTCTTACTATACTCTAGATATACTTTTATTATATAATTATTATTTGGTGAAAATATATAATAAGGCATATATACAAGACCGCTTCCGCGTCGTCGATTCGCAGAATGCGAAATTAACAAACCATTGAAGCTGACATTTATAACTGCGTCTTCAGGGCATTATGAAATTTGTAATACGAGAAAATAATATAAACAACGAATATTCTCTATCTTTCAAAAAAAAATTTCTGGAAGAAGAACTTAATGAAATATCTTGGTGCAAGCTATATACTGCTAGTATTTCTCTTTCTTCTCCATACTTTGAGTGTATCGGCTATCGATGTGCAAGGGTGTGGAGTAAATGGACGGAAATATACAGATGTTGGTTTTAAAGCAGCATTTTACGACTACCCTTTCGGCAATAGAGAACTATGGGATAATGTTACTTTTCTATCATATGGGTATCAGGATGGTGTATCTCCTAATTATGTGACATATACTACCAATCCGAGCTTTTATATTTATTATGCTGGTTCAACTGTATCTTATGGGTCTATCTATGGATATAACTTTACTTTCACTAATTTCACTTTGGAATTAACAGGATATTTCCTTGCATCGGAAACAGGTAATTACACATTTTCTTTTACAGAGGTAGATGATTCGGCACTTCTTTATTTTGCGACCACTGGGGCCTTTGAATGTTGTCAATCGAATACATATGGAAATCTAACTGATTTTCAATTTGCTTCATTCTATGATAACTCAGACAGTACAGGGGGGTCAAACTCAGCAACCCAATATTTGTATGCTGGTGTTTTCTATCCTGTGAGAATTGTCTATACGAATATCTTACAAACTGCGTCATTAGAGTTTACCGTAACTAGTCCCAGCGGTTCTACCATCACTGACTTTGAAAATTCAGTTTTTCAATTTGATAATGATAAAGATGGCAGCATTTGTAACTATGCTGCAACAGAAACAATACCATGGACAGGAACATTTACAAGTACAACAACTACTGAATATTTTTACACATTAAGCAGTGCTACAGTTACAGAGACACTCGTCCTAGTGGAAACACCAGAACCACGCACTACAATCACAGAAACATGGACTGGCACTGAAGTCTCTACATACATACTGTATCCATCAAGTGCTGGAGGAGATGTTGTCGTTGTCGTTGAAACACCTTATCCAACCACCACACTTCCTTGGACCGGCAGTGAAGCCGGTACTTATACCACTGAAACTGTTATGACCAACAGTGATGGATCTTCGGTAACTGAGACCATTGTTGTTGTTGAAACTCCAGAGACTCGTATTACTACGACCGAAGCTTGGACTGGCTCCTATTTGACTACGTTGACGATAAGTCCAAGTGATGTTAGTGGAACAGTCAGTGTAATCGTTGAAACGCCGGATCCTCGTAGTTATACAACTGTTGAGTGGACAGGAAGTGAAGTCTCTACATACACATTGTATCCATCAAGTGCTGGAGGAGATGTTGTCGTTGTCGTTGAAACACCTTATCCAACCACCACACTTCCTTGGACCGGCAGTGAAGCCGGTACTTATACCACTGAAACTGTTATGACCAACAGTGATGGATCTTCGGTAACTGAGACCATTGTTGTTGTTGAAACTCCAGAGACTCGTATTACTACGACCGAAGCTTGGACTGGCTCCTATTTGACTACGTTGACGATAAGTCCAAGTGATGTTAGTGGAACAGTCAGTGTAATCGTTGCAATTCCTACTATTTCTTCCACAAGTTTGCTGGTTTCAAGTGATATTTTAACTGATGCTAGTTATAGTAAAACGTTTTCATACTCTTCAATGAAGCCTCCTTATGCAAATTCAAGTATTTTGGGTTCATCGGGGTCGCTGGATTATTGGTTTAGCAAATCTTCATCTCAACCTGAGTTGATTCTGAAAACGCATACTTCTATGATGACATCAGATTATTCAACTCTTATTGAACCTTCCTCTGTTTCGAGTTTGTATCCCGTTTCTGATAGTTTTGCTATTTCATGGAAGGCTAAATCTGAAGGAGTAAATACTGATGTTTCAGGTAGTTTTGGTACTCTATCGAACACGGCTATTTCAAATACGATCTTAATTGACGCTACCAGCACGGCAACGTGGCTCGCAGCCGAAAGTACAAGAATTGCCTCTGAAGACGATAGATATGTATCTAATCATTATGCCACACCATCCAATAATAAGCCATTGAGACAGTATTCCAATTCTGCATACCACTACAGTTCCACTTTTGTCAGTGAACCCAACTATGCTTCATCACATTATTCGAGGTATTCATCTAAACAATCGAATTTTTCGCCATCCATCAACTCTTATGAGGGAAGATCATCCAGGACAAGTTGGTCAATTACTTCTGTCATTGTTTTGGTTTGCTACTATTTCGTTTGAGAAGTTTTAACTTCATTCATAACTTATCTCTTTATGCATTTTTCGTTTTCAATCTTAGCTCATTATATTAATACAATTTTCGAATAAATGATTCTTCATTCATAAATGCCAGCCGATGTGCGATTAGATGCACTGAATCTTCAATTAATATAAGATTCATAAATAATGAATATATTAGTATCAAATTACAAAAGCCAAAATTTCGTTTAAATTTTCAGTATTCAGTCATAAGTAAGCATTTTATTGATATTTTTTTAAACCTTATTATATGGAAAAGAGAGCGAGAGAAAAATCGGTGTGGTAAAAATTATTTTTCTTTTTCTTTTCTGCTTCAAAAGGCAATAACAGTTTAAGATATGCCAAATCGAAAATTAGTGTCTAATAAATTCAATAATGGCAGCTATAAAACCAGGTAGCTACAAAAATAAATGACGGTATTCTTCGATTGGTGTTTAAGCATTGACTTGCTAATTGCTCATTAATCTCTTAGCAAAAAGCCTCTACGATTAGTAGCTCAATCAAAAGTTATCGCATGCTATATACTAAGTTAACTACTAAGACTCTTTAAAAGAGCAAGATAAAATAAAATTTTAAATGGAATAATTAGTGCATTTAGGATCTTGGTTTGTATGCATTTCATATTGTAATATTACAATCTGATAAGCTTAAGAATCAAGTAACGTGACCAAAATTTTGCAAAATAATTAAGCCCTAGACTAGAGGTAGTTACTCTCTAATTGTCTTGGATAATGTTACCGAGTAAGTCTTCAAGAAATGAAATTTGAACTAGTAAGAGGAATTCTAATATGGTTCCATAGATCCAATTAAAATCGTTTTGACGTATTTTAAAAAAATAGTCAACTATTCGGATAATTCTCAAAACAGAAATCACCGAAAAGCATGGTTATCGGACTTGACTAAATAGTCACTATTCGGATACTTCTCAAAAAAGAAAGATCTAAAAAATCAGATATTCGGATGTTACTTAAATAGGAAGAAATAAGGCAACCAAGATACAAGTTGACTATTCACTCTATTATAAATATGGCAAACTTCGTTGACTTCCTCATAGGAACCCAAAATTCATTAAATATGCTGTATCCACATATTCTTAACTCAATCACTGAACGTGAAGCCGTTGTTGATGCATTGTATCGGGTATGTATCGGTTTTGATGAATACGACGTTTCAATATTTAACTCTGCTTGGAATGGAGAGGACGTAGTCTTCGATTTTTGTGGAGATGCTTACAAGGGTCTTGAGAATATCCGCAGACAGTTTCTTGATTTTGTTGGGCCTATGGATACCACCCATACGATCAGCAACGTTCGCGTGGACCTCAAGGATGGGGCAAGAACCGCCAATCTCACAGCCTATGCTATAGCACAGCATTGCCCACCAGGAAGAGGTGCAGAGCTGGGTGGCCCTAAATTTTTAGCTGCTAGCAAGTATTATATTGATCTCGTAAAAGATGAAAGTGATGGATTGTGGAAAATTCAAAAATTTGTGATGAAAATTATCTGGACACAGGGTGATGACTCAGTAATGAAGAGGGAAGCATAACTTAAAGAGGTTTCTTAAAGCTTTTAGAGCCTCAATTTTGAGCCTTCTGGGAGCGCCTTTAAAATGAAATTTCGTAGGACCCAAGATATTTTTATGACCATAAGGCTCAAAATTTCTGTTTTAGTTGATGCACTTAGTGTAATTGCTTTATCGTATATACTTAATTTATGTTCTTTTTCTTATCCTTTTTGTTATTGTATTCATATACATTTAGTTCGTTAACATTTTGAGCATTTCAAATATATCTTGAAATCTCATTATCAGCTAAAATATGCACACATATAAGTATAGAAATACTGACATTTTTACTTTCAAACAAGACTAATCTCCGATGATTATTGAAAACCGAAACACAGTGGTGAAGTTCTAATAGAAGGTGGTTAATAGCCATATTTGTATATCATAGATATATAAACTAAGAATAACTCAAGGAAATAACCAAATTCACAATTACAATTAAATCCACAATTAAAATTCATTAAATTACATATATTTAAAGTCCTTTTATTATTTTTTAGAATTTCTAGTCAATATAAATGAGACTGAGAATTTTATGTTGTTAAAATCTAATCATTTGTAGAAAAATATATGTGACTAGTTACAGAGGATATTTATTGAAGGCTGAGGAAAATTGTAAATAAATAAAAAAAAAAAACAATATATGTAGAGATGCTACTAGCTGCTTTTCGTTGTTATGATCCACATACTTAAGTTGGCTTCCTTATTTTTAAAATTTTGAAAGTTCATACAAACGAATAAGCGTAATCGTCATTTTTCACTGAATAGACTGATTTACATCTAGAAACTTAGTGATTGTCAAATACAAAAAAACCCGCAAATACAAGAAATCTTAATTTAGTATTCAAATATTGATGATAATAACATCTAAACCCTACACCAATTTACTCCTGTGTTTTAGTTTCACTAAAAGTGAGTTAAATGTGGCTAATTGATATGGCTGTGTAAATAGAAATTTGGCAGAAAACTAATTATAGCCATATTCACTATCGAAAAAATTTCTTCTATAGGAAACTAAATGCGAATGCATACAGGCAAACTACTTCTTTTGGAATGTATCACCGAATGTTCTTCATACTTAACATGCAGTACTTAATTCATTGCTCGTTATTTCGCGACAAAATGCATTTTTTTAGAGATTTGATGAATTCAAGATATAAAAGATGCTAATGTATGGTGATATACAAAGTAATATCTCAGAAGTACACGAATAGTCACAACTATAATTTTTCATACTTAACGACTCTAGTGTTCTGATTAGAAGTAAAAAGAATACCAGGATGAAAAAAATATGCAGTTTCTATATTTAATTGCCACGGTACAGTTAGTCGCAGGTTTTTTTTTTTTCGCGACTATTGTCTAAATATCGAATTCTCTCAAATATGGTTCTCCTTGCGCAAAATGCTACAATAATTCTTTTAAATTCTCGACTAAAATATATGGTTTCTTAATATTTTTCAGATACACTTATTTATAGAACTTACCATGTTTGCTTCTATAATTTCAGCAGTATATAAGGAGAATCATACCTATAAGGAAGTAGGTTATATTATCTTTTAAAACAATCAATATGAGTCTAACAATTTCAACTTTTACATTTCAAGTTGTCCCATCTATGACCACTTCAGCAGCATCTATATCAACTACGAATGAGACAAAATTGTTCAAAATGGACTCTTCGGGAATATCAAGGATTTTGACTGATTTGATACATGGTGAGCCATTGTACCTTTCCAAATTAGTTCGCAAAGCTGAGAAAAGTTCAACTACCATAGGTGCAAAAGAAGTCCTAGCCATAGCTCCAGACACTTCTATCATATGTGAAGCTACCAAGACCTTTTTAAATTCTACCTTGTATCTTTCAAAATTGGTAGAAGAAAAAAATTATCGTGCATTTAAACTCGGGATGCTACCAAATTCCACTTTCATGGTATTAGTCTTCATCTTTTTAATCTACTTTCTTTCTTTAATCTATAAATCAAGGTTTAGCAGGTTGCTACCATATGCATCATGGGGTATGGTATAAAATTCTCTGAATTTTTTTTGTGGCGGAAATAGCTTGAGCGATTTAAGTGAACAAAACTCTTCTTTCAGATCGTTGCATTAGCTCAGTTTCCCTTATGGTATGTGCTGGTTCTTAATTGATCAAATAATAGTGAGAATCACTTGTTTTAATTTTAACTTTGTTACATTAATTCTGACTTATTTGCGATTATAAGACTATTGAAAGTAATAATTATCGATCAGTAAATGATTGCTACCATTGTGAAAAATTCTAATTCCTTCCTTAGTTTTCTTGCTATGCTTTTTTTCAATATTCGTATCTTTTTTAAACAAACATCAAGGCATTCTTTCAAAAATATTTTTTTTTTTGTAAGCTAGAGTAGGAGAAATTATGGTATGAAAACTGAGAATCATCTGAATTTATATTCAAATTCTTGGGGTAATTTTCAGAGCTTCGTTTATATGCCTTCAGTCATTTCAGGCCCTTTATTGCCATTCATTTTCTTTATAACTAATAACCAATTGAAATTCAAATGTCGTACGACCAACCTCAAATGCGCTGATTTGAATGGCCCTAATGAACAAATGGCAAAACCTCCAACATAATATTTTCAATGTAAACAACTCAGTTGGATGCAAAATTTTTTTTCGGCTTTGGTTTGAACGAGGGAAAAACTAATTCAAGAATTGTCAATACCACATTCAGTTTCTCACTAAAAACTTGATAAAATCCCTTTTCTAACAGCTTATTCTTCTGCTACCTATATATCAATTATACTTTGCTGCTGTACAAAATATGTGGCATGGTTATTGAAACCATACTATCAGCAATTTCGAGTTCACCAAAATTTAAACGAAGTGTGAGAGACTTCGTGTCAATTTGGGCCCGTTTCGAAGACACTTTTCTCTCATAGATGCAACATATACTTAATTTTATATGTATATACTATGTAGTTTAAATTAATTAGTTTGCTTCATTATTGATGAAACTATTTTTACATAAATCTCTTTCTGTAAAAGGTACAATATAACCATGGGAGAATATAATCCTATAGTCTAATAGTTTACTTGATACAGGTGAGAAGCATTTAGGCACTTATGTGAAATATTCAAATCCCCCCCCCCCTTTAAAGCTACAGTTGACATGTACATACATCTTATTGAAACTACTTGTTAAGATAACTATTCCTTGCGAGAAGCTTATGTGTTGAGAATATTTGAAAAATTATTCTGTAGTTCGTTTTAGCCAAATTCTAAAATCTTCTCCTGGATTTTCATTTCCAGTTACAAAATGCGGAACAAAATTACAATTGACTTCTGATAGTTTTGATTGCAAAGTAACGTATTCAGCATTCAAAAATTTAGCTTGCTTTTCGAAAAAACTGTGCACTTTTATCAATTTTTATTTGGTCTAGATGAATATCTCCTTCAATCCCTAAATTCTGCAATTCGTAAACTAATGGGCCTCTTTCTACAGCCAAATATCCATAGTTTGCTGCAAACTTAGGATCTGGCACTATTATCTAGCTTGAATATCAAAGCTTAAGAAGATGTTTTCATTCCATTTTCTTGATCCAAAGGTCGAATGTCCGCTATTCAAATCATAATCTGTATTAGAGCTGGTAAAAATTCCGTCTGGAGCTTTTATAGAAAAACTCATTGGTTCAGTTGAATTTATATCAATTTCAACATTTCCCCTGTGTGGATAGTCTGTTTTAACGTTCAACCTATGTGTTCCGTCTGCTTCGGCCACGGAACCAATACACAAATTAATAGCTATGTTATTTTTAGAGACAAATATTGCATATTGATCTAAACTACTAAATAGTCTAGCACCATTAGGAGGACAGCAACTCACACTAAACTAGCCCTGTCTTTTTGAACCTTTACCGCGAGTAACTGGTTGATTGTAAAATTCCCCATTAATACTCACTCCTCCTAAAACTCTATTGAAAAGGGCTCTTTCTATCACCTTAGCTAACTCAAAATCTAATTTATCTTGTAGCATTCTCTGGCATAGAAATATAAGACCAATAGACGCACAAACCTCTGAATACCCATCCCATCTCAAATCATAATCTTCACCTCCCAGCGACTAATTGCTCCTCTACCCTCATGATTATAGAATTTCTTATCAATCATATTTCTGAAAAGAATGTTGACAGCATTTCTGAGCGTGTCATCGTTTTTGATAGAAGCTAACGCTTGAACAGCAGCTAAATAATATAAAGCTCTGAATGAGTGTCCCTTTACTTCATTTGTGTCTCTAATTTGTTTATCTGCTTGAAAGTACCAATAAGATCTTGGTTCGGGCAAGATATAATCAATATCAACATCTTCTAGGTGATCGAAATCACCCTTTGGCCTGTACTTAAAAGGATCTATTCCCCTTGCAGGAGCTTGGTCATCAAAAAATTCACCGTTTTTTTGCTCTATAAGTGATCTAATAAGTCGAACTATTTTTTTTCTGGGACTATTCTTATATGCTTGACTAGAGCCAATTCTATTTCTTGATGACCTGGATACCTATGCAATTTACCCTTCTCTTTACCGAATAAAGTAATTGTATAATCAACATATCTGCAAAAACAATTAAGTAACTTTTTAGAGCCAGTAGCTTCATTATGAGCAATAGCAGCTTCAATTAAATGTCCAGCGCAGTGAAGCTCATGTCCTTCAGCAACATTTTTGAATTTCTCATTTGATCTAACTTGTGTAAAATATGTATTGACCTAACCACTTGGTTCCTGTGCCTTAACAAACATTTTTCTTGCACGTTCCATCCAGTCATGATATAACTTGTTTTGTTCATCTCCATATTCCGTATATTTAGCAGCGTGAAATATCGCTTCTAAAAACTTTGCTACATATGAATCCCAGAATATCTCCGGTATGATTCCTTCTTTCCAATTGAGGTCAACAAAATCCCAACGACCATCACATTGTAATTGATGGTATATTGAAACCAACATATATTCTGAAACTGTCTTATTCTTTGACTCCAAAATCTGTCATTAATTCTGCTCATTTCTTTCACTACTAAATGATAAAACTCTTGACGCCTTGACCGATGTTGATCACTTTTAACAAGTCTACCTGATTATATTTATATGATTAACATTTTCCCAATTATTACAATTACTGAAAAAGTGGAGCAGAATATCTGTTCGAATCCATTTTAGGATTCCGACATTGGATCTCAATTGCGAGATTGAATTTCCGAAATATTCTGTCGCACGAAAACATTGATTCAAATTAAAAGGTTGCAAATTAAGGCATTATCATTGAGTATCTTACAATAGGGGATCGGATAGAATGACTCTAGGAGTTTAAAAAGTGAACGAAAACGTTTATTTGATGTTAATATACATAAGATTAATTAATTGTAGAATTGAACAAGAGTGAGAAATCATTAAAACCGGCAATTTTGATAAATTAAAATTAAATCAAGATTATTTTTCTTCTTTGGCTAAATCAAGTTCGTATGACCCCAATCTTCTAGCAGACATTTCTTTTTCAAAAAGAATAGCTCTCCGTAAGTCCTATCCTTAATGCAGGTAATCTGAAGTAAGCTCAATAAGTGCGAGAAATGCCGTTCTGCTCCAAATAAAAGAGGTCCTTCCTTCCAAGTTCAAGTCAGTAGAATTGATAAAGTAAGGTCCTAAGATTTTTGCTACTAACTGAGCAAGATTGTAGACATTTCTTCCAATTGCAGTAGTCTGAGCTCTTAATCTGGTACTGGATACTTCACTTGTGATAGTGTATGCCAATGGAGCAAGTGATAAAACAAAAAGAAACGACCCAACAGAAGGTGAATGCAACTTGTGCCCAGCTAATATTTGAATTAATATCTGACGGGATTTGCATTATTCCAATTAAGAGCAAAAAAAGTGACATGAAGAATATACCAGTCACATATATGGGTAGGCGCCCGAATATCCCTGCAAAAAACCAAGAAGAAAAAGTTCCACCCACGCAAGAGTTGTTATACCAAAATTCAAGTTGTATATTTGTATACTGTTTAATCCAACTTAGGAAAAGAAATATGTAGGAGAGTAAGCAAAATTGTTCCCCCAAGAACTTGTCCAGCTATGAACATAGAAGCTATTTCAGTTCTTCTATTATTCCCTTTGAAACATTCGATGTAGGTTTTCCACCCTTTATAATGATCGTTTTTGGTTGCACCCTAATATTTTTCTAATTCATTGGTGTATATCATAAGGATAACCTTTTGCTTTGCTTTATGATGTATTTTTTTACCAGATAATCTTTTAACCATTTCCTCCGCCTCTTTGAGCCTCCCAATTCGAAGTAACCAATAAGGAGAATCCGGAGCAAAAATTGTGAGAATAAACAAAGGTGGTTTCCAAACCCACTGAACTGCAAAAGGTAGTCTACATGACCATTGAGTTGTATTACTGAGCATATCTCTTAATACTCCCGCAGCTACCAGCTGCCCAGCTGGCCAACATCATCACAAATGCAGATAAGAACCCACGTAGAGGCAAAGGTGCTATTTCAGATGCATAAATCAATCCAATCACCGAAAAGAATCTCCATGGAAATCCTCTCAAAATCTGACCAACAAAAAGCATTTCTATATTTTTAACAAACACTGTAACGAATACGAACGCCGCAATAAAGATCAGATTACTTTCTATGACCAAATCGCTCAACTAAAATACCATTGAAAAATAATGCATTTATAGTTCTTACGGTACTAGCACATCCTAAAGCACTTTGCGAAGCTCCAGTAATTTCGTAATCTCCGTTTGTTAACTTACCTCCAAATTTTTCCTTGAATGATGGATAAGCATATAATGATCCAATCAAGATATTATCATAGCCCTCAATGATAATTGTCCCACTCATTGTCATCGACCAGAATACAGTAAGCAAGTTATTTCGTAGGGCCTCTATAGCAGTCATGACGTGCTCTTCTGCTGTTGCTTCTCTCGCATGTTGTGTCATTTCGCTCCTAGGATTCGATAGCGATATATTATCATAGTAATTTATCTCAATGTGCTGAAGGTTAGATTTTTCGTGGATTTCCATCGTCAATATATCTTTATCCTTATACATTTTGCCAAGAGTAGTAGTTGAAAATTCATAACTGAAGGACCTGATGTAGTTATATATGATTCGGATCTTTTTAAAATAATTCGTAATGTCAATTTGCATCAAAAGCAATTACTAGGGCCAACATTTGCCCAAAAGTAGAGCTTGTATATATTTACATTAGTGTAGCACGAATAATCCATACAAATTCTTATTGACATTACCCCAGACCAAATAATCCTCCCCACGAAATCGGAATTTGTTTTGGGAAATTCACAGATATAATGCTGCGAATACATTACTATCTTGACGAAACTCCTAGAAGGAATGTCGGAAATTTTTTACAACTGGCAATACAATAAAAAAAAATGGGCTTGAAAATAGACGATAACAATATTGGAATACTCAGCAACAATAATAGCTTAATTCATCCATCTAATTTCTTTTGAAGAAATCAATACTTTCATTTTAAGAAGTAAAGTTCAATATATTGTACAAGATCACCTAAATTTGCAATAATGCAATTAAGAACTACGGATTATTCCTCAAATTTGCATTTGTTTGAATATATAGACTATATTTTTCAATACAGATTTTGGAGAATTTATTCACTGGTATGTGAAAACATACATTTACAGATTTCGCCATATAAATAAACTGTGGTGATTTTAGGAGATTCGTCTAATATTGAATTCGAAAGCAGATCTTGAATATCAATGTGACATGCGTTTAATAAATATTAGAATTAGATCTGGGGAAATCATCTTGAAAAAGCTTATAAGACAGCCATAATAAAATTGTAGGAAATAATTGGAATACATTAATTCGCATAATTATGCCAGAAAGTCAAAAAAAGACATTCAGAAAGAAGTATACTACTCCATGTGACAGTTGTGCAATTAGTAAAAAATGTGATTTAAACTCTCCTTGTTCAAGATTTTTGAAACAAACGAACGACTGCACATTTCGTCGATTCAAAAAGTTCTTAAAGTCAAATTTAGAAAAGGGCTTAGTAGAAAATCAGTTTAATGATGGAGAAGAATGTGCGAAGTATTTGGGGACAAAAGAGCAAATAATACCTGTTGAGAAATTAATACCATTTTGTCAAATATACAAAGTATGGTACTATGGCAACTGGCCCATATTCTCATCTGACGATCTTATGTCAAGGCTTACCAAATTGAAGCCAACTTTTAAAACATCAGCAACCAATTAAAATATTCTTTTATATTCATTGGGTTGTGCAATTGCAGCTGCAGTTTCTAATCAGTTGACGTGTTGAAATCAGAAAATCCCATCGAAGTGAAGTTAGAGTTTGATGCCATGGAATTTCTCAATGAATCGATAAGGACAAGAAAACTATTAAACCACAGATCTTTCAAATCTTGATAACTTATTGACATCATTCTTTTTGTATCTATATTATGTTTGTGTTGAAGGAGGTATGTCAAGTGGACTCATTTATATAAAAGATGCACTTTTCTTCACGCAATAATTGAAGTTACAAGATCCAAATATTTATACATCCAAGTCACCTATTGAAATTCATGTATTAACAAAAATTTATTATATGCTATTAATATCTGAACGCTTCATGTGTATTGAAGAAGACTTACCCGTTACCCTGAATCTTCAATTTCCTTACCAACCTTGAGAGAAGAAGAATATCCTCAATTTTTGCCTGGCTTTATTGAATTGTTGAAAGCTTTCTCAATTCCCAATAGAAGCTTCTTTAATTGATTAATTATTATTCGAGTCATTCTAACGTCAAATTAGGTGACAGCTGTGATCACAACAGACTAATTCTACATAGGAATTCAATTATTATATACAAAATCAGTTAAATAATATAAAAATACATTATGCGTCGGGAGAGACACAATCTATGAATGTGATTATATCATAACATTGGATGAGATCACTTGTATGGAATATTGGCCTTCAGAATAGGTTACTAGATCCGTAAATTGGTGCTTTTAGAAGTCTGTGTCTATCTTTGTCTTATTCTGTTCAGATTGATTTAGACTTTTTGGAAGATTCTAAAAACTTAAGTCTATTTGCATTTGAAATCCAATGGACCGGGTCCTTGTGTTAAATTTTTAGAAATAGCCAATGGGGTAGTTGAATCAAATAACTGGACAAATAATATACAAGATCTCGGCATTTTGGAGTCTATTTTTGAATTAGTGTCAAAGTTTAGAAGTGATATAACTATTCCACAAACGATTTACGTAAAAAACCAAAACATTATTCTCAAGAAATCTTTTCGTTTATCAACTAAAGGTATGGAAATGGAACATCCTGAGATAGATGGTGCTGATGTTGAAGGATCGTATAATTCCAAGAATTTTGAGCCTGATTTTCAAGTTCCTTCTTTTTTTGATTCTCCTAAATATCGAAATTTATTGGAGATAAATCACTCATTTGATTTTGCTGTGCAATGGAATGACTTAAATCCGGGTGTTTAATCCAACAGAATCTAAGGCTATAGATTACGAAGAAGATTCTATGCGTTCCATTTTCAACTTGAATAGAAATTATATTTTAAGATAACTTGCACATATAATCGTATAGCAATAGCAATAGCAATAGTTCTCTATTGTGTGCATGGATGTTGCTTGCGCAAACCCTAGCAAATGGCTAAAAGGAAATTTTTTGAAATATGATCGTGAAGACAAGCGATAAGTCTATTTTATTTGATTGAAAATTTAGAATATGTTTAATAGTTTTGTTCCAACGGCGTAGGGGGATCCTGTTCGATAGAGCTGCCGGCTGTGAGGGATTCGCAGTCTAATTAGCAATCGTACTGGTTGTTTATGCTGCTTTTCTATTACGTAATAAGGACGAATAGTGCTCAGAAATACATATTTTCAATAACAGAATTTAGTAAAGGCTTATAAACTGAACGATTAATCTGCCTTCAAAGCTATTATCTAAAAATTATCTAAAAATTAGCATCTCTTTCGTAGAATATCCATTAAAGCAAACTGTAACAACAAAGTTCTCTCCACACTTTGTTGACACACTGTCAACTTTGTGTCAATAATTTCCGATATAATTCTTCAGAACCTTAAAATATTTCCCTCCGATCCTTACCCTTAATTCAAGTGCCGTTTTTCAGATGGCATGACTACAATCTTCGGCAATATTTTTCATCAAAAACTTGTAGTTTGTCAAAATGTAACAAGTAAACTAATTCCAACTCGCTAAGGACATAATGTACATTGGGTAAAACCGAGCTTGTGGTTTTTAATTTTGTTCTGCTTGATAAACGAAGATTAATCTGTCTTGAATTGATTTTAGTGAAAAAATGACAAGCCAAAGTATCCGCAGTGACCATGCATACCTTATCCAAATACTCTTTTGACAAAATCCAATAAAAAAGATTCTTAAATTGTACTTGAATACATATCTCTCATATAGCTTAGTAGTAGCTTCTATTTCGGAAATGTTTTTAGTTTTCCTGTGAATCCTGTTCCCGATTCGGATGAAACAATTTCCTGTAGCAAAATTGTATGCACGTACCCCAAGTTTCATGTAAATCTTGCTCTAAATAGGACTGCACTTTAACATAGTCGCCCAATTTAATTTGCTAAACAATAGGAATTTTTGGGGTATGATGTAATATTGTGAATAATTGATATAATATCCCTATCAATATTGAAGCAACGTTTCATTTTTAGTATGTATTTTACTTGTACGGGTTTGTAGCCCAACATATGTTTCACTTACACCTCCATAGTAATAAGGTTTAATAATGTACCTGTTAAAGCAACTATGGAGATTACCCCACTATTTAGTCTGATTCCACGGATTTTTAAATGTGTCCGATTTCGTTCCAGAAATGCGTTGATTGTGCACAGTGCTATGATTATATTATGAGAGGTATATCTCAAAAAGCTGAAAAACCAAATAAAATTCCAAATTAACTAAAGGGAACTAATACATATATTTCAAAATGGGATTTCAAGATAAGCTTGTTAGCCCTGCGTTGAGAATAAATGATGCTATAAACAAGCTTCCTAAAACTCATAATGTTTATTTTATCACAGCAATTTCTTGTGTTGCAGGTATGATGTTTGGGTTTGATCTTTCTTCAATGTCGGCATATATTAGCACCACACCATATCTCAATTATTTTGATCACCCTAGTTCGGTTATGCAAGGGTTTATCACTGCTTCGATGTCTTTAGGTTCATTTTTTGGATCTATTATTGCTACTTTCGTGTCTGAGCCATTTGGAAGAAGAATTTCGTTAATAGTTTGTTCTCTTCTTTGGTGCATTGGAGCCGCAATCCAGGCATCATCAATAAATAGAGCTCAGTTAATCGTCGGGCGTATTATTAGTGGATTGGCTATTGGATTTGGGACAACTGTTGCTCCAGTTTATGGGTCGGAATTAGCACCAAGAAGAATTAGAGGCCGGATTGGGGCTGTCTTTCAATTTAATGTCGCATTAGGTATGTTAATCATGTATTTTATTGCGTTTGGTTGTAGTTATATCGATGGCATTGGGTCATTCAGACTTGGATGGGCTCTTCAAGTGGTTCCGGGTATTCTGTTATTCACTGGATGTTTGTTTATTCCAGAATCTCCAAGATGGCTCGCAAAACAAGGAAGTTGGTCTGAAGCAGAAGAAATAGTAGCCAAAATTCAAGCAAAAGGTGATACACAAGATCCAGAAGTCTTGGTTGAAATAGCAGAAATCAAAGAACAAATATATCTTGAAGAAAAGCTCAAAAGCTTCACTTATGCTGACTTATTCAGGAAGAAGTATCTTGCTAGAACGATTACTGCAATGTCAGCTCAAATTTGGCAGCAATTAACAGGGACAAATACTATGTTATATTATATTACTTATATTTTCGATATGGCAGGATTTACAGGAAATACTAATTTGGTCGCTTCAGCTATCCAATATGTTATTTTTGTTCTCACAACAGCACCAGGTTTGGTCTTGCTAGACAAAATTGGAAGAAGAAAGATATTGATGATTGGTGGTGTGCTTATGGCGATGTGGCAGTTTTGCGTTGCCGGTCTTTTAGCACAATACTCTGTCCCATATCCTGATTCACCATCTTCAACTGTGACCATCAGGATACCAGAGAGTGAGAAACCTGCAGCAAATGCTGTTATTGCATGCTGTTACTTATTTGTTGCCTCTTATGCAGTAACTTGGGGTGTGGGTATTTGGGGATATTGTGCTGAAATTTGGGGTGATAATTCAGCTCGTCAAAGAGGTGCGGCAGTTTCAACTGCATCTAATTGGATTTTCAATTTTTCCCTCGCAATGTATACACCATCAGCATTTCAAAATATCAACTGGAAGACTTACTGTATTTTTGCTACTTTCTGTATTTGTATGACAATCCATGTTTACTTTGGTTTCCCTGAAACTAGAGGCAAGCGTTTGGAAGAAATCGCTCAAATTTGGGACGATAAGATCCCAGCATGGAAGACTTCAAAATGGCAACCACATATTGCTGTTTTCACAGAAGGTGACCCTGAAGAAATTTCACTGAAATACAATATAACATACGTCGAAAATGCTAATCCAATAGAACCTTCAAATTCTCATTCTAGTGGAGAAAAAGAAGCAGGTAGATAATTTCTATTCCCTTAGCTCAAATGGGTAATGCAATAGATTTGTTTTGCTCATTTTACTTGAATTGTATGTCGTTTTAATTCTTAAAGAATTGATTTATGCTTTAACATACTTTGAATTTATAAGCTTTAATGAGGAAGTTGCATGGACAAATATATATCTCTGCAATATTTTAGCAAATGTTACGACTTAATATAACTGTCATCTTATTGATGTAAGACTGCCTTTTTCAGTAGATATTCAGAGAAAATAGGTAGGTTATTACTGTTTAATTATATACTGGCATTTTTATGATTTTATCTATCAGTAAAAGAATACATATATGGTTTCAAAATCAATTTATACTGACGTTGTATCAGGAGATGGTACCTTAAATTAGCTAAACAAATAATTTGCAGCTACCGAGTTTCGAGTAAACTGCAATCATTTTGTGGGGAATACAAAAAACATAATAGCAGCGTGTAACATGAAAGTAAAATCTATTAAAATATTTACTTTTTTTTTTATCGCAAATAGACAACTTTTGAAATGTGGAAAAAATTTAACAGAAGAGCTTCTAACCGGTATATCAAGATTCCAGTCCAGTAATTAAATGTACATAGTATTTTAATTTTACAAATTTTATTCTCTTGACACCATTTTCACTTTTCTCAAAATGAGATTCGAAAGTTTAATTAAATTAAATATCTTTGCATATCTCTCTCAGCAGACTACAACTATATTGGATCTCAATTTTCTTCGAAGAATCAGTGAAAATTCAACGTAAATATTTTATTATTCTCGTTATTGAATTTATGCAATGAAATATTGAAATATTTAAAAATAGCTTTAAGTGCAAACCTTTCAGTTCCGTTTTAATTTTCTCTTATTACCCTGTTACGTGAAGTGTCCAAAAACAACTTGAAATAGTATTTAATATCAAACGCTTAATAAAGCAATTGTGTAGCCGACTTAATTAGGCAGGTCGGTCGAACAAATGTCGCCACTGCGACTCTTTTTGGCAGCTCGGTCGAGTTTTAAAATATAAACGTAGAATTCTGAATAGCCTCATACCTTGTGTCTACCTGCTTATTAAGTTTTATGGAGTTTCACTACATAAAATTCAAAGATCTTACCTTGAAGCGGAGATTAGACGGAAATAAATGACGGAAGCACTATTAAATTGCTTCTGAATTTGTTTATATATAATCATCAAATGAAAAATATATAAAGCATCGAATTTTTCAACTAACTCAAATAATTTAATTGATTATTAAGTAAAATTTATCTAAAATAAAAAATGAAAGTATTTGTTACCGGTGCATCTGGATTTATTGGATCCAGAGTAGTTTTTGAGCTTCTTGAAGCAGGTCACGAAGTCATGGGACTTGCTAGATCTGATAGTTCTGCAGCTAAATTAGAGAGCATGGGCTCTAAAGTTAAAGTTGTCCGTGGAGAACTCGAAGATTTAGATATCCTCAAAAAGGCAGCAATGGAATCTGATGGGGTAATTCATTTAGGATTTGTTCATGACTTTGCCAATTTTGAAAAATGCTGTCAAATAGACCGTAAGGCGGTGGATGCTATGTGTCAAGCTCTCGAGGGTACTAATAAGGCCTTTGTGAATACCTCTGGTACTCTTCTGTTACCTAAAGGTAGACTAAGTACTGAAGACGATTCATATGACAAAAATTTCCCTAATCCTCGTTCAATGACAGAAGAGGCAGTAATTGCTTACAAAGAAAAAGGCGTCAGAGCCATGTCTATCAGATTATCCCCTACTGTCCACGGTGAAGAGGATAAGGGTTTCATTCCATCGATTATTAATATGAGTAAGGCAAATAAAGTCGCTTATTATATAGGAGATGGCGAAAATGTTTGGCCAGCTGTACATCGCTTCGATGCAGCTAAATTGTATGTTCTTGTCTTTGAGAAAGGTGTTGCAGGAAAATTCTATAATGGTGTTGGAGAACAAGGAGTGAAGACAAAAGATATTGCTGCAACTATTGGTGAAGCGTTAGGTATTCCAGTAAGTCCATTAGCCCCAGAAAAAGCTCAAGAGAAATTGGCTTTTCTCGGATTATTCTTTTCACTTGATAATCCAACCTCGAGTGAAAAAACTCGTAATCAACTAGGCTGGGAACCCAAGAATTCAACTCTTCTTGAAGATATTAAGCATGTTTACTGCAGGGAAGAGCAACCTTCTAAATATTAATGTATGACCAATATAAATTGAGGAAATTCTAATATAATGTAAGTGATAATGATAATTTACTATCACCTTGGTATATTCTTTTTACTTCTTGAAATATTTAAAAACCAATTTCTGTATTACATTTTATAAATGACGTATATGTGGCGATTTTTAACGCAGCAAAATCTGATGGAAACTGTTGCAGACTTTGATGATTTCGCAGCGAACGCGTATAAAGTTAACTATACGAAGACTATTGCAATAACATGACTATAATAGTAAATAAGAAATTGGTCTAATACATAATAATAGAGTATAAAAATGAAATGATACAGTAAACTAATAGTAGAATAATATATATGATAGACTGATATCAAATATTGGAATTAAAAGAAAAGGGAATTTAAGAATGTATTATTTTAAGAGCCATATGAATGACAAGAACCCAGAGACCCAGAAAATTAATTTAAACTGTAATGCTTCATTTTAACTCTTTATCAGAAGGAATAATGAATAACTAGGATAAACCGATAAAAATTTTGAAGATCAAACTGAGAACTTTTCACCAACCATAGAGGTCTAATGAATGTCTTCGAATATTTGATTTCATTGGTAGGGAATTAAATTTTTTAACATATTCGTTTTAAGTAATCTCTGAGATTTCAAGTGATGATTATAATGAATTTGTAGTTATGTAGTAAATACTTTGATAATGAGAGATATCGTTAATGTGAAAAGAATAGCAAAATTAAAAAGTTTAAAAAACTAGTAATTAGATGCGTTTATTAAATTAGGCAAATCTATAACAAATCTAGTCAAGTACATTTACCAATATAATTTCAATGAGAATATTGGAAAAAGCAACACACGTTCTATTTATTCGGACCATGTGTAAGGACTTTTCTTTCTTAGGTGTTCTCCATATCTATAAAAAAAGAAAGGAATTGGAATTAACAAACATGCAAATAATGCCAACAATGTAGTTGCCCAATGAACATTTAAACCTTCATACATCTGTAACCCAAATAAAGGAAAAATTCCTGCCATTAGAGATCTAATAAATGAGTTAGTCGCCATAGCGGAGGCTGCATACCGCCTATAGGCTTCTACAGTATATGAAAAAATACCATTGAATACAAGAATTGTACCCATTCCATAAATAGCGGTACCAATAATAGGTACTATCCAATGAATCTTACTATAGGTAGTCCACGCAAGAATGAATAAGCCAATTGGGACAACAAATACTCCTAAAATTAAGGGAATAAATCTAAACTCTGGTTTAGCGACACCACCATTTTTCTCTAATAATCTTGAGTACTGTATATCAACAAAGTAGGGGGATATAAGACTGGTTGAAGCCATGCCTACAATTAAGCCTAAAAAAGACATACCTTGCAGCTGCAATCCAAAGCCATATACTGTCTCAAAAGCATAAGGAATAGCGATGAAGAACAAGTAGACTACTGCTAAAGTAAAACCAGTATAAAAGCACAAAGATAATGTCATGTAGTCTTTAAAAATCAACATTATAGGTCTTCTAGAAGAAGTAACAATACTATCAAAAATTGTAATTTTTTCTTTTTCTATTGGAGCAAAGTATCTATTATCACCAGTTGCCTTGCGTAACCTAATAGCCTTTTTCTTTAGCAATATAGGTTCATAAGTTTCAGGTACAAATATAGAGATCAAAATAAACAATGTAAATGACCATATCAACATTACATAAAATGTCCATTTAAAATAAAGATGTTCATTTATGAAACCAGAAATTAAAGGGCCCAAACCGGGGCCAACAAAAGGAGATATAGAATAGAGTATTAAAGCCCTTGATAATTCTTTATTGGCATCCTCCCCTTCTTTTAGAAGATGCTTTTTTTTGGGCTTGAACAAGTCAGAAAAGGATCCAGAAGCAACAGACATAAATGAGCTGCCAAAGAAACCTGACATAAATCTGCCGAAGAGAACACCTCCAATATTGTTACAAAATGAAGTCAAGAGCTCAAAACATACTGTAAGACCCAATCCAAGGATATAAACGGCTTTCCTTCCATAAAACTCACTGATTGGAGACAAAAAAATTCCACCAGTCCCCAATCCCCAAATGTAAAATGATATACCTAGTGTGCTAACTTCGTGGCTAACTTTAAAATGTTTCATGACATTGGAAGATGCTAAAGACCACGAGGAAGAGATGCATGTAACACACAAGGATGCAGAAGATATCAATATTACTATTGACCACTTGTGTTTGTTAGAGAGATTGGATACATCCTCCTTATCATCCTTTCCGCTAAATGAAACTTGATATAAATTATCAACTACTTCTTCTTCAAATAACTTATTTTCTCCATCAATCTTGGTATTCATAATAAAAGCTTTGCATTTACTTCAAGAAAAGTAGTCTAATCAATTTAGACATACAAATATGCTGATATTTGGTAAGGTTTAACCTCTTAATAGAATCTAATAGGTTTATTATTATATGCAGTAACATAAATATATATCATAAGGCGACATAATAAGGTGATGTACTAGGCGAAACTAATCTTGTTTTGTCATTTCAGTACTCAGATTTAAAATGCATTTACTATTAAAGTTTTTTACAGGTTATAAATGTGCAAGCCGAAAATAATTACTTAAGAATATATTTCAAATGCAATTTCTGTAGACAAATATAAGTGTCGAGACTGCATATATGTACTCAAAATCATAAATCCACTTCATTGATGATCAGACTATATATTCTTTGAGAATCACTAAGAACCTTTAAATATGGTAGTCCCTTTATTCATTGCAGGGAACGATGTAAGGAATCAAACTAATTTGATTTTTAATGTCGATTCCCCTTTTGAAGACAACGTCCTTTATAAGGCCCAAGGAGCACTGGTGCAAGATGCTAACGATGCAGTGCAGTCATCACATTCAGCTTTCCAAGTATGGAAAAAATCTAGTTACCAAGAAAAAAGAGACCTTTTAACAAAGGTAGCAGATGGTATACAAAAGAAGACAACATTTTTTATGAAACTATTAAAAGATATGGGATTGCCACAATGGTTTGCTGAGTTTAATGTGAAAACTTCAATCGATATTCTCAAGGATTTGGCTGCTATCGTGTCACTCCCTGTGGGAATAATTCCACTGGATTCAAAAGGCGCTTTCTGCAATGTAATTAATGAGCCATTAGGTCCCATTTTAAGCATAGCACCTTGGAATGCCCCAATGATATTATGTATAAGATCTATCGCGGGACCAGTAGCGGCTGGATGTAGTGTTGTTTTGAAAACATCTGAACATTCACCTTTAATTCATTATGAATTAGCGAAAATATTTAATGAATCTGGAGCACCAAAAGGTTTAGTGAATACTATAAACCATAGGCCGAGCGATGCTGGTATCATAACAGAAGCTATTATAACGAACAAATACATAAAAAAGATTAATTTCACAGGTTCCTCTAAGGTAGGAAAAATCATTGCTACTTCTGCTGCAAAAGTTTTGAAACCCGTACTTTTAGAACTAGGTGGGAAATGTGCAGTAATTGTATCAAGTAATGCAGATTTGGAGAAGGCAGCAGAGAACACTATACTCGGGGGTTTTGCTCATAATGGCCAAATATGTATGAGTACGGAAAGAGTCTATGTGCTAGAGAGTGTTTATGATAAGTTTCTCGAACAAATTTTGTTAGTTGCTTCAAAATACGTAGAAAAGACCGAATTTTTGCCTCAAAGATCGATTACAATAGCTCAAAGAATAGAAAATATGTTGAACAATGCAATAAGTAATGGTGCCATCCTTTTATTTGGACAAATTTCAAGAAAAAATGCTTTTATAAGACCGACAATCTTGACAAATGTTCCTGATGATGACCCTATTTATGATGAGGAAACATTTGGACCAACTTTTTTTATTCTGAAAGTCAATACTATTGAGGAAGCTATCTTAAAAGTAAACAGTAGCAGATACGGACTCTCTAGTTCTGTATGGAGCACTGATTTATATGAAGGAATAAAGATAGCTCGAAGTATTGAATGTGGTGCGGTTCACATTAATGGAAAAACAGTACACGATGAGCCAGTACTTCCACATGGAGGCGTAAAAGAGAGTGGATTTGGGCGATTCAACAACATTTGGGGTGTACAAGAATTTCAATATACTAAAACTATTACTTTCGGGAAATAAAAATTTCAACAAGGACAAGTGTATTATGATATTTTTTTTACTTTCACCAATTAGAATCAAACGTTCTGTCGAATTATTCTCATCGATTAAACTTACTCAAATCGAACAATATTTCAAGTAACTAATAGAAAATATTAAAATAATTTTATAAGAAGGCTTATTAATATTTGAGCCATATCGGCGTCTTTATGAATTTTTTGTTTTTCAATACCTTGAGTGAACAACGTTAAGACTTTCAAAAGAGCTAGAATTTAGGAACAGACTAAAATAAGATTATCTGCCGTTTTCAACTGTGATCTTTATAATATCTCACGTAATCAGTCTTAAAAAAGTTATTTGTCTTACTCAGTTCCCATAATGCTAAATAATCTAAAAATATTCTCAATATCAAATTGTTGTTACTGAAGTCTAAAAAAATGGAATTCAGTATGTTCTTCTTTTCGAAAATCTTATAAATTACTCTTCAAAGGTTTTCAAATTAAGATCATTTACACGTTACGTTAACGAAACATATTTGGAAAATTCCTGTGTTTACTAAGACAAGAACAAGATGATATAATATTGAATTATTCCTTTTTTTTTAATGGAAATTAAGATTCAAATAACGTATTTTCTAAAAATATATTCATTTTGTTTGAATAATTATCCAAAGTTGCATGCAGTTTGTAGAACAACAATCTTGACAGTAATTTTACATCACCCGTTTCATTGCCATTTATGTTTTTTGCATCGAGTTATAAGAAGAGTACCTTTATCAAACTAAAAGCTTAAATAATGTTTGATTAATAGTTTAATTAATGATATGAATTTCTATAGAGAGATGTATTGCAAGATAGACGAAATGTAATTATATAGTAAGAATGTATATAGTGTATACAGAATGGTTGCAAATCGAAAAAATGTAACGGTATCCAAAATTTACAGAAAATAAAACTTAAATATGTACATACCAGCCTAATGAAATCAAGCTCGATTTTAATAATAAAAGTTTCCAATTTATAATTACTCTTATGAATATATATCTTGTTCGCATCATAATTAAAGAGATGGGTAATTAATGTGAGGCTCAGTTAATAGCTTTAGAAACGAGATGAAATGTATGTAAAACTAATGTTAAACGTCCGAAGAGTATTCTTTATAATAATCAACCCAAATCAACTTAAAATTTTTTTTGGCCAATAAATTTTATACTGAAGTTGAATTGGATTTTCTTTCTAATTAACATTTGATACAAAAGCTTGAAATAATAACAGACAAGACTTACTCACTTATTCTCTAATCCATCATTTTTAATACAGTGCAAATCATTTTAGCAGGTAAAAATCTATTTTGCTGAATATTAAGAATAAAAAAGCTGAGTATTGTTCCCGAGTTTATACCAAAGTATATCTTTTCAAGAGTTCATTGTTAATTATAGCTAATTGAATTGTTGTAGATACAATAAAATATAGAATAAATATATGTAATAGAAACACATTCAATATCAATAAATCATACGCTCAAGCAGGTGCAAAAAAAGTATGTTTAATCGAATAAAACTTTTCCATCGAATAGAATTTGTTAACATATTATTTTAGTTTAGATTTGATTGAGCTTCTTTCACATCTTCAGTGGAACCTAGTACATTAGTCTTCCCAGCAGCATCGTGTTCAGAATCCCACTGTTCTAGGTCCTCATTTTTAATCTTTACAATAGTATGACCCGCCTCACCATTTTCCATAATATAATACGAGGCTCTATGAGAATAATTTCCTAATTTTGGTAATATTCTTGCCCAAAAAAAGTAATAAAGCACACAAAGGCCTAAAATACCTATGCAAGTAATTGCATATGTACAATAGAAAAAGGAGACATCAGAGCCATCTAATGACCCATTACTAGGAGGAACCCAAGCTAAAGCTAGTACAAAAAGTTGAAAAAGTATTGTGATTATAAGAATAGGTAAAGGGGTCTTCCAACCTTCAAAATCTAACCCTGCCTCTTTTCTTTGTTTTCTAACCAAGAATAAGCCAACAGTCAAGAGTAAATTAAAAATGTAACCCGAGTATGTACTAATGTCCACAATAAAAGAATACGCATCTCCAGCTGGCGGAGCAATAAGCACAATTACGTTAACTATCCAAGTAAGGAATAGTGGAAATAGCGGAGTTCCAAGACGTCCAACCGAAGTCCAAATATGTGGATAAGGTACCACACCTTGTCTGCCACATTCTCTTAACGATCTCGACTGGCCAACAACAGCAGTTAGCAAATGGCCCAATGCAGAAACTGCAATTAGAGAATCGAGAGCTTTAGTTGCAGAAGTTGTACCGAAGACATTCTGAAAAAATTGCAGCGCGATTAGTGATCCTGAATTTGTAATGGCTTCGATGCTTCCTGCTGCTGCATAATAGCCTGTTATTAATATAATATAGACAACGAACACAAAAACTAAAACTCCTGGAACAAAATATTGAAACATTTTCTTATTAGTTTTAGGATTAGATTCACCAACTAATGAAAAAGCATATTGGTAGCCACTGTAAGAGAATGCGACGTCGAGTATTGCACTCGAAATATCATTACCATTAGTGGTTGGGTAACCCCATGAATTTTTGAATATTTTCTTAGGATCTTCAACTTTCGTTCCCCCTCCTAGGACCACAAATGTAGTTATAGCCATGAAAAGAATTACAATGACTTTTATATAACCAAGGAAATTTGACAACCTCAAGGAGTACTTTGTACTTAGACCAGCCAAGATAGTAACAAAGGTCAAAACCGCAACTCCAATACCTCTTTCCTTCCATGCCGATGCTTCAACTCCAGCAGCTGAAAGAACATATTCACCAAATGCAATCGACGAAGAAGTTACATAAGATAATATGACAGAAACTGCAGCATAGGTTGTTGGTACTAGAAAGTCTGGCTTTGGATAAGCCTGTTCAAGGTAGGCGACCGACGCGCCTGATCTTTTTGAGAAATATGACTGATATTCGATGTATATAAATAATTGAAAAAGTGAGATTAAGAAACCAGCAATCCATAAAAGATAAGAAGCCCCTACAGAATTGATATCTTCAATAACGGTCCCAGGTGTTAAAAATATACCAGTTCCAATTACGCCCTGAATCACAGTGAAAAATGTGGTAATATAAGTCAATCCGTATCCTAATGGACTCTTCTTTTCGACAGGCGCCCCTAAATCATTTTGCACATCTGATTCGTTGTCAAAATCATAATCCTCGATTGTTATTGAATATTCATCTTTTTCTCCACCTATTAATGTAGATAGATACTTAGACATGGTAAAATTATTATTTCTTATTCAAAACTTAATTTTAATTTCGAAAGTGGATAGAACTTATTAATATATTTCGTGAAGGGCTAATGTGGATATATTTTACTTGCGCTGTGGCTGATTAAGTGCCTCAAGATATTCAATCCAAATTATGTCATACTACTGGTAAGAACCACATCTTTCAAAAATCAGGTAATTTATCGCCACTTCAAATGTGATGAGACAATTTTTTAATTAGAATAAAATTGTACTGGAACGATTGATTTCATTCTCGATGCTGCTTTTACCAAATCTATAAGTCGGTTTATTGATTTTTCTTCTTAATCATGAAAATAAAAACTTAACTGACATAAACAAGGAAAATTTCAACATTAACTGGAAATATATAATAATAAAAATGTATTTTAGAGCATAATGTCTTGAATTTTTTTGTTCAAATATGAAAACTGCTTTCATTCAGAACCGTTTCCAGATGAGTTCTCGCAGCTAAATTTAACGTTCTATTCAGGATTGCATCATCGGCCGTAAAAAGATATATCGCGGCGCCTACACAAAATCCTGAATGTGTGGACTTTCGAACTTAATTTCGTGGAAAGCCATAATTAGATTCAAGAGTACAATATGATAAAAGCAATTGACGACATTTAGGATGTGAAAAACTATGTATCCATGATACAAATAGACATTCTATTAATCTTTTTCCGTCGTAAAGCATGCCATTTCCACCCTCTTGACGTATCTAAAATTGTTTATAATACATTGTTCAAACTAAAATTTTTATAGAAGTTAATAAATAAAACTACCCTTGCTTTTAGTCAAATAGAGTATTGCCTTTTCGTTCATGCTTGAAAAGCAATTACCTTAATGTGCTCTTATGTTTTCAAGTTTTCAGATTCTACTTTCTCTACTACAATAAGTATTAAACGAAATGTGTTAATACAATTCTTTTTCTTTGAGTAAGTATTTTTTATAAAAAGATAATATTTAACTATTAATTAAATCTAAGTTTTTGTTTGTGTCTTGTTCATAGAGCCAAGGTTCTGGTTTTGCTCCATTGTTGTCCCACATACTAACCAAAATTCTTCTTTCACCTTCTTGCCAAGGAGATCTACCATGTGAAACCTGGTAATTATCAACTAATAAAATATCACCTTGATTCCACATGTGGTTATACTCAATGTCCCTTGATATATCAAGAATTTCGTTCAATATACCAAAATCTACTATCTGATTATCAGAATCATATCTTGTAGGAAGTATGACCTCGCCTGTAGGAGACTTATAAGGATAGAATAAGGCATCTGCATCTTTTGCTGTACCATAACGACCTATTAATCCATTGAAAAAAACAGGTTTTTTTGTAACTGGATGTTTTCTTAAAGCAGGTAAGGATTGCAGAATAGTTAAACTTCCATCAGTATTCCAGTTGAAATCATTTGTTAGTTTCTTAACTTGCACTTCGGCTTTAATTTTCTTTGTTTCTAAATCATCATTTGGATCAAAGTTTTGGCCAAAAGAATACTTTCCCTCCCATGAGAACTCATTCCCTTTCCCTTCTTTGCCTACTGCGGGATATTCTTGTTTAGAGCTGAGTTTTTTTTCACTTAATCTTTTAATGAATTCGGGGAATCTTTCCAATACTTTCAAAAATAATTCATGAGAATGAGCAATTGGCGATTCACCTCCTAACTTCGCTGGTTTACTACAAAAGAAATGAATATTCGAAGGAAAGTGATTATACCGTGAATATTCATTATGTTGGTAGAACCTTCTAGTACTAGGTCCTTCATTGGCAGTGAATACCGCTTCAGCCACTTCATTTCTTTTTCCGGCAAGCCCAATTTGAACAAATGGCTTACTATTCCTGCCGTATTCAATTGACCTAATAATTTTTGAGAATGAAGCATCGTTGCTCAAGTCTAAACCTCTTAAAAGTACCGCTCCATGTCTCACTAATAAGTCGCTAAAAATTCCTAACTTCGATGCATCTGACAAGAATCGGGATACAGTTTCTATAGTGGGAGATTCTGAGAAATTTTCTGAGTTCCATGTAAAATGAAAACCATAGGGGAACTCATTACCATCAACTATTCTTACATTATCAATACCAATTTTGCTCAAGGTTAAACTATAATCACCATAACGACCTATTATTTCTGATTGATCCTCATTTAGGCTAATTCTATTCTCTGGCTGATCTTTTCCCATCTATGTTATCCTAAACTACCAGAGAAATTCTTAATTGAGCATTGTTCACATCCCTTATTTTAGCAATTCTCGACGATGTTATTTATGAGCTTTTATGTGGCTCAATATCATTTTTTTTAATAATTGAATAATAGTATCCACACAATTTAAATAATTTGATTATATGTATATGCAGGAAATTAATGAATGGAAATTTTGTGGCATGCTTGCATCAATTATCAATTATCATTTACAAGAAAAAATGAAATATAGCCACCACTGTATTTTGTAGCGTAACATACATCTAGTATGTTACCACAATTTTAGTTGATTGAGTATATGATTGCAAAATCTTTTAAGGTTACTTGGACATTAGAAATAATATAAGAAAAATGGATGAAGAGTTAGACAGCCTAGCGAATAAATTAAAGTTCTTTCAAATCAAAAGAAAAATACTCTAAGAATTAAATATTTCGAATTAATAGCTCGCTCTTCTTCTGTTTTTTGCAACAAGTCATTATAGCATTACAGAATATATATTATCTAAGATGTAATCAACTTAGTGCCCATTGGCTTAATGTGGTGTGTCATCAAGAGATGAAAGCCACAGTCGATTCTAGAAACAACGAGCAACATTTTAAAAACAGTACTCAAGAAAATTAAAATGCTACATTTATTATAATGTGGCACAGATCACGTTGCTAGTTCAGAAGGTTATATGATGATTTGAAAGATAAGGATATTGATGACCGTCCTTCAACTGCAATCAAATAGCTATGGCCATTTTCTAGCAGTTTGTATTTTATCATTTTTACCTGTCAAAGAATTGATTGCCTTGAGTAAATTTATATGTTTACAAAATTTTCTATGCTGTTTTTGTCATACTCATCAAAGATGATGCAATAGGTATATGCATGAAGATAAGCTACCTAGAGCAATATTGTGTTATTACATTCTTTCTTGTATATCTGAAAGGTTTTTTTACGAACAGGTGTGTAAATATGGTATTATTGTTGGTGATCTAAATCAGTGGCTAGAAACGCTAAATATTAATAAATATAAAAGGAATCAATTTTCTTTCAAAAAAATAAACCACTACTACTGTTAATTAAATTTCTGAAATGAGTGAATCAAATAAGGAAATCGATTTCAAAGATAAAAGTGTTAGAGTCTACGACAAAGTTGAAGAAGATGAGAACAATTCTTTTGAAATAGAGGAAGGTTTCATTAATATTTCCTTATCCCCAGCACAGCAGCTCAAGAATACAGGAAAGTGGTTTAAGTTCAAATTGCTTTTATGGGATTCTGTAGATAAACATCCAAGGGAACAAAAATTTTTAGCTAAATTAGATTTCTTCTTATTAAGTTCTTCTATGTTGGGTTATTTCATCAAAACATTAAACCAATCAAATATCACAACTGCTTATGTGAATGGTATGGAAGAATACTATAATATGGATAGTAACCAATTAAATTATTTAACTACAATGTGGACAATTGGTTATATCATTGGACAAATTCCGTCGAATTTAATTCTTCATAGAATAAGTGCGAGGTACTATTTGGGCGGTTTAGAGATAATATGGGCAATTTTAACTATTTTAATGATCACTTGCAAATCTCTTAAGGGTTTATATGCCATAAGATTTTTTGTAGGATTAACAGAGTCAGGTTACTTCCCAGGATTGGAGTATTTGCTAGGATCATGGTATTCTGAAAAAGAATTAAGTAAGCGAGCCTCCTTTTTTGCTGTCGCGGCTACTGCTGCAAGTCTTGTGTCGGGTCCTTTGCAACAATCAATTTTAGGACGCTTTTCAAATAGTTCATTGGAACCTTTTAAGTGGATGTTCGTCTTCGATGGAATTATTTCATTTCCTATTGGCTTTTATACTATGCTTGTTGATCCAAATACTCCTTCAACTACGGATGCATGGTACTTTACAAAGGATGATAAATTAGTTGCTTTAGAAAGAAGAAGAAGAATCGGTGCTCAATTAAATACGAGGCAAAAATATACATGGAAAAAAATAAAATCATTTTTCAATACATGGCATATTTATGTTTTTCCATTTTTATTTTTAGCCTATAATAATAGTTATGTTCTCGGACAACCTACATTTACCACATGGATGAAAGATTCTTTACATGCTTCCTCAAAGACATATAATGATATGCCTTCTGCAGTTGCTGGTACTGGTATTGGAATAGCTTTAATTGTGGCATATTTAAACGACTTTTTAGGAGGAAGAGCAAATTTTTACTTTGTGGCTCTTTATTTCATCTGTTTAATTATAGGTTGTGCATCATTGGCCTATTGGGAACTTCCCATTGGCTACCATTGGTTTTGTTATTTTCTAGTCGGAGTACCATCAGCGTGGGGCCAACCTCAAATTTTTTCTTGGGTTAATAGGTTGCTATTCCAGGATGATATGAAAAGGAACTTTACTGTTGTTTGTACAAATAATTTAGCATATATTACTGCCGCCTTTATTCCCATATTTGTTTGGAATACAGAGGATGCTCCAGTGTATTTTATTGGCTATTCATATACCGCAGCTCTATCTTCATTCGGGCTAATTTTGACATTTTTAGCTTTCTACTTAGCGAGAAAAGATGAGAGGCAGAGTAAGCAAAAATTGGATAATTCTGGTGCTGTTGAAAAATTAACCTGAATGCCTATAACAGCAATTCTATATAATTGAAAATGAGTAATATTATGTTTGATGAAACAACCATTGACACAATGAAAGTATATAACTGATTATTACTAAATCAATGAACTATGATTATGTACTAAATAATCGAATTTGAGATTTTATTGAACGACATAAAATAAATTTCACTACAAATTGTTATAAGTAACGCAATCTTTGATCTAATTTGTGTTTCAAGCATTGGCTTAAGTATAAAGGTTACAAATATAATTTCTAATTAACCGTGATTTAGATCATTTAGAGACTAATTGGATAGATCATCTGCAGCACCGTCTATTAAATCCATCGTTACCGGAACCGCTGTGAAAGTACTGAGGCTTTCATTGTAAGTAAAAATTAGTCTGCCTAGAAGTGCTCCTAAAATACATGATATTATTAAGTAACACTTGTAATACATAAATAAAAACATAATAATGTAAGACAATCCCCATTCCAAAACAAACAGTTCTAATTAAATGCTTAACAGGAGGTGCAGTAATAGCATTTTCCCTGCAGATACTGTTATACATCCATATATGAGAAGTAGTATGTAGAATTGGCTTCACATTGGGTTTTGAATTACATATCAATAAATCTTCAGGAGAAAGATTTTTGATGTCTTTGAAAAGGATTGTACTAAATCTTTCAATGATTGCACTATCGTGTTCGCGACAAAAACGGGCACTTGACTCATGACCACCAACAGAAATACACCAATACAGCAACTTGCAATCGCGCCCCCCCTCTAGTATAAACATGCCAGATTTTGCTTATAAACAACTATTAATTGTATGGCAATTACAAAGCATTGAAATTTTGAATGCTTCTTTAGCGGAAGCTGAAGATCCCCTCATATCCATTTTCTGGTTCGACCTCTGTTCTTCCCAGACTTATATTTTAATATCTTAACCTATCTATATATCTGATATATTTATAGATTCCGAAGATCAGCTAGGAAATTGCGTTTATATATATTTTTAAAATTTGCGCAATAACTGATTGTTTTTGATACTACTTATTAGGCGCTTCCATCGTTCCTAATATTGGAGAAATTACTTCCTCAATTATTTACTTCATATTCAATGTGATTTGTATGATCGTTAAACAATCTAGTAGGTTCATTATTATTTGAATTGAATATACATCCATCAAGAAACACCATTTCATCACCACTATATGAAAATGTTGAGATTTTTTTTTATGATATATCAAATATAAATTCCGATATGGAATAATTTTGTCTAAATAAATAAAAAAAATTCGCTAGGAAATGTAAAAAAAAATCCAGACATTTATCTAATGGATTGAGGATAATGACGAAGAATTTTGCAGATATCAAAGCAGACCTTTGATTGATATGATTTAGTCTCTTTACAATTACAAAATTAGACTATGATTCACTCATACAGAATGCTCACTTAATATTCTATAATCATTTGCTCATATATTTCATTGATCCGTTCAAATTAAAGAGAAATCAATCGAAATGTAGAAGATTTTGCAAGCTGGAGAGAGCATTTTTTCGCTACAGCTGATCTTAGAATTCGTTACAGAGGAGTGAAAAAATATTCACGTATGTCTGCCGCAGTTTCAAGTTTGATTTCTTCTCAAACAAAAAAAAAAGGAATCAAGTATTTGCAGCTAGTTTAATGTAAAATATTAAAGTATATTTGTAATCGAGTTTATGAATGTGTGAGAATTAATCAAACTTGTTTTTGAGCAAATAAATGGCTTTGAAAGGTAATTTTTCATTAAAATTTCTTGGTATCGATAAAATTCTCATTACACGGAATCTTTGAAGTATATGCAATCAAAAAATATAAAACCAAGCTAATACACAAATAATTTTGATTTCAAGTAACTTACATTAAGTGAAGAGATAATGAAAACTTTTAGATATATAGCATTGATTGTAGCAATATTACAACTTGTCAAAGGTTTGGTAATAGTAGACAGTGTGATTGCTTCGTCTTGTATTTACTATATGAAACAGTTTGATTGGGGTTGTAATTCAACTGGAAATTCAGCTAGTGTGTATACCTGTCGGTGCAAAAATATAAATTGGTTGGGATCTATCACAAATTGTATCTACGAGGAAGCTGACAACGTTGGACTGAGAGATCATGGTTACGAGCACGTGATGAAAAGATGCTATACCAAATCAGGATATCAGATCGATTATACTTTGGAGAAATTTTATGCAATCCAAGATAATGCCACAGACTACCTCAAATATCCAAATAATACAAGAGACATATCAGAATTAGTCAATTATCCTTTGGGAGTAAACCAGACAGACTTTTTGTATTATCACGAAACGTTTAAAACTATCATGAGTCATGTATATAAGACTCAATTGTTTGGAATTAGTCTCAATTTGTTTTGGGTTGCAGTTATTGCGATTTCGGTTATTTACAACCAAATTCAAGCGTTTATTCCATGTGTGATCTCAAATAAACTAAAGAGCATATTAATAGAAGCACTGATTAATAAAAACTATTATAACGCAGCCTATTATTTTGGAGACATCCTACCAATATCATTTTCATTACGAGTTGAATTCTTAGTTAACTTAATATTTTGGATAATGGTTGTAATCTTTACTATTGTGAATTATGATATAATTCTACCGAATGCATATTTAGGAAGCTCAAAATTTTATAATTTGTTGGATTTTATTTCATATCGAACATCCATTATGTCATTTTCACTTTTACCATCAATGTACTATATGGGCATCCGGAATAGCCCTTTAGTTTACTTCGTCAACTGGTCAAGAAAAACTTTCCTTGGGTTTCATAAAAATATAGCATATGCTGTGACTATACTAGCTTTTGTACACTCCTGTGTTTGGACTGCTTATACTATCGAAGAAGGTGATTATTCTGCTTGGGCAATTGATGCTTATTGGCAATGGGGGATAATCGCCATGATCTTATTGGGGCTAATTATTTTTGCAAGCCTCCATTGGTTTAGAATAGTCATCTATGAGGTTTTTTTAATATCACATCACCTAATGTCAATTTTATTTATTATTGCAATCTATTTTCATGCTAATACTTTAGGTTGGCTAGGCTGGTGTTATTCCATAATTGCAATTTATAGTTGGGATAAATTAATGAGACTTTTCAAAATTACCACGTCTGGTAGTATAATCAAGTTTTCAACAGTTAAGTATTTTGATGCTAATGTAATGAAGCTTTCAATTCCATTCAAAGCTGAGACGAAGCTTGAATGTTATTCATATTTCTACTTTCTCGCCCCTAATAGTATTTTCAACTGCTGGCAATCACATCCATTCTCGATCTATCCAGATCCAGAAGATGACGGTAAAGTAATTGCATTGATAAAGATTAAGAATGGAATCACCAAAAAGCTTTACAAACACATATTAAAACTATCTCAACAAAAATCAATAAATGACATAAGGATTCCCCTTATTATAGAAGGTCCTTACGGATATTCATCAGAGCACATTTTCAATTTTAATGAATCCCTGTCCTATGTCTTGTTTGCTTCAGGGAGTGGGATAACAAGCATATTTTCGTATGTTTTGAAAATATTGAAAAATTGTACAGATGATACCGGAAAAATAAGACTATTTTGGATTGTTCGGAATTTTAATGAAGTCTTATGGTTTGAGAATGAAATAACAAACTTAGTAAAAACATGTTGCAAAAATTCCACAACTGGAATTTTAAAGATTGAGATTATAGTAACTGCAAGACCATCTTCTAATACCGTCCATAATTATATCGCTCTTCAAAAGCAAGATCCTAGCAATGATGAGTCTGAATGTGAATCGATTAGCAAAGGTCCAAAGAAACTTTTATCCTACATAAACAGTCGGTCTTTTAAGATATCTCATTTACCTTTCGGCACTAGGCCATGTTTAAGTAAGATAGTGGAGCTTAATCAAATAAATAGGCGAACGCATTTTATAAGCTGTGGTCCCCCTGAATTTACTGACTCTATCAGGAAATTTGTCAATAAATACAGAAAGAATGAAGATACAGAATTTCCCATTGAATATCATGAGCTTAGTTTCGTATGGTAATTAAATTAATATGTATTTAATAATAACATGATTTGAAATATCTTAGATAATAAAAAAATTGCGCAACAAGCAAATGGTCGTATTCAGATATGGAAAAGTCTGGTACAATCAGAGATAGAAGAATTAATATATGTAACTATAAAAATCCGAAATTTATGTTGCAACTACTGAAAATAATTTGAGATATTGATTTGAGATATAAAAAAACTTGGCACTGATACTTTGGGAAGAAAAGTGAGCAAATAATGCTGTTTATAAACAAAGATTTTCTCGGATTTGTTTGAATATCTGCCATATTTTGGAAATTTGAATATGATGGGAGATGACCCAAGCACCATGGCTATGGCTGGTGACACATCAACAATTATGATGCTGTCGACGTTTACCAATAGTTATCAAGGCACCCCCGTTTTATTTACTGGCCTAAAAGCTATGACGAGATTACAAGCATTTGGAATTTTCTGTTTAATAGTGAGCACTGGAATATTTTTAAGAAGTTTAGTCTTCTATTACCATATTCTAGAACACAAAGTGTGGAAACAAAAGGATACAGAAGTATTTATGTCGTCTACAGAAACAAGCAGAGATTTCGGCTTTGATGAAGAAAATAAGGAAGATACGAACGAAACAAGAATTCAAACTAACGATGGAGAAACACAAAACTCTATTGAAGATTGTTCCAGCTGTGTAAAAAAGTCGAAAATAATCTATCCCAAGAATGAGCCAGTTAGATTTTATTATTTGCTTTTCACATCATGGAGAGAATTTGAGAGAGACTTAATACGATTAATACTATTTATTTTAATAGCTCTTTTTGCTTATTCTCTTATGTTAGTTGTCATGACGTATGTAACGATATATTTTTTTGGAGCCATTATTGGTGTAGCTTTCGGAGAAGTTTTGTTTATAAGGATTGAGAAAATTTCAAGAAATAATTCTGACATAAGCAAGAAAAATTTAAATCATTTTAATGCTTCAATATGTTAGAGTCTTCAACAAATTATTATCATAGGTATGCTAGAAAGATTTGGAGATATTTCTATTTATTACCCTCCTCTTCAAATTAATATTTTTCACTTCTCAAATATGAAGACTAAAATTGGATATATCTATTAAATCAAATAGATGGGTATGTGTACTTGAAGTACTACGTTGGAACTGATATTGAAATTACCACCAATTATCCCTCTGGTCAAGATGGCACCATCTCTGTTATTGTCAAGATGCAATACTCAACTACCGTCGTTCCATGGAGTGGAACCTTTACCAGTACCTACACCACCAATACTGTTGTTACCAATAGTGAGGTACTATAGCGAAAACTCTTATTGTTATTGAAACTCCTTCTGTGTCTAGTGTTCTCTGGCAGAACGAATCTATTTCTAGCCTGTTTGATGATAATTTAGTGACCAAGACGCCAGAGGTAATAGATTCAACTGATATAGTAATAACTCCTTTTCAAATGATCTTTGTTTAACTGTACCGTTCACCACAGGTATTGCAACTATTACCAACAATTTGACTACATATACAACCTACTATCCATTAACCAATATAGCTCCAGTTGTTACCAAGTTTGATGTTACTCATGAAGCCAATACGGGTAAGTCCGTTGATGTTCAAAGTATTGGTCAAATTTCTAAGGATGGTGTTAGGATTTATTAGTTTAGTAGATATATATTAGTAGTGTCCCAATATATAAGTACAATTGCTGTCCTATTAATGTATCTGTATATTTA
>JAJMAU010000026.1:0-37489 GCA_030565025.1 Schwanniomyces yamadae
TTTGTTGTACCATTTGTTATAACCAATCATTACACAAAACTGTAATTCATTTGTTTTTAGCACAAAATCTCATTCTTAAAATGCAACTTAAATTACACAAAAATAATTAACTTAATAAGAGGTTTTGCTACTGAGTTCAATCTATATTTATAATATACTTGTTATTGTTTGTAAGTTATGTTATCTATCATTCATTAGGTTCAACTTGATGTTATTTTGTACTTTATTTTATTTAATTGGTTTTTGTTTTTAATTTTTTTTTGTTTTTAATTTTTTCTTAGATTATTGTTTAATCGATTAAATTTTTTTAAGGTTTAAGAATTAATTTGATAAAATTTTAATTAATTTTGTTTTTAAATGGTTTTACTCTAATATATCTATTTAATTAATATTCTCATCTTTATTTTATATCACGAATTCATTCTTTATGAGTTGTTGGTTGCTATTGATTATGTTTAATAAGTTTTTAATATAACATCGTTCTGGCACCTGTTAGAATTTTTATTACTACCTATATTGAGTGTAGTTTAATATTATGTCCCGTGTTTCGTTCTATATCAAAATTTGTCTTGAATAATAGCTATATCCGTAAATGCTCTATATATTTATTTCACTACTAAAGTACATGTATTGTGCTGATGAGAGATAAAAACTAATCACTTACAGATGTATGAATTCTTCGACATATTTTATATTCAAAATTAAGATTTTATTCAAAGTACTAGTCATTGGTTTCAATATTTTTTCTTAATAAATTCACTCTTAATTTGGTTTTTCAAGCCATTCTTCATTTGATGTGTTCCTTGATTCACGTGATGATCTGCTTGGTTCAGGGGGACTGTGTCACTGCTAGAATTAAAATCTCCCTTTTCTGGAATATATTCATACATTCTAATCCCTATTTTCTTTCAAATTAGTTTAAGCTCTTGAATCCCTCTAGTCATATATTTCTAATTTCATATTTCATTTGATTCTATTTCGTATCGAAAAAAAAAAAGTTTATCTAGAGGAGTAGTGAAGGCATAACGGTTGGTTAGCAGTTGTATATGTCCCCAAATGATATTTTTCTGGTGGCCTTCAACTAGTGTGTATACAATTATAGTCTATATTTGATGATTTATAAAACTATTCCCATTTTTACCATCCACGTGCAAGAGATGAGATTGTCAAACATATCAATAATTAAACTTTTGATCTCTATTAATATTATTGTTTTCCTTTTCGAACAATTGACGTATTTCTCACTTTTGCTAAATTCTCTTATAGTATTAATATTTTTATAAAAGTAAATACATTTTTTGTTCGTGGAAAACACTCGTAAACGGCAACAAAAAGAAATCAATGTCAACGATATACAATTCACGTACTTAAGTATAAAATATGTTCATATCACTTGATTATATAGTTATTGTTAATGTAATAAATCTTCTTCATCCGGTTAAGTTTATTTAGAATCAAGATGGTCCAATTAATCATGGATGCTGATAGCACATTCGCTATTTCTACTGAGAACTCTAAGAAGTGTATTGCTGATTATTTTTTGTGTTCCCACTACAATTGCTAAAAAAATAGTAACCTTTTGCTAAATAACGAGTAACAAAACCTAACAAAGTAAATCTTGGAAATTGTATGCAGTGAATTGTTTTTGTGTGGTTTCAAAATATAAACATTACAGATGTAGGTCTCATGTAATTTATTATGATTCAAATGCATCTCATACGTCGCATACCGACAAATGATGCATAATACAAACAAAAACTGCACTGACTTATCATGAATACCTGAAATACTATTTTGAAAGATATATAACACTATGTATCTCCTGTCATTCATTCTGGTAAAATATTTTTGAATTCCAATCCTCTCAATGGTCTTTTATATTCAAATCAAGATATTGTCCTTAGAAATATGATAATTAACTAAGTATAGAATCATGTACCTGTATGGATTAGATATGATTTCATAACACTGAAAATGTGATTTCGCTTGTATACTTTGGTAACTTTATTTACATCCTCAAAATGAATTTTAAATGCTACAATCACACATTAGAGTTAAGTACAACTCAAAAAATCATACTCAAAGATTTTTCTATAATATTCAAAAAAACTCAAATATTTTTCAAAATTCGAATCCGTTCATCAAAAGTACGCTTAGTTTTTTCAAAATTTCCAAAGTAGTCAAAACCGTGTGGTGATGCGTTAATAATATACAAGTCTCGGTTTATGCAGGCAGACCTGGAAGCAAAGTCAACATTTTCATCTCTAACAATATCAAGTGAGCCGCCAGTAATATGTCCTGGAGGTAAATCTGAATAATCCACAAGTTGATGGCGCAGCTGTATATGGTATTGGTTCTGCTATCAGCTCACGAAGCATAGCTTTCCAAACTTCTCTGTTGCTTTCATAAGTCCATTTTAGAGTGATTCAAAATGGCCGTCTGGATCACATGTTAATTTATCATTTGTTTTGTCACTGAGAAGTGCACAAATAAGAATCTGAAGTTTCAATGCAGGAATTAAATTGTGGGCTCTTGCCAAGATTGTAACTGATACGGCAATTGTGCCTCCGGCAGAATTTCCCATAACAGCTATTCTCTTTCTATCAAATTTTAGGTCTTTAAAATTCTTGTGTAAATATAATAACCCTGCATAACAATCTTCTTGTGCACATGGATATGTATATACCGGCGCTCTTTCGATAATTTACCGCAAAAATTGATACACCTGCTTTGTAAGCATAGTGATTTAAAATTCTTTCAAAAGAAAGGGGAGTATGAGTTACAAACGCTGAAGCATGGCAGTACAAAACAACTGGCCAGGCTTCTTTTTTATCCACAAGTGTAAAATAGTAAGGATCAATTAATGTACCATCATATGAGGAAGTCGTAAATTTCTCATTCTTTACTAATGATTCGTCAAAAAGCATGGTGGAGTAGCAATAAATCCTTTGAAGAATGCTCTAATAGCCTCTGGATCGTTAAATTTACGACTCCTTCCATCGAAACAATCAGGAAATCCTAAAGTTGTTTTAAAGGGCATGGTGATATTAAGTTTTGTTTTGCATTAAGTTTTCTTTAGAGAAATTGTTTCCTTAATTCTAATTTTATATTTACAACTGAACTTGATAAAATATAAGATATCTGGAATTTTGCACTTGAAAGTATTCGAAGTTAAGTTTTATTAACGTGATTTTATAGTATATGAAAGATATCTATGACAAATATTTTGCTCATGGCGTGAAATTAGAATGCACAACAAGATGAATTAATTCTGCAAAATGGATGACGTCAAGAAGTTTGGTTTCAACAATTCCAAACAGTTAATAAAATAATTAATTATTGTTTAATTTAAAATTCAATTTGATTGGCAGCTCCTCTTACAATATAGCGTTGCTGAAAATTTTTAACCAGATAAAGTCAAAAGCATTCAATTTTATAAAATATCCTAAGTTAATTTATATGCATATGTATATCTCTTAATGGCTCTCAAAACGTTTTGAAAGTAAAAAAATTACTATATGATTAAAAGCATGATGTTAGTTGGTAACTCAGTGATACTTGTTTTCTGGAAGCATTGAGCACTTTACACTGTCTGACGGCTAAAATAGTTTTATGATTAAGCAAATATCAAGTATTTGGAGATTGAAATCTCAGCAAATGTGAGCTTATATCTTTGGTGAGTCTTCTCTACAGTATGATAATGATAACATGAACAAATTATAATATTGCTTTTGAAAAATTCTCGAAGAATGTAAAGTTGATAAATTGTTAAAGAATATTCAAGTGTCGACAGAAATGGTACTAAGATGGCACTAAAATGATATTAGAACTAAAATAAGAGCATATAAATTCATGTAACTTTTGATATACCGTTTTCCAAATTGCTGGTATCCAAATGCAGTTATAAAAACTAAATGTATTTGTTGGCTCTACCAAACCATTGGATTGGGAACATATCTTTGGAGCCATAGCTCTTTTATTTTTGTACACAGCTAAATTCGGATTTAATCTTTTTATTGCAGAGGACCTCAGAAATAAAATATCGTGAAACAATTTTTGAAGTTCAAAACCCTTATTTGAAAATTTGAATAAATATTGCAAGCCCTAACTACTTTGAAATTATGGCATATTACATAAGGTTTGAATGACTGAGTGAAGATAATACTTATTCTAATTTCCTTATTGAATTTGCATATTGTTTTAAATGGCTTTTTGCTGCGTAATACATCGTTTCAATGAGCTTATCTGATTTTCTGTCATCACAATTAAAGAAACCAATTCTATAGAAGGGAAACTATCTCCTAATTTTACAGTATGTTCAATTCAATAAAAAGCAACGAAGATATACAAACCATAAGTGAACAATATACGCGCAGGAAAAATTTAACTAGATAATGGAAATAGTCCTCATCTTTTTTTACTCTCATTTAAGCAATTCTTAATAAAAAGTTATGACAAAATAACAAATCTTGATAAGAAGCTGAAAATATTCATTTGAAACCTCATAACTTTTTTCTTTATTAGTAGCATGGGCAATTGATCGTATTTATACCTTTGTATATATATTACTAGTGCCTTTTATTCATAATTGAGTCCTAATATTTCAAATTCTTTATTCTGTTCAAGCAACATAAGAATCTTTAAATCAAGCCAATATTTATTTCACCTGGGGGTGATGACATTAACTCACGAATGTCGACTCTAACTACTTTATCTACGCTAGTATTATATTAGTCTTCTTATCAATCACTTATTAATCACATTAAGACTTTAATATGCCAACTAAATAGAAATAATAAGGAATAAATATTTATATAATCTTACTTTGTATTGTACACTGTGTTGAGTCCGAGCTATAGTTTCGATGTATAATTGCTTGATAGAAATTTTGTATCTTTAGCATCAGAAGAATCTCTTTTAAAGAGATAATTCTAAGCTTTTCTAACAGCATATTCTTTTCATGAATTCAATCTGCTGCATTCATTTGTAGTTTCGATCCCTAAAGCATTTAGTTCTCTTCCCTTCACATCCCAAACCAAATATTTCATGCTGAAATACTTGGTCGTGCATTGCGAAGTTTCAATACTTCATTTTTTTAATCTTAGCCTTAGAACTATTAATTGCAGACGTTAACCATTGCAATTACTTCGAAAGTGAGCTGTAGTATAGAAGAACCGAAAATCTATATCTGTTAGCCCTATTTTAGCTGTTTTATCCACATATTTTACTTTTTCGCATCGTTCACATGGCATTAATTTTGAAGAAGAAACAGGAGATAATCATGATTTGTCATTAGTGAGAAATTATCTTGCATTACTATGTTATCTTCATGTATCAAAAGATTTACATAATTTTCTCGTGTACTTAGGGAGCACTTGTAGGTTGACTAAGTTTTACTTACAATGAATGTCTCAGTACATCTTGCAGCAATTTCGGTAGTCATGTATCTAATAAAAAGCTGCAGATAATTCATAAAACTAAATCATTTAGACTTTGTCTGCATGAACAATTATTTTTCCATCTATCTACTTCATTTCCGTCTTCAGCTCCCAAGACTAATTTTAGGAAGTACTTGAGCATTTTAGTCTCTCCCATACTTCACTTTAGCGACTTCCAGTTACTTTCAATGTAAAAGGGATGGTTACTTTTAACGTTTCACATCCAGTATGATGTTTCATATCGATCAGGAGATTTATAAGTCAAATCTAAAAAGTAAAGTGTTCCAAAGATTGATATAACCCTGTATTTGTTCAAGTCCGCTTTGGCAACAGCAGAAACATATGCGCATGAAAGAATAATCTTTTCAACAAAACTTTTTATTATTTCCATATAAGTGCAGACACGTGGATGGTCACTAGGGAAACTTAAATGAAATTAATCGCTGGTATTTACTTTCTTCTTTGTAGTTATAATAAATTCTTCTCGAATTACTGAAGATATCAGGTTATTATCTAATGCAAGGACAATTTTAAGATATTATAATGATTATTGCTTGAAGGTGTGACGCAAGTGTTTCTTACTAACATAAATTAGATATCATATTTTTAACTTAATAGCTCATTTTAATCGAATAAGTAAATAATACTTTTTTGATATAGTACTCATATATTTTTTGAAACCATTGAAATAATATCATATGTTTTGTTTTATTAATTCAATTTTAAACCCATAATGTATGTGGGACTATATAAGCCCCTCTAGGTGCGGAGTTGCAATGTAGAAATGCATGCACCATCTCTTTATGAGTATATAGTATATACGCTTTCGATCAAATATTTTATAAAGTAAGAGATAAAGTGCGACTATTTGAATTACAATACAGTTATATTTTTTTTTTTACAACTTAATTCATTAGCTGTGTAATCACATTTGTATTCGTTGCGAAATCTTAAGATTTTTAATCAATAATATTATTATCACTGAGAATTTTCAAAAAATAATTACTAGAAAAATACGACGAGGCATAAGAGATATTCTTATATCATCTATAATTTGCAATTATGTCACTATACTTACATATAAAAATAAAAATCCAACTTTTGAACTTGCATATATGTGGCAAGCTTCGTGCATATTAATGCGAGAATGATTATTTCATATTTCAACAGGTGCATATGCTATATATGCCTTTCTAACTAGAAAAAAAACAATTTTAGCAAGACAGTGTCCTATCAAATCGAAATACTCTACATTAGTTAGCATAAAGTTACATTTGTTAAATCACAATAGGAAATCTACCAACCAATTATGGAATCATGGATTTACCACTCATACAAATCGCACCATTCAATACTCAAAAAGAAGTCAAGTTAAGCTGAATTCAAAACAGTTCCGAAGGTTCGAAATTCTAATAACCATAATAAGAGGTATTTTTACAAGAGAAAATTACAAGCTGCTGCAAACTCGACTATTATTTAGCAAGAGCTATAAGATAAAAAGTTATTTCTTAGCTGAAAATTGTAATTTTTAAAACCTTGAAGTGATTTTATAATACTACTTGATTAAAAAATTACACTATGAGTAGCAATAGTTGAAGATTTTTTCACATACATGGTAAATTTTAAGTTCAAGGACGCCTCATTGTCTCTTGGATTGATGTGTCAGTTGGATCTTAAATCTTGGCATTAGAACTAATTTTCAGACTTGAAAATTAATTCCTGTGAGCAATAACTTGTAGTCTATTGATAATACAGCCAATAAGATAAAAACAGAGTGTGAATGCAAAATTTCCTTATGAGCATGCAAGTATCATTAATATATTACGGAAATGGAAACATTAACTTTATATGGCCATTTTGGGATCTATCACTAATATCAATTGGTTTTTTTTTTTGAATACTAGAAATATCCTGATTTGATCTACAAGTTTTGATAAATTTGAAGTATAAATTTGGACAGTAAATCTGAGAAAAGATTTTGCATATAAGATACATTGACAGTATGATTTCGAATATCTGTAAGATTGGCTTTTTTTAGTAAAAAATTCAAAATTGTGATATAATGAAATTTCTCTTAGCTTGAGGTTAAGAATTATACATGATATATTTCGGATGGAAGTGTGATTAACCAAAAATTTTGGAATTATTTGAATGTCCCTAACATTTATATCTTTGCTATAAATGCCGCCTTCGTATCGTCAAATTCACTCCAAAACCCGAAAAGTAACTTTTATTTGTTAAAGGTTAAGTCGCAAGTATGATGTAGTTACATATTTAATACAACTAATTGTAGCAATTCTCTTTGATGTCTTGTTTTAAAACACCCCTACAATTGCATTCAGATTATATCCACTTTACTTATCGAGCAATATTAGCCTTCAAAAATATGAATATTACTCTTTTACCAAAATTCAGGCTTACTCTGACTCAACTCTGATAAATGTTTCCAAACTTTAGAGCAAAAACAAAGGTTTAGTGTCAGTATTAGTGGAAAGGGTATTCTTGACTATAATAGTTCTTTATTTGGGGTATTAAGCGACGCTTTCATAATCAGAACATTGAAACTTAATTGATTAATATTTCATGATAATGTAGAATACTCAGAATTAACTGAGATGCTTTCAGTATATTTTTCATTTTCAATTGAATCTAACCACGATTTGGAGTTGATTTATTATGCGCTTTCATCCTATGCTGTTCGCTATTAATTCGTCGTACACACAAAATTAATAAAATTAAGGGGTTCTATCAAGGATATATATTAAATTAAGGAGTATTAAATCATTCAACTAGCCACAACAACGTCGGTTTCAGTAATACATGAATTAATATGGTTGATACAAAATAGCTATTTAAATTACTTTGAAAGGTGCACGATAGTAGATATAAATTATTCTAGTGTCATGAAGTTGGTGTTACAATGATAGCAGCATTATTGCAAACGTCAACACTATATTCTTCATCTAAGTGATATACTGTGGCATCTATCATTATGGTCATAAAGCTTTAACACCAATTCATTGCTTTGAAGATATTGAGCTCGCAAATTGAATAAATGAATTTTAGGATCCCTGAATATTTCGATGGCAAAAGTAGCCCGAAAAACAATGACAATGGTGCTCCAGCAGTTCTTAGAGCATTCATCAAAGGATATAATGCTAATCCGTCTTGCAAAATTGGATGAATCATTAAATAATTTTGTTAACTGTAATTTGAATTCAAACGTACTTGTAGGACCCAAAAACAAAAATAAGAATTTCAAATTCTTAATAAGCGACATTTTAAGTTATGATGCACTTGGGGGTCATGCATTAGACTTCTTAAAATCAATAAATAATTTCGATGCGCTGATGATTATCTTTCACTTTGATACATTAGAATGATCTCTAAAGTTTTACTTTCGCGACTTTTAGCGAACTAGAATTCAATATTATAGCTGGGTACAAAAAAAAAAAAATTTTCCTAAAATTCTCTATTTAAGGCTTCTATTTCAACTTAAATACTTTTCAAAATTCGAATCCGTTCATCAAAAGTTGGCTTAGTTTTTTCAAATTTTCCAAAGTACTCAAAACCGTGTGGTGCTCCGTCAATAATATTTAAGTCACAGTTTATACCAGCAGACCATAATTTGGAAGCAAAGTCAACATTTTCGTCTCTAACAATATCTAATGATCCACAAGTAATATGTGCTGGAGGTAAATCTGAATAATCCCGAAGTCTCGATGGTGCAGCTGTGTATGGCACTTCTCCTGATATCAGCTCATCAAGCATAGCTTTCCAAGCTGTTCTGTTGCTTTCATAAGACCATTTTAGAAGTGATTCGAAATGACCGTCTGGATCACATGTTAATTTATCGATTGTTTGGTCATTAAGAAGTGGATAAATAAGAATCTGAAGCTTTAAAGCAGGGAGCAACTTACGGTCCCTTGCCATAATCGCAACGGATGCAGCAATTGTGCCTCCAGAAGAATCTCCCATTACAGCTATTCTTTCTCTGTCGATTTTTAGTTCATTTGAATTTTGATGCAAATATAATAATCCAGCATAGCCATCTTCTTGCATACATGGATATTTAAACTCGGGTGCTCTTCTATAATCGACAGATAGAATTGATACACCAGAATTATAAACGTAAAATTTCAACATACTTTCAAAGCAAAGGGTATTCCAGGCAACAAACGCCGAACCAGGAAAATGTAAAACAGCTGGTCCGGCGGATTGTTTATTCACACAAGTATAGTAGTAAAGGTCAATTAATGTACCATCATATGAGGTAGTTGTGAATTTCTTTATTGTCACCAACGACTCGTCGAATGCGCATGGTGCCCTGGCCTTAAATACTTGGGCGGATTCTCTTATTGATTCAATGAGATCAATTTTTTGCGAACCCTTTATACGCTCAATGTGAGCTTCAAATTCAATATTAAGCTTAAATGGCATAAAAATTTACGGATTTTGCCTAAACTCAAAGAAAAAAAAAATTAAACTCGGATCTTATGAGAATATATAAGAATGGAGGTTGTTTTATATTTAAGAACTTTAGATCCGATCATTTTAACAGCAGCGCGCAAAAAGTTTGATCAACACGGACTAGTATGCGAATTAGATTACATCACTACTAAAAACAAAGAATAAATATAATAAAAAAAATACAATATCAACTTTTATGTTCACAATCAAATACAATTGGTTGTAGGAGATCGCACATACGAAAAAATTTTGCTTATTCAGTAAGTAACATTTACATGCATAATTGATCTGGCGTTTTTGTTAACTGCATATGCAACTTTCTTTTCCGATATCAAAAAGACACACAAATCACTGAAATTGCATATTCGTAATTCTATCATATTGTTCTACGAATCACTGGTTTTTATATGACATCTGGATCTTATTTTGCTTCTCTACACTTCTCTCTCGATTTAAGAATATCAAATCGAAAAATTAAGGTTAGTGCGAATTTGAAGTGTTGATTAAAGAATTTCAACGTATTGCAATTTATTCCAATTATGAATATTTCTGGTTTCATAAGAAATCCTGCAATCTAAGGTCCTCGAAGATTATTTGTTTTAAAACTAAACTTTAAAGCTAGGCTGACTCGATATTTGACATTCTGATCTTATTAAAGAGAAAGGTTAAAATCAACGCTGAAGTTTTTATTACTATCAAAACATCTGATATAAATAAAGATAAATAGAAGAATACTATTAATATATGATGATTAAATAGAATTAGCATTAGCAAATATTCATGATACTATTGATAATTTAGCTACTACACTTATGTAAGCTGTTATATAAGTTGGTGCATAATTATAATTAATATTTTTTTCACATGCCTAATTTTTCCTATACTTTTTAATTATTCCTGAATAATTTTAGCAAGTACTTGAGCAGCTTTTACAACCTCTTCATCGTTATAACGTCTTCCAGTTAATTGCAACGCAATAGGGGCTCCTTCAAAATCTTTTGCATCCTTGTATAAAGAGTATTCATATGCCTCGTATTCGTTACGAGGTTTATAGGCCAAATCTGGAGAGTCTAGCTCTGGTTCTACCTTTAAACCACTTGGGAAAACAACATTGGGATAGTCAAGGATGTTCCAAAGGTTAGTGTAACCCCAGTATTTGATCAGATCTGGTTTGGCCGCAACGGAAACATATGTAGGTGAAAGAATGAAGTCAATGTTTTCTGCGTTAAGAGCATCGAGATAGTCCTGTCGACCCTTATCTCTAATTCCATTTAATTGATGATTTTTAGCTACTGAAACTCCGTCATCTGAACATCCAAATGACAATGCCACTTTGGTTAGAGGGGCTAATGGTTCACCAGATGCACTCAAAGCCTTCCTTTGGGCATAATTTGCATCAGCATTATACATCGACAGGCAAGCTTCGACTAATTCCAATACATCAATTGGTTTCCACTCGACTACATTAACACCTGCATCTTTCAACCTCTTAGCAGCATGTCTAAGTCCTCTTGTAATTGGTGTAGTTGGCTTGACAACACCATCATCATAGCATATAGCAATCTTCAAAGATTCAGCAGAAGGTTTTGGAACGCTTCTCCATGGAATAGGAAGAGCACAAGGATCTTTTTTCCAGGGTTTTCCATCGATAATTGCTTTCATAAACAAATCGATATCTTCACCTGAACGAGCTAATGGACCTAAGACACAAAGTACTGATTCTTGTACAGTTTCACCAAAAGCACTTCCTACATTATGCATAGAAAGTCTCTTTTGAGATGGCCTCAAGCCCCAGACACCACAGAATGCTGCCGGAGTTCTGATAGATCCACCAATATCACTTCCCAAACCAAACACACTACCCTTCATTGCTGCTATTGCTCCTTCTCCACTAGATGAACCCCCGGGGGTCAACGCTGTGTTATAAGGATTTTTACACGCACCTGTAATATTATTGAAAGAACATAAATGCATCAAACTTTGAGGTTCAGTAGTACGAACATAGAATACAGCACCGGCATCTTTTAAAATTTCAACAGTTGTACACCAATTGTCAGTCTTATTATCCAATAAACTAACATATCCGCAATGTGTAACCCTCCCTTTGTAATTGTAGTGTTCCTTTAAGGATACTGGTAAACCATGTAATGCACCAACTGTTTTTCCAGTTTTGGCATAGTATTCGTCTAGCTCTTGGGCTCTTGCCAAACCTTCGTCAACAAAGAGTTCCATAGCACAATTGGTCAATTGATGTGCGATTGTGGCTCTCTTGGCAAACGCTTTAAAAACTTCCACAGCAGTTAATTTACCTTGAGCTAGCTTTTCAACCAAGAGGCAGCCACTAGACTCCGTAATTTCAAGCTCTGACTTACTGAGAACTTCAGCTGGTATCTTAGTAATATCGATACCAGCGCTTAAATCCTTTGGAATCAAATAATCTGGAAGTTTATATTCTTCTTTAATACTTGCAGCAAGTGCTTCTCTGTATGCTTGAATCTTAGGTTTCCAAATTTCAAACTTTTCTTCATCTTCTATGTCATTAACGAATGATCCAAACATCTTTCTACTTAATTTTTTATTGCGTTAATCTAATTGCAACTTAATGAACTAATCCTCAGTATATGTTTAAATAGATATTCCTATTAAAATAGAATTAGGATAAGCTCGACGAAAAACAATATACAGCTAACCTATTTTGGAAATTATAGATGGCAAACTTTATGGTTAAATGTCACGAATCAATAAACATAATCACTTGTGAAATACTTATCGGGAAAGATTTGTGATAACGATGGTTTTAAATAGCCGCAATCAGTTTCCTAATTAGGAATTGCGTTTGTTATTCATTTATCTTTTTCGAAGATATCTTTTAAATGATTTCTTACTAAATACACTACATCAAAAACTCACTAGCGTATGCCTAATACACTTTATGGCTACTAGTAATATAAACTTCGTGCAGCTGATGCAGAAGAAAAGGGTGAAAAGATCAAAAGCTGGATGTTTTACGTGTAAGTTGAATTTGAATAAGTACATCAATTAGAGACGAATACTAACGAAATTAATTCATAAAGGCCGCTACAAAAAGAAAAAATGTGATGAAATAAAGCCTAGATGTTCCGGCTGTCTAAAAAGTTCTCTAGAATGTGTATGGCCTCAGTCTGGGAATGACTCTCTTCCAAGGTGTACTAGTTTCACTCCAAAAAAGAATAAGATAGAAGGGAAGCACTTCGAATTTGTTTTCAACGTGCCCATAGGCTCTAAAATGAAAAAATTGAATACTTCAGAGTTTATTAAATCAAAAAAATTCTCAGATCAAAAGATTCTGAATGAAATGACGAGCGAACTTAATTTAAATTTGATTTTAAATCAACCGATAGGCAATTATAATATCTCTACTTATAATTCATTTAGTCCGGATTCACCGCTGACAATTATGGATTTTATGTGGTCTACCGTTGACACTACGCACTTTAGATCTGACATAGGTAACTGTGATCATTATTCTCGTGAAATGGATAAAAAGGCAGGAAAACCTAATAGCTATACTAAACCAGCAACTCAATCTCCGAAACTGTTAGATATAGGCACTAAGACTGGTCTACTTTCCTCAATTTACATTAATGGATATAATACTTGGATGCCAGGTGTTGAATTATCTGCAGAGAATGCACGTTTCTATCATACCTTCATCAACGGATTCATTATAGCAATATCTCCTCAACTAACGTACCCGGCGCTAGCTCCTGGAGCAGTATTTGTGCCTCAAGGTATTAATAGTCCCATATTGCGAGAAATATTTTTTGTATGTGGGGCTTCATATTTGAGCTGGAAATTACCCGAGTTAAGACTTATTGTTCAACGAAAGTATGCTGAATGTTTAAACAGATTAGCTAGCATAATGAATTCCCCGGGGTTTGATGGTACTGAAGATTGGATGCTAGTTTCTATGCTTTTGCTATGCCTTAGAGACAAGTTTTATGGTGCAATAGCTAGTAAGCCGGCTGCACATATAACCATGGCATTTCAAATTATTAGAAAGCGTCAATTTAAAAAATTAAGGAACTATGAACTTACTAATCTGATCCAACAATCTCCTTATCCAATTTTTAAAGAACAAGGTTTTCTCGGTGACTCTGAAGAAAACGTGTGCAACTTCAGTGCTAAAAATTCCGATTCAAGTTGTGATGAAGCAAAACGATTAGAATCAAATTTATTGGCTTGTAATTCTCAAATATTTCACTTAGAGAGCGAAAACAATTCTTTTATGATGCAAAATGAAAATTTTCAAACTATAATGAACCTTGTGGATCCTATGGACTTACAATTTTCTGCGACTGAAAAAGTTTTGGTAGAAAGTTTTCTTTACAATTATTCAGTTCTTCTTTTAATATGTGATAGAAATCATATTGGTTATTTGCCGTCTCCATTTGAGATATTTGAAGAATACAAATCTATTTTGTATGCTAATATCTATTCTTGTCCTGTTCCCTGGATGAATAACCCAGTCTTTGGAGCAGCGCTAGATGCATTTGAGCTTGCGGCTAAAGCCTCGTGGCTCTGTTTTAATAGTCCCTTAGATAAAGAAGCAAGAATCATTGCAGAGCAATTGTTCGAAGAAGCAAAAATATATGTCCCACCGGTTCTACCGAATGAAGTAGAACTAAAAGAACGACAAGATGTGTGTCATAGATTGAGGGACAGTACAATTATTGCTAAAATTGTAGCCAAAGCTACAATTATTCTATTAGCTAAAATTGTGCATTGTGAATTGTCTCCAGATAATGAAATAATACAAGAAAATGTACTGCAAATAATAAGCAGTATGCAATCAATATCTCCTTTGAGTTCCGTATGGTCGATTTGTGGATGGGGATTGTTGGTCACTGGAGTAGCCTCCACCAATAAAAGCCATAAAGAGTTTATAAAGAAGAAATGTATCACGTTGAGCGAGTTTTTACATGCTAAATACATGTCTCAAATTGTTGATTTCTTATCTAAAGCATGGGGTGACGAGCTCAGCCCTGGCCCTGGATTAGACCTACTTTTTGACAGAAATGCACTACAAATAATGTGTTTATGATAAATTATATTTAGTTCTCCATTAAAAATTTAATATACATTTATAAAATAAATTGATTTACACTCTTATCAAGAAAAAAAAAGTAGTCAATCTTCAGATGTAGATTTTTCAACCAAATCTTGACCTTATCGTTGAGCTTTCTCGTACAGCTGACCTGACAATAGGTTGCAGTCAGAAACTGTAACTTTTCTGTTAGCAAAATTCATGATTTCTTATTCCTAATGCCCTAAGAATTCCGGCTGATTATACTAGTAATAATAGCTATCTTTATAACCAATTAACTTGTTCCTTTCCTGTATACAATATGTTCATACTTGAATATCCTTCCAAGTAGCTTTTATCGAGCCTTCATAAATTACTTACATCTGGAGATAAAGATAGCCATCATTGATTATCTCTTTTCATTTTAAATTTTCCGTTTTGAGGTTGATTTGTTCTTCATAACTTAGTTATAACAGATATAACGTTGCTCTCTAGCCGATTCTACTACCCGATTTCACCTCAGAGTCAGATAAGATATGAGTATATGTAGGTTTGCGCTGTACAATTTGATAGATTAATACAATACTCTTTCTGGTGTTAATGTGCGGCAAGCTTATTAACATTAACACAGGGTTCATAATATAATTAATATCGAAATATCGCTTTACTCTTTTCGTCCACAATCATCAATTTTCTATCCATACACCAAAATACCTTATAAAAGATTACCTTATCGTATCATGAATATATAAATAAGATCTCGCTAGAGATCTTCGAATACTTTATTTTCAGCTAAAGCAAATAAAAAGTTATTAAATGGCTATTGACTATAACGCTATACCAGGCACAACTCACTTAGTGAACTCTGAGACAAAAGAAGAAAGAAATGGAAAGATTTTGTTGATTCCAACTCCATCAGATGATCCAAACGATCCGTTAAACTGGAGTCGAAGAAGAAAGTGGATGCATGTGTTTTGTATCATAGTTTATACGTTTGCGACGGGGATTCCAGGGACATGTATATATTCAATCTTAACTAATATATCTGAAGCACCTGGTGTAGACATTAGTGTTGCTGACTTGAACGATGGTACTGGTTATATGTTCTTGTTTTTGGGTATTGGATGTTTGGTATTTCAACCTATTGCCTTGCAATACGGAAAAAGACCTGTTTACTTATTATCTACTATCGCAGTTGCTATGTTGAATCTCTGGCAACCATACATTACAACTAATGGACAATGGATTGCATCCAAAATTCTTGCGGGCTTCTTCTGTTCACCTATAGAAGCATTGCCTGAAATCACTATTTCGGACTTGTTTTTTGAACACGAAAGGGCTACTTACATGGGAATTTACGCTGTTGCTTTATTTGGTTCAAATTATGTTGCTCCTTTAGTTGCAGGTTTCATCAACCAAAACTCTCAAAGCTTGACAGTAGGTGGATGGCAATGGGTCATTTACTGGGCAGTGATATTTTGTTGTATGGGTTTTGTTTTTCTTTTCTTTTTTATGGAAGAGACAAACTACGAAAGAAAATTAAGAGTTAAGACCGATACTTTCGGAAATGTTATTTCTGTTGTTACAAGTAATGGTGAAAAGAATTATCCTGCTAATATAGACGTAGTTGGAGCTGAAGAAGATTCAGATGCTGTTGAAATTGACGCTAATGACAATTTAAACAACCAAGCAGTTTTAATTGATGAAGAGTCTTCATTTGAATATGGACCTGTAAAAACATTCTGGCAAAAATTATCTTTGACATCTGGTGTGAAATCTAAGTTTCACTTATGGGAATATTTAAAAGGGCCCTTCTATATGTGTCAATTTCCTATTGTTTTATGGTCAGGCTTCTTATATGGTTCTTCGCTTTTCTGGTACTCTGTACTAAATGGCACAGAATCTTTAGTTTTAGCTTCTGAACCTTATAACTTCTCAAGTTCTATGTGCGGGTTGGCGTATGTTTCACCAGTCATTTTCGTTTTAATTATTTATTTTTATGCCGGTTGGACAACAGATTGGCTTAAAATCAGAATGGCAAGAAAGCGTGGTGGTTTGTCCCAAGCTGAAGATAGACTTTGGGCTTTACTTGCGTATATGATCTTGGGACCATGTGCCTTGATATTATGGGGAGTTGGTGCATACCATGGAATTCATTGGTTTGGCGTTGTCTTTGGATTGGGCCTTATGGCAGGATTATGTATCATTGGCTGCGTCAATGCAGTTACTTATGTCATTGACTGCTATCACGAAATGTCCTGCGAAGCTATGGCTACCGTTGTTGTGATTCGTAATACGATGAATTTTGCTATGGACTATGGAATTACTCCTTGGATTGACAACACCGGTTTGCAAAACACCTTTATTGCTGCTGCATTTATTTGCTTTTTCTGTATTGGAACATTCTTCTTGATGATATATACTGGTTTGTACTGGAGGAAGAAGACAGGTCCTACTTACTGGAAACTTATTGAAAAGCGTAGAGCTCTTGGTATATACTAATTTTATAGGTATATTTGAAACAATTAATATAGAAAATGTTTAATCAAATCGATCTTTTAAAATTATTTAGTCAAAATCGTATATCAAAAATCTGAAATTCATAGACATTAACTCCCAAAAAGTAACTCAGAGATCTTACGGACTTTCTTAGTTTCACAAATTGATTTTTATTCAAATTAAAATATATATATACGAAGGTAAGTATTAAAAATCAACTAAGTACTGGAGACAAATAGGAGGTATTTAAAATTCACCATATCTTGGACCGAAGTATCCACCAGGCTCATCAGCAGCACTCTTCCATCCTTGGCCACCAGCACCATCAATACCTGCATCAACAACACTATTACCCCACCAGTTAACATCCTTAGGATGATATTGAACAGAGAAGAAAATAATAATGGAAGAAAATGCAATACCGGCCATTATACCACTGTAGAAAATATAATTGTATTTATCCCACCAAGTAGTGTACTTGTTCTTGATATAATACATGAATGCATATGCCCAATAAATACCTGGAATCCAGTATGACAAGTTGTAAGGTGCCCAGTATGACATACTACTGATAACAACATTTGGTTCGAAAAACTTAGTGTATTTCCTTGGTGCGAACTTTTTAATTGCGACACATGGGAATGCAAGGAGGAAACCAATAAGGAAGGACCACTTAAGAATTGGGTAAAGATGTTCGATGACTCTCTTTGGACCAACGATACCCCATGTGAAAGCAGTAATAAATTCGGCTTGTGCATAAGGACAGGTAAAGTTGTCTGCCTGATCAGATTGACAGATATTAGGATAGTTTACTTGCCAACTGATAATTGCAATAGTCATAACCAAGTTTATAATGGTAGTAAGGATTTGACCCCTAAACATAGCTCTTGGTGGAACTTTAGCGTAATGAGCAATTTTTTGATTTGTAAGATAGTTCTGAGCTTGTTCATCGATAGCATATCCGAAAAGAGCAGCAATCATCAAAGCTACACCGTTACCTTCAATTGCATAACCGATAATTAATTCTAAAATATCTGTTAATGCAATATATGCACCAGTTGTGGAATACACTTGTAAGAAAGGAATCAAAAAGACAATGTTAAATGCAAGAGAGAAGAAAATAGACCAAACTGGAGTATCAGTTGGATATACTTCAACACAAACAATAGCAAGAACAATAGAAACAATCAAAATGACAAAAAACCACCATTCTGGTGCTTCTGGATAAGCTGAATTCATTCTGCAAAATGGATCATCGAAGTTTGCATAAGATGAACCATTTCTACTCACAACTGCTTGTTTCACTTTTTTCAAACCTACCCAAATTTGTTTGTAGTGGATGAATCCGACATATACAACAACAAAAGGAACCACAGCAAACATAGATCCTAAATTCATCAAATAACCAGCAGTGTAGAATGGTGGACTGTAATTTTCGTATGCAGTTTGGTTCAACCTATTGTCAGAAGTAAGGACTCTGGTGTCATCATATGATGCACCTGTGTTATCGAACAAGTCTTGGGCATTGATTGGAAGATATCCAGTCCACTTATAGTTCGAGTACCACATTCCTAAAACAGCAAAGAAACTAATAAACATACCCAAAACTTGAAGCATAAAACTGAAAAATGGATATACTAATGGTGTAAACATCCACATAATGTTAAAATCAAAAGATGAGATTGGATTAAGACCTAACCCACTGTTGAAACCAGTGACGACATCAAGGTTTAAATTATTTGGTGCAATCCATGTCATCCAACTGAATTCTGAAAGGGCATTAAAAAGATAATCTGGAATCCAGAAGTAAAGGAATGAAGCAAAGAAACAAATGAAGAAAAAGTAGTATCTGGAGATTTTCCATCCATGAACCAATTCCTTTTTCTCGGGATAAGTTAAAGCCTTGTTAACAGCAACGGTTGGTAACATAGTTGGCCACATAGCAGTGGTTGGGTAAACATAAAGAGATCTTAAAAGACCTGCAATTCCGAATCCCATAAAAGATGATGATAAACCAAGAAGCATCATGTAACCCCAATTAGCCCAGCTAGAATATAAGTATTCTTTCGATTTTTGCACAAAAATAATCTGATATACGTTATTTGGAAGACCAGCAACGATATAAATTAAGGTAGCGAACATTTGTTCCTTAGTTGTCCAAGGGCCTGGATTAAGATCAATTTTACCTAAATAAGGAACTTTGACAGACCAGTTTGGCATAACATACTCCCAAGCTTTACCACATGGATAAAGAAAAACTTGACCAACTTCAGAACTAAAAGTAATTGCAGGCTGTCTAGCGTAGAAGTAAACATTGATAAAAGTACCAATACCCTGCCAAATAATAGAAATAACGTAAGCTCTAAGAGTTTCACAAGGAATAGTTGGATCATCATAAGGTTCGGTAACAGATCTCACTTCTTGATAAGGAGACCAGAAAGCAATAAGACCAGCTTCAACTCTGGCTCTAAATCTCCAATCGGTAGATTCGTATGTTGAACCAACTTCTGACCCATGTTCAGTTTGATATTGAATAGTCTCATTCTTTTCAGATTTTTCCCCGTCAGCAAAAGACTTTTCTAATTTCCCATGAATACCCTGAGGATCTGCTTCGGCAGAGGCTACGATACTCTTAATTTCTTCCATCAAATCGGTAGAGAAATTGATATCATCATCATGGGTGATAATGGTATTCTTCAAAATTTCAATTGCATCTTCAACGGACAAGGCCAGAATTTTTTCGATCATAAAAGTGATTGTAACAGAAACATCTGATTCATCGGCACTAACATCTAAATCCATCTTCTTGATCATCATATATTTTTCCTCATCAGTGAAGTTTTGACCAACTTCAGCCAAAGAAACTGCTGCAGAATTAACAACTGCTAAATCAATTTCTTGTCTATCATTTTCAACTCCGTGTGCTTCTATATTAGAGATAACCGCATCAAGTGCAGGATTTTGTGAGTAAGATGTAATAGGTTCCATTTTAAAGGAGAATTACTACTTAAAAACTCCTAGCAAGTTGTTTGATCTGGTTCAGAGAAATTGTCTGAGATGTGTTGGAATTCACTCATATTTAAGTTCAACGATTAATTATCGTTATCATTTGCAACATAAACTTATCTTTCATCATTTAACGACCAACTGCATTATCGCAATTAGTATCACTCACATTATCTTACCGCCGCACTAAAAGACGTCAAATCATAGTGTGGCCATATCAAGATTGTAAATATTTTAGATTAATTTGGTATCTTCATCGTAAATACTGTGCCGCGCGCTGAGTCGGATCTGGGACCTATTTTGTACTTGCTATGGATAATCATGGTTTCGTTGTGTATCATATCAACATATTAGCCACACAACAAGTACGTAATTGCTATTATTTCGATGATAATCCAACATTATTCATAAAATCTTAAATGACATTCCAGATTATAATGCTTCAAGAAGTTGTACGATAAAAAAATACTTCAAGTCTCAATTTAAACTTAAACGAGATATTATGCATGCTGATAAACTATGTGCAATATTTTACGGGCCATTTTGAACAATTAGGAATATTGTTCGAAGATTGCTTCGCTTTGTTTATGTTCTGAATACCGATTTGTCCTCAAAATTCTATTGTAAAGCGGTAGTGTGGTGAAATTTTGTAAGCAGGCTTCTGTAATGATTGCCAAATTGAATATATGACAAACTCGAGCGAATGAAACATAGAATAATGGTGGCATTATTCTCACAACTATGATGCGAATCATGATATAAATGGTTTTGATGATATCCTCCAATCATGGAACGATAGCTATAACGGTGGCTTCGAATTTTCATATCCCTTTGAAGGTTTGAATAGTAATGTCGCTTATCCATTTTTCAGCACTGGTATAACGTTGCTGCAAGTATGTTATTATGTACAATAATATGGATCCGTACCACCTGTGGCGTGTTTTATTGATAAGAAAAATGCATAATTCAAAGTTATAATTCATAAGACCAAGAGATATTAGTGCCATAGTTGGGATTCTTGTATGTCCTAAGTATGATGGCATCTTTTGTCACATACCATTGCCGTAATAGGTAAGCCAAGGCTCAATTCAATGAAACTATACTTTATAATTACAAGTTAGTCGGCGTATTTACCAAAACTCCACTTTGTGTTGAGACTGAGCCTACTGAAATTACTATTTAGTGGATTTTCGTAGCGTCATGTCAAAACACAATAACTCTAGATTGATCGACAATTTGAAAAAGAGATATGCATCTTATCTAAAATTGTCGTCATACTGGTGCAAAAACAGGTGCCATTCCATTTTATCTGTTATCAAATGATTATCTCTTTTTAGATTTCTGAGCTTCTCTTATTGTTATCTGTGCCGCTTAATCACTTGACTCGAAATTAGAAAACCTGATATCGACTTCATAGTCTGATAATTGTCCCATTTTGCGTTCCAGTAAATTGAAAACAATTTTTACTTTATTGTATTATAAAATTCAGTTAGATTTAAAAAAGTGAAATTGATTCGGTGTCTTATTTAGTGGTTTGTATGTTGATGTAAACATTGATTCTATAATGGGGTTTGGGTGAATTTCCCTTATTTAGTAGTTAACAGTTAACGATGCTGATTTTTATTCACTTCTTTCACTAGACCAACTGAGTCTGTATGAAAATTTCAAGGAACATACTAGAAATCTAAACACTCTTGATCATAAAAAGTATTGTACGATAGTACACGCAGTTAGCAATATATCACAGTGCAAGGCAAGAATGAAACTTTAAAGTTAACAGAGAATTATAGTTCAAAATTTTTGTTAAGTGAATTATTTTGATTCTTGCAAGCTTATGTCTACATTTCATCAAAATCAAAAGATAAAGTTGGTTTACACTTAATACATTTTGGAATTTATTATTACTTCAAAATTTAAAATATTTCAGTGCAATCCTTCACAACAAATAAATATAAAAGAGCTTAAATATGAAACCATTTCAAAAATATACAATTACAATCTCTCATTTATAGTACATACTTGAATGCTTTTAATATTAGCAGATTTCGAAATTTCTATTCTTCAGCATTTCTAACGTTAGTTGAATCTGAGACTGTAATCCAGAATAAATTACACTTGTCGATGAAATTAATGTTTCTCATTAATGCTTGATAATTTAGAACTTGAAATCATCTTAAATCGATAGTCTGTTTATTTCTTGAGCACTTTTCAATATGTGATTCAGTTTTATCAGGTACTAATTTAGCTACGTGAAATCGAGCCAGGTATGGAAGTAGGCATTTATTTTTAGCAGAATGATAAGAAAGTTTGAAAACGTTAAGGCGATGTTCTTGAGTATTGATTTTAACTATTTACTACCAAGTACTAGGATAGGGAGCTTTTTCGTTGTTTAATGAAAACTCAGCAAATTGAAAATAATAAGGAATTAATTATGTATTTAATTAATATGACAAATAAATCTCCCTTCTTATTTATTAATTATAGAGCATTTATCAAAGCCAAATTTAAATTATGAAAAGTGGTTAGGGTGCTTGCGAATTTGTTCAAATTATCTCAAACTGCAAAATTCTTGTCTTTAATTTTTAAAATATGTTAATAAAAATCGCTTTTTGTTATCAAAGTGCTCTTATGCCACAATTTTCATATTACAGTTACCAATCTCAATATTTTAGTGGGATTTAATTGAATTTAGATTAGATTTTGCTTTCCAATGAAAGCATTGCCTATTGGAATAATTTATTTTCTCCGGAAATGAAAAAATATCAAAATATTGGAAATAGCATTTAAGTTCTCAGACAATCATTATTTCAATATCTAGTTGAAATTCAACAAATCAAAAGATTATTCCTAGTTATATAGCATACTTAATACAGTTCGAAACACTTTCATATTGTTCATTTATTTCTTTGAAGATTTAAGGTGAAAACAACTATTTTTACAATCGTATACTACTGTAATATTTATCAGCTATGCATGGCTCAATTTTAGGATAAAATATATCATAGAATTATCAGCATGGTAAATGAATTTGAACTACTAAGTAGTATATGTAAAATGAAACAGAATTCAAGAACGTGGATTATTTTTGTAACATGAGCCTCCACTAAAAATTGTTTAATTTAATAAAGTCTGTTGAGATTGAATGTGTAATCAATTTTTACTCATCTCCATTCAGTTATTATATTGAATTTTCTAAGGTTTTTGTTCTTTTTGACTTAGAATGAAAAAGAACAGTTGTACCATGATAGATCTTTAATTTTTTCAAGTGGTTTAAATATTTCCTTACTTCGAATGTCATGACATATATTACTGCTGGCTTCCGCATATTTTAGCTCAAAATTCAAATGTCAACTGATGCTGCTATTGTATCGCGTAGGTACGCTTGCTACAATAAATAATTATTAGATTCATAATGATACCCTCACAGTGAAGAGAGAAACTTTAAATATTTCGCTGGTATTAGTCTAAAATGATAATTTGTAATTTTATGTCTACAATACTGCTTTTTAGCAATATCATATCATTCGATAATTAAATATCAAATTATTTGTACTGCAAGTTTCAGCATTTTTTACATTGGGACTCCTGACTCCTGATTCAGTCTAAGTTTCGAGCTGCTCTGGTTGGTTTTGCATTACAACTAATCAAAATAGAATAAGCCTTTCGAAAGATTTATTTGTTTTATTTCGAAAATAGTATGATATAGAAGCATAAAAATTGATGAAATGACTAGAGAATATTTCGAGTCATAAATCGTTTTTGAACAATACTATTTTCATAAATCGAGTAATTCAACCTTTTTCACTTCAAGCTGTTCATATTATATTAAGACAATTCATAGTTCGAAGTTAGTCCACAAGAAGAAGATATGAGTTTTTCTTTAGATTTCCAAGTTAGCAGAAGAGGCAATATATTTTCTTTTTGTGGGGAGGACAGTATCCCTTTGATTAAGGTTAAGTTACAAATACACAAAAATAGCTAATTTTAAATATGATACATCTTCAGATTTTTCTTATTATTAAGCCATTATCAATATATCAAATTTATATTCGTCTTTATATAATTTATCGTATTCTAATTTTTAGAAAATGCAGATTTTTCTCTCAACTTGCTATCATATTTATAAAAGGCAAATGGTACAGGTATAAGGACTGCAGCAATACATCCTAATAGTGTTCCAGCCCATTTCACATGCATACCTTCAAACATTTGTTTTGCAAAAAGCGGAAAGACACCAGCAAGAAGTGATCTCACAATAGCCATAGCTGCTAAAGCAGATGCGGAATATTCTGTGTAACAATCTATAATGTAGTTTATGCAACATTGAAAAATTGTAAGTAAGCCTATTCCCATTAATGAGCTCCCTATGGTTGGCACAATCCATGGAACCTGTTTTGGAAAATCTCCAGACCAACAAAACCAGAACAAACCAATGGGAAAAATAATTGATCCCACCATCATACCAGGTAATCTTTCTTTAGGCGGGGGCCTTGCTTTAATTCTTTCCCCGATTCTTCTATACCTAACATCAAAAAGGAATAATATACAAGCGCTTATGCCACATCCAATGAATGGAGAAAGATAAGGCAACTCAGCAACTCCTTCTGAAAACATATAGTTTTCAGTGAATACCAATGGTATCGCAATCAAAAGCAAATAAATTAGACCATAAACAAAACCAGCATAGAATGCTAGTAATGCTAAAATCGGTTCTGTAACCAACATGTAAAGCGGTCTTGCTATATATTTGACACAAATTTCAGAAATGGATAATGACATCTTTTCATTTGGAGAATGAATAGCCCAATTTCCAGTTTTTCTTCTCATAAGTTCAGCCTTCTTTGTTAATACGACTGGATGATAAGTCTCTTCGAGGAAAAATACCATCAAAACAAAAATTGCAGAGCAAATAAATGCACTCCAGTATGCATTCCATCTCCACGATAAGTTGGGATTCTTTACTGTAAATCCACCAATTATCGGACCTAACATGGGACCTCCACAAACTGTAAGTCCAAATGGAGCAAGTGCTCTACCTCTATATTTTGGTGCAAACATATCACCAATAGTAGATGCAGATAACACCATTGCAGATCCTCCAAAAAATCCTGTAAAAAATCTACCAAGCATCACAGTTTGTAAATCCTTAGCAGTAGCAACTGCAAAAGAAAAACATGTGAAACCAAAGGATGCTGGCACAAAGACTACTTTCCTTCCATACAATTCTGAAATTGGACCCCAAATAAGAGGGCCTAATGCAAACCCAAATATGTATAAAGAAGTTGCTACTGTAGCTACCTCGTATCCAATGTGAAAAACTTTCATAATATCTTCGCTACCTTCAGAGAAAACAGCTGAACCCAAAGAATTACAAAAGGAAAATAAGGAAACTATGACAGTTACTGTAATTTTCTTTGAGAACTTCCAATTATGGGGATGCATTGGATCATCGGGTCCATCAAAGTCAATCAAATAATCATCTTCTTGTGGTGTTTTAGGAACATCTCTACCACTACCCATTTCTATATTTTCATAGCCCTTAACATCAAATTCTTCTACTCCCTCCTGTGTCACCATTCGACTTATAGCTCTCAATGATTGTATAACAGAACGCGAGGTACTGGTACGAGTTAAACGGTTTGCATTGTCTTCATTTTCTTCATTAGAACTAGGTGCATATTGTGCAACCTTAAGTTTGGGATCATCTACTCCCGAGCTTACTTGAGAACCGCTTGTATTACTTAACTTGTCTTCAGCTAAGCTTGAATCCATTATAGACTTCGAATTTGTTAATACATATTAGTTCTTTCTTTCAATTTGACATGATAAGTACTAATTCTTATATCTTAAAAGTTGGCCATCTCGGCCGAATTGAATATCGGCTTTTGCTGCTAGAGAGATTTTAACTGAAATTTAAACCTTTATATGATGTGACATATTAAGCCGTTTCTAATCCCGAATACCTCCTTATAAAGTCTATTTCGACGGAATATAGCTATAAATTGTCATTTCGTGACTAAATATTGATAGCTCTGGAACAATAACAAGAATTACTACGTAGAGAAACAATCTCTAAGATCGGCCAATACTTGCTCTTCTATTTAAATCTAGTAGCTCAACCGATTCAATGTCAAAGTTTGATTCAGATTTTATTGAAATTATGCAAAATCCAAAAATTCAATCCAGACTACTATTATCTTAATTTTCATTAAATATTTTTGGAAGTTTTATTTTTTTAGTTGTAAATCACTTGAGCACAAATGGCATTCGCTCGAAGTTTACTTATTGGCGTAACTTTATATGTTTTTATCAGAAGCAGTAATAACCAATTTACCACTACTGTTAGCCCATCATATCGAATGTATACAAATACTTCTAAAGTTTAACGTAAACTAACTATTTGAAAATGCAGATTTTTCTCTTAACTTGCTATCATATTTGTAGAAAGCAAATGGTACAGGTATAAGAAGTGCAGAGATACATCCTAGCAAAGTTCCAGCCCATTTCACATGCATGCCTTCAAACATTTGTTTTGCAAAAAGCGGAAAGACACCAGCAAGAAGTGATCTCACAATAGTCAAGGCTGCTAAAGCAGATGCTGAATACACTGTAAAACAATCTATAATGTAGTTTATGCAAGACTGAAAGATAGTAATTAGGCCAAGTCCCATCAATGAGCTCCCGATAGTCGGCACAATCCATGGAACCTGTTTTGGAAAATCTCCAGACCAACAAAACCAGAACAAACCAACCGGAAATAGAATCGATCCCACCATCATAGCAGGTAATCTTTCTTTGGGTGCGGGCCTTGCTTTAATTATTTCTCCAATTTTTCTATACCTAATATCAAAAATGAATAATATACAGGCTCCTAAACCACATCCGATGAAAGGAGAAAGATAAGGCAACTCAGCAACTCCTTCTGAAAACAAATAGTTATCAGTGAATACCAATGGTATAGCAATCAAAAGCAAATAAATTAGACCATAAACAAAACCAGCATAGAATGCTAGTAATGCTAAAATCGGTTCTGTAGTCAACATGTAAAGCGGTCTTGCTATATATTTGACACAAATTTCAGTAATAGATAATGACATCTTTTCATTTGGAGAATGAATAGCCCAATTTCCAGTTTTTCTTCTCATAAGTTCAGCCTTCTTTGTTAATACGACTGGATGATAAGTCTCTTCGAGGAAAAATACCATCAAAACAAAAATTGCAGAGCAAATAAATGCACTCCAGTATGCATTCCATCTCCACGATAAGTTGGGATTCTTTACTGTAAATCCACCAATTATCGGACCTAACATGGGACCTCCACAAACTGTAAGTCCAAATGGAGCAAGTGCTCTACCTCTATATTTTGGTGCAAACATATCACCAATAGTAGAGGCAGATAACACCATTGCAGATCCTCCAAAAAATCCTGTGAAAAATCTACCAAGCATCACAGTTTGTAAATCCTTAGCAGTAGCAACTGCAAAAGAAAAACATGTAAAACCAAAGGATGCTGGCACAAAGACTACTTTCCTTCCATACAATTCTGAAATTGGACCCCAAATAATCGGACCTAATGCAAACCCAAAAAGATATAAAGAAGTTGCTACTGTAGCTACTTCATATCCAACATTAAAAACTTTCATAATACTTTCGCTATTCTCAGAGAAAATAGCTGAACCCAAAGAATTACAAAAGGAAAATAAGGAAACTATGACAGTTACTGTAATTTTCTTTGAGAACTTCCAATTATGGGGATGTATCGGGTCATTGGGTCCATCAAAGTCAATCAAATAATCATCTTCTTGTGGTGTTTTAGGAACATCTCTACCACCACCCATATTTATATTTTCATAGCCCTGAACATCGAATTCTTCAACACCATCCTGTGTCACCATTCGACTTATAGCTCTTATTGATTGTATAACAGAATGTGAGGTACTAGTACGAGATATTGAAGTTGATACACCATCGGTTTCATTTTCGTTTGCGTTTTCAAATTCTTCATCCTCTTCATTAGAACTAGGTGCGTATTGCGCTACCTTAAGTTTGTCATCATCTACTCTCGAGCCTACGTGAGAAAGACTGCTTGAATCGCTCAAGTTATCTTCACTTAAGCTTGAATTCATTATAGTCTTTCAATTTTTTTTAATTTTTATTCAAGTAAAGTTTAAAAATTTTTTAAATTTGACGTGATATGCACTTTTTTATATCGTGCGAATTGCGGGTATATGCGTGAGCTATTCCTCAATTGTTATCGGCCGTAACAAACTTCGAGCTATTTCTTCTTAGAATATATGCCAATCGACTGACATTTGAAACCTTAGGGGGATATGATAATTGGAAGTTACTTGTTGGTCCCAATAGCTTGATAGAGGGTCAATATTTCGATGGAATGTATCCATAAATTCAAAATTTTATTCATGCACATAATTTATTAATCTCGGCGAGCAAAATTAAAATCTCCGGGATGATAAAAAGAAACATCAAATAGCCCCACATGCGATGACAGAAAACGAACTCTAAGACCTTTCATCTAAATAGCAATTCAAAAGTGAGTCTGTAAATCCGATGATACCATATTGGTCAGCACTATCATTCATTTTGTTTGTTAATGTTAAGGGGCGTAAAACTACTTTATTCTCCGCAAACTCAAACCTGGGGAAGATATCTGAGATGTAAATCGCAGACTGCAAACTAAAATAAAATTTAGAGTTATGTCAATAATCTGTAAGAAAAGTAATCAGCAAATATTGGTAGCTAGAATAAAAGAAACAATTTTTTGCCATAATGTGATTAAATTATGAAAATTGTGAGAATTGTAGAACTATGTGAATATGCAGATATGTACACTAAAAAATTAATTTAGTTTAGAAATTTATGAATGCTTGATGAATAACAAATGATGAAAACATTGATATATTTATCTGATCAAAATTTGTTGTGATAAATCATCATTCTATATGAATGTAAATGTGAATCAATTGATGATTTTAGAATATGCAGGATTTTCAATAGAACCTTTTTAGTAATGGTTTCCGAAGGTTAGTTGCGAAGTAAATTTATCTATCATGGAAAAGCTATCTTGTTCGTCAAAATATATGTACTGGGTATATTCGATAAAACACAATCTTATGAACTGAATGAGAATAAGAGAGCTCTTTATGAAAGTTTATGTTTAAAAATTGAACTAGATTAAAGTCAATCTTGATATGGAAAGATTCGTTTGAGACTTGTGTTGAAATTCTCGACCATTTTCAATCCAGCTAATCGATTTGACAGTATTACTATTTCGATCGATATACTTGAGCAAACTCAAAAGCGTTTGAGAAAGCTGGACACTGGTTTTCGACTTTGTTTGTAAGTACGTGTTCGTGTATCCATTCCTTAGCTGTAAAAACTAATCCACATGGACAGGTGCCTTGTCGATTCATCTTCTCTTTTAGAGCCAAATTCTGATCATTTGTGTCATTAAACTTGAAATGTATATTAATAAGATGTCTCTTAAAGGGTGCATGATTTTTGAAATAGGTCTTTTTATACTTGCAAGCCCCTCTTTGAAATTTGCAACAAAACTTAGGAGTTTTGTCATGAATTAATAAATGCTTTTTCATATGCTTAATTCCAGTTTTCCCACAAACCAGGCACTTCATTTTGTCAACATATATATTATTTACAGGCGGTGGGATAACATCAGGATTTGAGTTGATAAAAGAAGTGAGACTATTAGTTTCCTGAACGAATTCATCTGCATTTAAATCATTGGGATTCGGAATGGGAATAGAATTTGAAGTGAGATTCGAGCAGGGATGAGATATTAGACATGTATTGTCATTAGGATTAATATTTGTACTAGTGTCAAGATTTTGACTTTGTTTTGAAATTGAGTTTGTATTTGAATCAAAACTTGAGCCTCGATGCCAAATTTGGGGTACGTTTAAATCTGATACTTCCAATTTAAATTGATCAGTTGAATCAATAAAATGCTCATCCGGTTTAAAAATTTGATTGTCTCTCTGGTTTGACGTATTCAAACTTTCATTTGAGAAATGCTCATTAGTATAATCTTTCACGAAGAGGTCATTTATAAAGCCTTTCAAGGGCGCTTGTTCTGTGATATCTTCAAAGAGCTGCTCATTTGAAAAGCCCAAAACAGGTTCTTGAGTATTCAGACTATTGCCATCTTTTGCAAATGGATGATTTACTTCAAGAAAATGCATGCCTTTAAATTTCATTTCAAAACTCTTGAGGTTTAGCAATATTCTATCTAAATCCTACTAAATGACTTTAATCCCAAATTAAGAAAAGACAATTTTTTTTTAAATGTGTAGAGGAATCATTATTGCCAAAATATATAAAAAATTCCAAATTGTTTATTATTTATTTGAAGATGTCTGAAAAAGTTGAGCGCAAGCATCTTGATAAGATATGCGATTGCAATTACAAAAGCTTCTTAAACAACAGTTTTTTCATGCATATTCCATCGCGTAATTCAATTTTTGTAATATTTATAATATTCTATGGAATTATTAGGAATGAAAAGAACTCATAGACTGCTATCTATGGATGCAGTTTTAAACCGGTATCTGCAGCTTCGATTTCTTACTGGCTGTACACTATTCTAGAAACTAAGCCCCAGATATTTTTACTACGTAATACAGTTTGCACAAAATCAGCAAACAATTGAAAATCTTCAAGAAAAATTCAACAATCCAGGTAGCCTCAGTTTTGATGTTGAGCGATGTAGCTAAAAGTTTTATACTTGTTTAACCATTTCGAAAATAATACGAAGTTTCATATTTTCCTTTCATATTCAGATAATCACATAAAATGATTCAGTTTATAGAAGAGTAAAAAAATAATTTTTTCATTAAGGCGAATCTAATCAGTAATTCTGAGTCTCGAGAAATTATAAACCGGGGGTAGACAGATTATTCCTAACTGATACATATGACATTCTAGCCATTGATGCATGAAATAAATAGCTACTACTTTAGTAGTGATAGCCAATTATACGAAGCTAATGTAACATTTGAATGGCATCTAGAGACACATTTTTATAATAGTTCCACCAACTAATAGAGTCACAAAGGCTCGCAGGCGGTTTTTGAATTTTTATCCTAGATCTCTGGCTGGCATGTACTCAAGCGATTTCTTACCTGTCAATTCGGCTAAATGAACAGTACTAAATGAGCCTAGCTAAGCGAGTTAAGAATTGCCGTATAGAGCCTATGGATCATTCTTACATGTTTTTATTTACTTCTATTACATGACTTTGAAAACTCGAGGATTAACTATGAGATGGCAGATTGCCAAATTTTTTATATTACAGAATTTGTAAACTTCAGAATTATACCATTTCTGGTTAAATAATATATATACACGCATTCTAAGAATTATAAAAAGGTGATTATTATTCTGGCTTTACCTAATCAATTTGTTGTTGTAACTAACAATGCATTTTAATTGACCTACCACAGTTATTTAGCTGATAATGGTTTTTCCGCGACGCCCCATCAAATTGCCGTAATATCGAAAATAATGCCGATAAAGTTCACGTTCGGGGTCAATACTTCAACAATATTGGGGTTGTTTTTAGATCTGATGATTATCTACAATATTGTGAAACTTTCGGTAATGTGTTAACTCTTATAGTTTAAGCAAACTTTTCCCTTGATTGATTTTTTGATTTTCAGATCCAGAATCTGAAAACTCACTTCAGGCTTAAGCTAGTTTGCCGATAAGTAAGTAAATATTCGCCGTGCTTTTGGTTTTAATATATCCTCAAAATCAGTTTGATAAATACTGCTATCAATCTAACAGCCACTTTTGACTTCAAAATATCTTGAAGTTAATTAAATAAGGGCACTCGAGTGCATATTCATATCTTCTATGAACTTCGCCATGAAAAATAATTTTACTTACTTCTTCCCAAGCTTCTTGAAAAAACAACTTTATTCAATTGGTATAGCGAACTTTGTTAGAATCTGGTTCTATCCTTAGACTTCCACAAGCCGATTTTTACCAAGAGTTGTCAACCTCTAAATAGTATATATCTGCTTCATTTTCACGTGACAGACTTTGAAAGATTAAAGTTCACAGAGATTTAATGAAGCTACTGGACTAATTATTGATTAAGGACTTGAGTGAGTTCACAGAGGAAGTATTTTTGATATTTCTATACAAGAGTAGAAGCAAGCTTGGCAAGAAACTAAGGTTAGTATATAATTTTATTTATTGAGCTTAGCAGCTTGTATGTCAGAACCTCTGCTCATTCGTATTGTAGACAATTGAGTGGCTTATTCTTCAATAAGAGACACAAGCATAAGAGCTAATGTACTATTTTATACAGAGACTATTGTCAGTATATTTCACTTGAAATAACGATGCTTTTACAAACTTTAGCAAATACTGTCCAAGTAATAATTGAACCGACGATTGTAGTAGCACAATTTTTGTATGTGGAATTCGTTTCTATCTTGAAAGACAAGTGACTACTGGTTGTGTTTACAACATTCCAATTATGTATTGTAGAATTGCAAGAAAAAAATCAGATATTATATATGATGATCGTTTCAATTTTCAAGCTTTCTCGAAGCTTGAAAGTTTTGGCGAAGGTCTTTGTTTCTATGCAGCTCACTTGAAATGTGCCAGTCAACAGATCCTATATCTATTTCCTCATGTTAAAAATGCGAACATCAGTACCCAAAAGCTTTTCCTTTATTGCGTTTTCCTTATTTTCAGCAAATTCATGTTCTGCAAATAATATTCAATTGACAATATGGTCATAAATCCAAATCGACTGAAAATAAATTATCATTCAAATTTTGGACCCTAATTCCAAGAGTAATTGTGAGCATAGACTCAGCATAGAATGGGAGAAGTTTCATGAAAGCCTTAAAAGTATTATTATTTCGTTTAGAAGATACAAGTGGGAAAATGTGGAGCCGTTGAAATCGGAGATAAAACATGGGAAGTCTATGACTTTATTTTTCTCTAATTGGTAAACTCTTCTGTCTCTTCAATTAAGAAATATTCTACAAGTTGTATATACATTAACCAAGTAACCATCATGCGTAATTCTATGTTTCATCTGAAGTCTTTTTTCACTTGTTTCAGCAATCTCATCATTCTTTACTATTTCAGTTTTTCATATGGAAAAATAGATTCGGCAATACTTGAAGACTATTTGAAAATGATTTTGCCGAAAGATGAGAGACGTTATACGCTTATATAGTTTCTATACCCATATTGAGACAATGATAGAATGTTTGTATGTGATTTTTAAATGAACACTATGGAAGGTTCTTTTTTCTGGGGTATTTGCGATGCCCATTTCAATTTTAAACGAGAGTAATGAGCATCTTCTTAACATAAGTTATTGAGCACTTTATGTCAGCCGAGAGAGCCAACACATAGTAACATGACTCTATTTCCTCTAGAGTTGCATGTGTATTATGTTAGCATTTTAGTATGGTAATCCTTTGGATAATTTCACTTTCTATGATTTCGGCGTCGGTATGAGTAAAGCACATGAAGTTAGCCGAGGCAAGTTCCCCGCGGATTTTTCATATATGAAGAATAATATATTAAGCCATCAATCTCTCCCATAACATATTCTTCTTTGCAATATCCAAACCAAAAGCTACGAAGATGTCAATTGTCAGGAATACAATTAGTTCATCAGATCCCCCAAACCCTAGGAATTTAATTCAAAAAGAACGTGATGCTGCTACATTCAAGCCTGAAGTGATGAACTATTTCTTAGAGGGATCCAAAGAATCATCAGAAGAAGTCAGAAGGTTCACCCAACAAATGGAAAGAGATCCAGTTTTAGCTGCTACTCCAAAGGTATACGATATGACAAAGGAGGAGCATAGGAAATTAACTGCTCTCAAAATAAATCGTATCTCAAGGTACATCGAAACTGAAAGTTTCGACGAGGTTGAAAGGAGGCTTTCATTGATCAGTGTATTTGATCCTCAACTCCACACAAGGATTGGTGTACATTTAGGGTTGTTCTTGGGATGTGTCAGAGGAAATGGTACATTCGAACAATTGAATTACTGGGCTTTATCTAAGGAAGCAGCTTATGTGAAAAATATCTACGGATGTTTTGCTATGACAGAAATAGCACACGGTTCTAATGTAGCAGGATTAGAGACCACTGCCACATTTAATGAAGAAAATGACGAATTTATTGTCAATACACCTCACTTAGGTGCGACCAAGTGGTGGATAGGTGGAGCTGCCCATTCTGCCACCCATGCTGCCGTTTATGCTCGTTTAATCGTTAAGGGCAAAGATTATGGTGTGAAAACTTTTGTTGTTCCTTTGAGGGATTCAAATCATGACTTAATGCCGGGTGTTAGTCTTGGTGATATCGGTGCCAAAATGGGAAGAGATGGTATTGACAATGGTTGGATACAGTTCAGCCATGTTAGAATTCCAAGATTTTTCATGTTACAAAAATACGCTAAAGTTTCTGCTGAAGGAGATGTTACATTGCCACCAAACAACCAGTTATCATATTCGGCATTGCTAGGTGGTAGAGTGGTAATGGTAAAAGATGCATTTAGGTGGTCTTCTAGAGTTGTAACAATTGCTATAAGATATGCAGTTGGTAGGAAGCAGTTCAAGAGTGCCAATGCCAGTGAAAATGATCCAGAAACACAAATAATGGACTACCCATTACATCAACGTCGTCTAATTCCTTTATTGGCATTAACTTACGCATTTTCTAATGGTGCTAATGTATTGGCAGAACTCTCCAAGAATACCATGGATGAATTGGATGATGCTGTAGCAAACGATGATAAGTCAGGTATAGATAAGGGTATTGAATCTATGAAGTCTCTATTTATTGCTTCGGGGTCTTTAAAATCAACTTGTACGTGGTTAACCTTGGATGCAATAGATAAATGTAGACAGGCATGTGGTGGACATGGATATTCTGCTTATGCTGGGTTCGGAAAAGCATTCAATGACTTTGCCGTTCAATGTACTTGGGAAGGTGATAATAATATTTTGGGAATGTCTATTGGTAAGCAGTTGGTTAAAACAATTAGAGCTATTCAAAGGGAAGGATTTAAGCCTACAGGTATACTTGAATTTCTTTCCAGCTCCAATCAATACATTAACAAAGAAATTGTAATTCAATCTGAAGACTTGAGCGATTCTTATAAATTGCTTCTTGCAGTAGAGGTGGCTATTATTAGAACAGCAAATCAGGCACTGAACAACTTAGATATGAAGAACGAGGATTGGGACATTATTGGAACTGATTTGGTTCAATTATCTAAGCTATTGGCTCACTTTTTCTTATTGAAAGCATTCTTAGACAAAATTAAAACAATAGAACAGCAGGAATTAATTGAGGTTTTGGATAATTTGGCAAGATTATATTCGTATACTATTATTTTGGAATCTTTTTCTGGAATACTATTAACTTATTCCGTTATATCTACCGACACGATATCCACATTGACAGCAGATCATATTCCCGAGCTTTGCAAGAAAATCAGACCTCATGTTATTCCATTAACGGACTCATTTCAATTATCCGATATGATGATCAACTCATCCTTAGGATCATATAACGGCGACATATATGAGAATTACTTCAAGATTGTCAATGAATCTAATCCACCATTTAATTACAAGGCTTCTTATTCTACCAAATTAGAAGAAATGCTTACGAGACCATCTTTAGAAGATAGACAGAGACATGAGTTTTCCGATGAAACTGCAGAAATATTATGTCGTTAATATTTTTTATAATTAGTTTATTCTACTTGAATTTTACGTCAATTAAATTATGTACATGTATTATTTATATATTATTAATCGCCCACTCCCCATTAGATAAGAGCTTTAACCAAACATAAAACTACCTAAATTATTATTCTTAATATTTATTTTACTTTAATTTTAATTTAATTTTTATTTTCAGTATCTTCATTTTGCAACTTCTCATCGTTCTCCTCTTTGTGATAAGTCTCTGAAGATCCTGAATCATTATCCAATTCAGCATTCACCTTTTCTTCAAGGTCCTTAGTAGGTTCCGAATCTTTCTGTTTGACTTGTTCTGGAAGCGGAATTCTCTTATTAGTTAAGAAAAGACAACAAATAAAAGCAAGACAAGCAAAGCCAAGGCCCATATAAAATACGTTTCTGATTGCTTTCATCATTTGATTTTTGATGAATGTTTGCAATGCTGGAGATAATGACTCCATCATAGAAGTTGAATCAATCAATTCTGTGAAATCAATACTTTCCAATTCCTCTAAAAAGGCCTTATCGGTAACAGCTGCAATAGCGTCTTTAATAGCACTTTGGAAACTTGCAGAGTAATTCGCATCGGCTAAATTTGCACCAATAGTACCCCCTAATGCTCTACTAAAAGTAACAAAAGTTGTCGTAAGAATAGTACCACCAGCGACCTTAGGTGCAGATATCTGTGAAGAAATAAGACAAGATTGCATAAGCAAACCACATGAAGCTCCTGCAATAATTAATAGCCCAATCCTCTTGGAATCTGAGGAATCAACATCTAATAAAGTAATTAAACCACAACCTATTGGTGCAAGGATACCTCCAGCTACTCCAAATGGTTTAATGTATCTAGTCTTAGAGATTAAGATACCAGTAGAAGTTGAAGTTATAACAACAGGAATAATGAATGGTAAAAGGTCAATACCCGAATGCCAGGCACTAGCTCCATGAATTGATTGGTAATAGATTGCAATATATAAAACATCCGAAAGGAAAAATGCAAACATAGAAAACATTGTCAAAGCAGATGCTAACACTTGAGGTACAACCACAACTGCAGTTGGAATGATTTGATTTTTGGAAAATTTGAAATTCCAAACGCAGAAAGCAATACATGTAATACCACCAATTACGAAACAGCAAATAACTGCAGCCGAATCCCATGAGTATTGACTACCAGCTCCAAGAGTAAGGGCTAATAAGAAGATAACCAAACCAGCAGTCAAAAGGAATAAACCAA
>JAJMAU010000027.1:0-16425 GCA_030565025.1 Schwanniomyces yamadae
GTGTTGCAGCTACTTACACTACTGAGATTGTCGGTACCGATGCTAATGGAGTAGAAACTACTGATACCGTTGTTGTTGTAGAAACACCAGAAACCCGTATTACTACTACTGAACCATGGACTGGATCATACCTCACAACTTTGACTATAAGTCCTAGCGACCCAAGTGGTACCGTTAGTGTGATTGTTCAAACACCAGATCCTCGTAGCTATACTACAATTCCATGGACAGGTAGCGAAGCTTCTACTTATACTGTTTATCCATCAAGTGCTGGAGGAGATGTTATTATCGTTGTTGAAACACCAATCCCAACAGTCACCACTACTATTCCATGGACCGGTAGTGTTGAAACTTCGTACACTATTTCTGCTAGCGATGTTAGTGGAACAGCTACAGTTGTCGTTGAGACAGCAGAGACCCGTACTACTACCACAGCAGAATGGACTGGAAGTGAAGTTGTCACCAGTACAATCTATCCATCCAACCCAAGTGATCCAATTACTGTTATTGTCGAAACACCATTTCAAACCACCACTATCCCATGGACTGGAAGTGTTGCAGCTACTTACACTACTGAGATTGTCGGTACCAATAGTGATGGTGTAACTACCACTAATACTGTTGTTGTCGTTGAAACAGCAGAAACACGTACTACTACCACTGCAGAATGGACTGGAAGTGAAGTTGAGACTACCACTATTTATCCATCCAACCCAAGTGATCCAATTACTGTTATTGTCGAAACACCATTCCCAACCACTACTATCCCATGGACTGGAAGTGTTGCAGCTACTTACACTACTGAGATTGTCGGTACCGATGCTAATGGAGTAGAAACTACTGATACCGTTGTTGTTGTAGAAACTCCTACTTTAACAGTAGTATCCTCATCCAGTAGTTCTGTTATTGATATGAGTTCAACATATATTTATTCTCTGGGCTATTCTTCGTTTGTTCCACCATATGGTAATTCATCGAGTTCGTACTCTTCAAGTGGATCTGTTTTATCTAGCAATTATTTGTCTAGTTCTATTAAATCTATTGCTGCGTCAGAAATGACACTGAATGAAATCAGTTCCCTGAGGTCTATATTTGGATCATCTGCGTCTACTTTGGCTTCTTCAATTGTTGTTGTTGCATCTGTCTCTGATGTGAGTTCAAGTCTTTCCAGTTCCTCAACAGTTACTCTGATTGTTACTCCAAGTTTCCATCCATCTGTTTCGGACGTCACCTCATTGATTGCCAGCTCCACACCACTCATTCTGATTCCATCTTCATCTGATTCGGAATCCAGTTTATTGATCACAAGTTCTACATCAGCCACTTCGATTGATCCAATAACTGTCCACCCGTCTGATTCTAAGGATGTAAATCCATTTACTAAAATTTTATCATCATCTACTTTAGTTTCCCCATTTGCTACCACATCTGTTTCTCCATCACTTAATCCTTATGCAGAAAGTAGTTTCTTTTCAGATTCAGCTATTACATCAGCTATTTCTAATGCACCCATGTCATGGTCTACTTTGAAATCTACATTTTCTACCATTTCAAATTCTGGTGATGATTTGAAGACATCCTCTTCGTCGATAAGTGAAAGTTATTCATCCGGCACTTTTACTTACACCCCATTGGTAAGCACATATGAGGCTAAGTCATCAAAGAATAGCTGGTCAATGGCATCAATTATACTTTTGATTACCTGTTACCTCTTTTAGTTTTAAATGTTGACTTCTTTTAAAATTTATAAATATTTTTCCTTTAATTTCGATACCGTCTTATATAATATTATCAATTTAATTTATTTCATGCATTTTTTAATTTGAATTTGTCTTTGGACGTGTAGCGTTCTCGAAAATAAAGAAAAATCATTCTTATAATAAGCAGTAAATCTTTCATATAATGAGAAATAAGCATACAAACTATCAACTCAAAATATTAAAATCTATGTTAACACTATGTCACTTAAAAAAAAAAAAAAGGAAAATTTGATAAATTTATTAATGCGTTGAATTTATTGATCATGAAGTGTGAAACTAAGGGGTTTTTCGAAAAGTTAAATTCATTAATGTGTCTTTTTATTCAAATGCACGAGCATTGCAAAATGTTATTTATGAAACTACTACCTTTAATTAAACTAGTTTGATCGACTGGTGATTGTTTCATACTATAAGAATATTGAGGAAAATGATGAAATAGAATAAAGGGCGAACTTCAAAGTTTTCTTTAGTTTTCTAACCTATAAATATCTATTCAAACGTTCTATCTAACCTTCTAATGCTTGTATTTATTCAAAGTATCTTTTAATGCTTGTATTCATTCAAAGTATCTTCAAAAAGATAAAATGTTAGTTTAGTAATTTCTGATTTGATAATACTACAGAAATTTGAACACAACTAAGATCATCGAAATTTTAATTACAATTTTTGTTTATTTACTAGAAAAGGTTCAAAAAAAAAATTCTTCATTTCCAATGCTATGGTTCTATATCTTTATCTAGCACTGTTTCAATCTAAAATAAGAGTTAGAATAATTATCATGAAAAAAGTAATTTCTGTCAGTACTACACTTACCCCACGCTCCCCCACACGAAATTTTGCAGAAAGAATATTCGGAAAAGAACCATTTACTCCGCTTGACACATAAAATAAAAAGCAAAAATTATAGCAACAAAATTTGCGACACTTTTGAATAGATTACTACCTTAATACGGTAATAATTGTTTATGTGTTGACTATAAATGCCTTAGACTGCGCACTTTTTGAGAGTATTTTCGATATGGATAAAATATAAGAGAGCATATTCATATACGACTTGACTCTAGGTTGCAATTAAAAAATGAAGTATAAGATTCCAGACAAACTTCTACTTGAAAATACTCTTCACGGTAGAAACCTTACTAGAAGTGTTATTGTTATTTCTGCACTTTCAATTTTCTTTTTCGGTTATGATCAAGGGATGATGCTGGGAGTAAATTCATCCCCAGATTATGTTAGAATCATGAAATTAGGATATTATGATGATGAAGGAAATGTGATAGTTACCAATGCTACAAGGCAGGGGGGAATAGTTGCTATATACTATTTTGGAACCTTAATTGGATGTCTTTGTGGTGGATCTTTATCAGATGGGTATGGTCGAATTAGATCAATTGGGGCCGGAGCATTTATTGGACTTATTGGAGCTGCTCTTCAGTGCTCTTCAAGACTGATTTCTTGGATGTGTGGAGCAAGGTTCTTGAATGGTATCGGAACTGGAGTTTTGAATGCAGTAGTGCCGGTTTACTCCTCTGAAACGGCAGAACATACATCCAGGGGAGCATTCATTGCTATAGAATTCACATTAAATATATTCGGAGTTGTTATAGCCTATTGGTTGGAATATGGGTTAAGCTATATTGATAATGGATTTTCACCTTTCAGATGGAGATTTCCTATAGCATTTCAAATTATACCATTAATTGTTCTTTTCGTTTCTGTTTGGGCTTTTCCAGAATCTCCAAGGTGGCTTATTAGGAATGGAGATAATGAGCATGCAAAGAAGCTTCTTATTAATATGAGAGGGTATGAACAAGGAATAATTGAATTCGACCAAATTGTTGAAGCGATAAATTATGAAAAAGAATCTTCATTATCTTCAAATTATTTGAAGATGTTTTTTGGATGGTTTAAATCCTCAGATTCGAAAAAATGTGAGAAGGTGAAAGCACTTCATATAGCGAGAAGAATCCAGCTTGTCATTTGGTTACAGATCTTACAGGAATGGGTTGGGATAGCTGGTATTACTGTTTATCAACAAGATATTTTTAAGCAAGCAGGATTTGACACAAATAAATCAGCCTGGCTTAGTGGTTTGAACAATATATTTTATATGATCTCAACATTAGTAAATTATTTCACAGTGGATAGATTCGGAAGAAAATTTACCCTTCTATGGGGTGCTATAGGACAAGGTATCGCAATGTTTTTAGCAGGTGGATTTTCAAAACTTCAGCAGGAATACACTGACAATAAATCTTACGGTGCCGCTGCTGCTAGTTTTGTTTTCATTTATACTTCTATTTTTGGAGCAACTTGGCTAGCCGTACCGTGGTTATATCCCACGGAAATCTTCCCTTTAAAAGTTAGGGCGCAAGGTAATGCTTTTGGTGTTGTTGGCTGGTCTATCGGAAATGGATGGTTGACTCTCTTATGTCCCATTATGTTCAGTAGTATTGCTGAAAAGACTTTGTATATTTTCGGTGCCTGCAATTTTTTTGCATTAATCGTGGTTTATCTTTTCTATCCGGAAACAGCAAACAGATCCCTCGAAGAAATTGACTTCCTCTTCTCTAGTAATAGTTTTTTGGCATCTAAATCGGAAATCAAATTCCAAGAATACAAAATAGGATTAGGAGAGACATATATTTCGGAAAAAAATGAGTTGAAATCAGAACAAGATCAGTCCGTAGATTCTAAAGAATCGATAAAACACGAAGAACTTGCATAGAGACTAGTTAATTCACCCATAATTCATATTTTAAAACAATTGGTGTCGTACATTGAACATGATGTATATTCTGAATTAATTTTACTTTGATATAGTATAAATGCTGTACTTGTATCAGTTGGTTTTATTTTCATTTAGAAAAGATAATTTTTTAGAAGATAGTTTTACGGATGTAATGAAAATACAATTGAAATGTGGCTAAAAGCTCAAGATTATACTTGGCTTGATCCTGAGCCTCTTGAGAAGGTATTTTAGAAACTAGAAAGGTTCTGATTTTTACCTAGATGAGTAATTTTCTAACATGGATGAATTCAAACAGGCGAGAATATTGGAAATTTCTGTATAGATACTAGAAAAGCTATATTAGGGATGTCAATTGCACGATTATAATTGATTGGAATGATGCAAATATAATGTACCTGTAATTATAAAATAATTTGTTGTTTATGCCCAATAAAATTGTTAGAGATTGCTTTCACCTATATTGATATCTTTTTTTCCTTATTATTCATTCAGTAATTCAATTAGAGAATTTCATATCTTATCATATACGCAAATGAACCTGAACAAATTTGCAAAGTAACTATTTGATCCAATCATTTGTGCATGCAATTAAAAGGTATAAGAGTTATAGGATTAGAGATAAGATCGGTAAACTTCAACCAATGGATAGAATTCTACCTTATCATAACACTTGGTAACTCAATAACTATAATAGCAATCCTAGGTGAGATATTGTGGATTCTGTTACTAATTATATCAAACAGAATTACTTCGTTCTACTACAAAACGCAATGAATTTTAATATTGCAACTTTCAGAAAAGAGATCTGATTAATCTAAAATTCTTTGAATTACTATTGGAAACTCTTAGAAAAGCATACATATCAAAATTAATTCAATGCATTTGTACAGGAAACAACAGGAGTATCGAACAAGGTTACATGGCTTTATATATCCTCCTTGCTTTGAAAGTTTCATGAAGAAATTTTTGCGGATGTTCCCGGTGATCAATCAGTAGTATAATCAATATTGATTTATACTGCTGCCGCATGTCATTTACTTATATTTCACCATTGGATATGAAAAAAATTATATATATGGATATACCGCAATAAATAGTTCCGCTACTTATTTTAGCCAAATTGAAGTTGTTCATTGTAATCAGAGGTCTGGTATGTCCATTAAAATGTTATTATTTTTTTTTCCATCTAATTTTGTTGTGTAATAATTTGATATAAGAGAAAAGGTTATTAAAACAAAGGCAAAAAAAAATCTGACACTAGCTTATTGATTTTTCTTGATATTCGATGCCATTTTGGGTATTATTATTAAAATGAGCTTTTCACATTATGATTATACTCAAGATTGGAGAAATCAATGATGATTGCAATAAAATATTCCTAGGGGCAATTTTACACTGCTTTTATATTTTGCGAAGATTTTGTGATGCTAGAGTCATGTTTCTCTTAGATTTTTCGAGCGAACAATGCTGTGATATTCCACTTCTTTTATTTTCCTTTCTTTTTATTCATCTTGTATCTTCGTCTTGCACCTTCATATATAATTTACAGATAAGTAGGAAGATTTTTATGATTTGACCTTAATTTTACTCTATTGGTATTCAATCGAACCTTTTTAATATTAATTTGTTATATGAGAGCATATGTCAATTAAGATTTTATTCACCGTAGTTTGGTCGAGGACCCAATACTGCAGTAAGCCATGATAGAAAAAAAAGGCAATTAATAATTTAATAATATAGTAGCTTATTTTCTTGTATCACTTCATCTATTTTTCATCTCAAAAGCAACTGAAAAATGTCTGATTATGAATCGTAAATGAATGTTTTTGTTAGACACCAATAATTTCTATATTGAATGTCTGAACATAAGATATATTAATTTATGAGGTTCAGTACTGGTATTATCCAGCAATCAGTCACTTTTAGTTTGTGAATATGACAGAATGCAGATTGAAAGATTTGTGTAGTCCTCTGTTAAATAGTCAATAATGTTTTGGAACCATCCAATCCGATGTGGTAATGCATATAATTTGATAGTTGATCAAAATATTGCAATTTGCATTAATTTCAATAGTAATTTATTCAAATAAGTAAAAAAAATTACTTTTTCTCTTAAATTAACAATATAGCTTTACACCTTTTGGTGCTTTATTTAGAACAACTTTGACCATTCGAGTAGTGCTGATATTTTTTTCTCGGATTTCTTTGAGCAACTATAAACAAGATGAAAAAGTCGGCATTTCACCTCTAGGGATTCGATTTGTACAAGCGGGTGGATAATTCGAATTTTCAGTGTTTACAAATAAACTATCGACAAAATCAATAATTCTAAGTGTTCTAAAGTTTAAGTTACCAATATGGCAGACAAAATAAATTGCTACCCAGAACAAACTACCCCCCTATTCTGACAATAGCAGTGATGAATAGGTGTACAAAAGATAATTATAACATAATTTGGATATTTTTTTATACTTAAATTAGATATTTCAATTTAATTGAACAATTCTTTATTAGATTTTCTGAAATGAGTTAAATACACTTGACTGTTTTATGGCCAATCTTTTTAATATTTAAAAGTAAAATCTTTTTCCTCTTCTGGCTTCCTTATTAATTATCACTTTGTGTCAATGTTAGCTTTTATTTTGCATTGTACCTTTTTTTGGAATACTTGCATAAAATAGGAAATAGAAAATGATTCTAAAGATCTTTAATTATCCTAACAATTCGACTTTTGTAAAGCGCATTCAAATGAGAGAAAATGCTACTTATCCAAAAAAACGTCATCTAATAAGAATAATAGAAAGGGAATATTAACCCAGTTATAAGTTTTCTGGAAATGTATTAATAAAAAAGTACAAGTTTAAAACAAGTTCCACATAGTGATATATTGAAGTCTTTGAAATGCGACACCTGTGATTTCAATAGAAATTGAGATGCAGATTTTTAATTCAACATGAAGAGTTGACTTCCAATTTCACAATTAAAAGTATTAGTCATATTATCTCTTATAGATGCGAAGTTTTTTTGATCTAATGTCTTGTTTCAATCTAAAGTAACCATGCTGATACAACTGGGGAATTGGATAATAATTATTTTATATACGACGTTATAGTCTTGATTTATATAAAGGACTTTATTGTCCACTGAATAATTTGAATTTTTTCCTGTCTAAAAATTTAAAAGGAAATCCCATAATAACTGTTTGATTGAGCGTATTTACTATTATTGCAAAATCATCTCGATTATTTATACAACAACAGCAATTGAAATCTTTATCACTTCATGAGGTATACAGAATAAGAGACAGAAAATATTTCCAATCACGGAGATAGAATTATATCGAATAAAAGATACAATAAATAGAAGATGTATCAAATCTCTAAGTTTTCCCGATAGACATTCCGATCACTTTTGAAGTTATGAGGCATTAATATCATGAGATTCTTGAGATTATTGTATTACATAAACAGACCAGTAAGTTGGTAATAAGGATGGGAAGAAATACTCACAAGTTTGATATGCAGTTGTAAATTTAAAAAAAGTGATTTTTTTTTCGCTTATAATTGAAATCCCGAAATACGGAAAATTACGTTTTAAGTATCAAGTCTTGCATTGAATAACATTAACAGAACAGAGTGTTAGAATTTATTCAAAAGTTGACAGGAGAATTTTGTTAAGAGTTATATAGAATTAAATCTTTCATTTAGCATACGTGGAAGGCTTTATTAAAATTTATTTGGCAATTTTCCGTTTTAATAAATCTCTAAATTATGAGGAGAAATATCGGCCTATGAAATGTATGATCGAGGAATGCCGCTTGCATGTCGTGCAACTTTTATTGATTTCTGTCTGAATAATGAGAAAGAGCATCGGCCTATGAATTGCATCATCGGGGAATGCCCGCTTGGCTATGTTGCGCAATTTACATTATTGAAAACCGAGACTAAAAATTGTTCGTGATAAGTTATGCTTTTCAAGAATATCAAACCGTTTACAGTTGCTATTCCTTAAAACAATGATTATACAAATTTTGCAAGCCTTGTTAGTCTTTAATAGCAAACTTACAAAACTCTAGTCAGTGAAAGATGAACTATAAATTAATTAATTTTTCCAAGGAAATGAGAGTTATATACTCATTATCTAATACTAAGCTTTACCGATGATTGCCAATTGGTTGAAAATCGCAACATTGTTTGCAACAGTTTCTAATGGAAGCCCTATTTTTAAAAGAGATACATCAAATAATAACAGTACTAATTCTTCACTTGATGACTTGTGTACAGTTTCAAATGTTCAAAGTTCTTTGCCTGCAAACGGTACACTTCTCGGAATTCAAATGATCCCATCATCTGTGGAAGTTAATATTGCAGATTCTTCAAATTATAATTACTGTAATATTACCGTTTCATATACACATACTGGCAAAGGCGACAATGTTGTTCTTAATTATGCTTTTCCAGAACCATCTGATTTTGAAAATAGATTCTATGTTGCTGGTGGTTTCGGTTTTACTCTCAGTAGTTCTTCAACAGGCGGTCTCCAATATGGTGCGGCTGGTGGTTGTACTGACGCTGGATATGATGCCTTCAGTCAATCATATGATGACGTTGTACTTTACGGCAATGGTTCTATTAACTGGGATGCCACATACATGTTCGCTTTCCAAGCGTTAGGTGAATTGACTACAGTGGGAAAGCCACTTGCTAGGGCCTTTTACAATGTCTCAAATAACGAAAACATTTACACTTATTTTGAAGGATGCTCTGATGGAGGAAGAGAGGGTATGAGTCAAGTTCAAAGATATGGAGATTTGTATGATGGAGTCGTCGTAGGTGCTCCAGCTTTTAGATATGCCCAACAGCAAGTAAACCATGTTTTTTCTTCTATGGTTGAACATACCTTAGATTATTTTCCTCCTCCATGTGAGTTGAGTAAAATTGTTAATGCTACTATTGCGGCTTGTGATCCACTCGATGGCCGTACCGATGGTGTGATATCTAGAACAGATCTTTGCATGCTTGAATTCAATTTAAGTTCTTTAATCGGAGAAACATATTATTGTGATGCTCAAAACTATACTTCACTTGGATTCGGATTTAGCAAGAGAGATGACGGGAGTAGCACTTCTTATGAACCTGAACAAAACGGTACCGTTAGCGCTGAAGGTGTTGCTGTTGCTCAAGCAATATATAATGGGCTTCATAACTCCAAGGGACAAAGAGCTTATCTTTCTTTTCAAATTGGATCTGAGCTCAGTGACGGAGAAACTACCTACGATGAAGAATCAGACTCCTGGGAACTCGATATTCCATCTACAGGAGGTGAATACGTTACAAAATTCATTGAATTATTGAATATTGATAACCTATCCTCTCTTGACAATTTAACTTATGACTCCTTGGTAGAATGGATGACGACGGGTTACTACAGGTACTTAGATTCCTTACAAACTACTATTCCTGACTTAACAGATTTCTACTCTAGTGGAGGAAAGTTACTTCATTACCATGGTGAATCCGACCCAAGTGTACCAACAGCATCATCCATTCATTATTGGCAAAGTGTTCGCTCTACCATGTATAAAGATCTTTCATTTAACGAATCCCTTACTGAGCTTGATGATTGGTATCAATTATACTTAGTACCTGGTGCTGCCCATTGTGGTACCAACAGTTTACAGCCAGGACCCTATCCTGAATCAAATATGGAAACCATTATTGACTGGGTCGAAAATGGAAATAAACCAGACGGTCTCAACGCTACAGTATCATCTGGAGAATACAAGGGTGAATCGCAACTTCTTTGTAAGTGGCCACTTCGTCCATTGTGGAATAGTGATTCCAGCTACGACTGTGTGTATGATCAAGCCTCTTATGATTCATGGACTTATACATTTGAGGCTTTCAAGGTTCCAATATTTTGAAGATGATGTTTTCTAAAATATAAAATTTCTCTCTCAAAATTGATTCAATTAGATAAGGTTTTCACTGAACGATTATCATTTAGAATAATCATTTAGAATTGGAGAACACAGTTTTTCTTACATTATTCTTAAATAACCATTAAACTTACAATGAAATAAATGCCAATTACATCATGTGATTTCCCATTATTTGATCTCTAAAATTTTTGAATGTCACTTAATTTTTAGTCTCTTCATAGGTGAAAACCATTTTCAAATCAACACAAGTTATATTTGATTGGTATTTTTTCAAATTGAAATTTGTTTTCGGGAATGTTGCCTTACTATCATTATTCATATTAGTAGTTATAGCTTCAGATTTGTTTGCTCAAGTCTCATTTAAATTATAAGGCTTGAAAATTTATACGTAAATATTCCAAAGTTCATTATTCACTGCAAATCTTATGATTTGAAAAGAAAACAACTTACTCTAAATTCAACTTTCTTTCCAAATTAGTCCAATAGATTCAATTTTGTTGTTAAAGCACACAAATTATTTCATTACATAGTTTGATGCGATTTCATTAGTCTGTAAATCAGTGAATGAAACTTATTATAAATGCCAATAGTTTTTTTTTCGTTTAAGAAAAGATAGTTTACTAATTTTGTGTAGTAAAATATTGCGCTTGTACACAGGAGTAAATAACGATGATAATATAGGATTCAGATAAGGCATATTTCCGATACCTAATTTTGAAACACTTGCGGATATGAGCACATCAAAATCAAAATCAAAAAGTTTGAAGTTTTTTCTTCTTCTGAGTTCCTAGTTTTATGATTAGTTTGTAAGAATCAACCTTAGATAAATCAATTTACAGCACACAATTTCCAAAATCTGCTCTTATCTTATATCTGTAGTAACTTATGCTGTACCTTCATGTTCTATCAATCATACAAAGATCAGGCAACGGCTCCATATTTATTGTTTTAAAATGATAATAGTTACTCCGTGACATACCACAATTAATTCAAACATTTAAACAGTTTCGAGATTATTACTGAGGGAAAGTTGCTTATATTTCTTTATGGTCATCCCTTTCACAGACTACGGGTTTATTGATTCAAATGGTCATGTAATAAAAACCACGCAATATTACTCATATTCCTGCTAGTGTTAAAACACAAAAGAATTCTTACAGGTACTTTCTCCGAAATAGAATTTAAAATGACTACTATCCTCTAGAAAAATATAATGACTTTTTTTGCAACAATTAGATTTTAATATATTGAACCCTTAAATATTAGGAAATCAAATCGAGGTACAGCAAGATCTTTAGTATTCAAAATATCATATGAAATATTTTTTAGCCTACACTAGTAGCAATTATCGAGTTCATCGACTTAAATTTTGAAAAAATAGTCAATTAAGATTAAATTTCCATATTACTCAAAAAAAGGACTTTTAGATTTTTGAAAGAATAAGATGGGCTCAAAAATCTAAAGTATTATTTTGAAAAAGTATCTGCCTACCCAAAGCTCGTAAATTAGAAGCGCCTTCTTAATTAGCAGCTTGGTAAAATTGTCCTGAAATGCGTGGTGATGTGCAATTCAACTCAATAAGATAAAGGCTGAAGGATAATCAAGCATTTGATTCAGTTGCACTTACAAATTCGAGGATTTTAATTGGCACCTATAAAGTATTATGTAGATTTACGTAGGGGAAAGTTCCTTTTGTACAGCTTGCATAACTATTTTTCACATTTCAAATGCATCAAATCAATTTTTTGTAATTGTAGTCGCTTAAAAGCGTCAAATTAGACCGCAAATTTAGATTGTTGATTAACCTTTTGTTTTCAAAGACGGTACTTTTGCAACCTTGCGAATTTGCTTAGTTTAAAGTGATATTAATGTAGACCTACAACAAAGAGGGCGCAGTGTAAGACCTACCAATGTTTCGATTAGTTTTACTACGATACCAAATCTTAGAGACCCGAAGGCTAAAAGACTATAATGATATTATTGTTCGTTGAATTTAAGCCACATGATGAACAATACATAAAAATAAATATAAGTTGTATTCTCATAGTCACCTGATGATATGTAGTTCTGACCCTAATGCAAATGAGCAATTTCGGTACAATAAAAAGCTATCCATCGAGCTAATTACAAGTCAGAGTATTGAATAACACACTACACCATGCTAAACAGGATTATCTCTGCGCCCTTTCTCAGCGCATTGGTTTCGGCCGCAACAAATATGCGTTCTTTCAGTACTATCGAACCAAACTTACAAGCTATTGAAACTGCAGCCGCAACCGCGCTAACTGATCACACTACAACTAATATTGCTGGAAAAGCTTTTGACAACTTTGTAATCATATGGTTAGAAAATACCGATCGGAATACTGCTGCTAGCAATTCTAATTTCCAACACTTGGCCGAAAAAGGAATCACTCTTACCAATTATTGGGGCATATCCCATCCATCTGAACCAAACTACATTTCAACTGTAGGTGGTGACTACTTTGGATTGAATACCGATAACTTTGTCGAATTACCTAAGAATGTTTCCACAATAGTTGATTTATTAGAGGAAAAGAATATCTCTTGGGGTGAATACCAAGAGCATATTCCCTACAGTGGTTATCAAGGATTTAGCTATTCTAACCGAGAAACTCACGCTAATGATTACATGAGAAAACACAATCCTCTAATTTCTTACGATTCTATTACTGATGAGTCTACAAGATTAGCTAAAATCAAAAATTTCACCGAATTTGAAATTGATCTACAAAAGCACACATTACCTCAATGGATTTTCATCACTCCAAACATGACTAACGATGGTCATGATAGCAATGTTCAAAATTCCAGCTCTTGGGCTAGGTCTTTCTTGGAACCATTAATTGCCAATGAATATTTTAATAACAATACTGCTATTCTATTAACTTTTGATGAAAATAAAAGTCACAGTCAACAAAATAAGGTTTGGGCTTTATTATTAGGTGGTGCAGTTAACAGCTCCAAATATAATACCACGGATGATACTTACTATACACATTATTCTGAAATCTCAACTGTTCAAGATAACTGGGATCTTTATAGCTTAGGAAGATATGACTCTAACGAAGATGGTAATGCCAATGTTTTCAAACTAGTCGCTGACGTGACTGGATACAAAAACAAGATTGTTGATACCTCCAACCAATTAGTCAACCAACCCGTTCTGTCATACTTTAGTGACGTGACCAAACCATTACCACCAGTTAACTGTTCTGTTCGCGGTGTTAGTGGTAGAGGTATCCTTCCATCAATCAAAGAAAATTGGTGTTCTAATTCGAGCAACTCATCGAACAATTCTTCCGCATCCAATTCATCTAGTCTGATATCGAGTGCTGGAGATACTAAAGCAGGTAATTCTATATCTATTACAGCTCCAATCTTCTTAGTTTCCCTCGGTATTGCTTTATTTTTATCTGTTTAGAGTAAACAGTAATTCAAATTTACTGGATTACTATTCGATTTTGTTTTCGAAAACTCTTTTGATAGAAAAATATGAATCTTCAAAAATTGCTTCGACTGCTTTTACATTTAGTGAGATGATTCTTTGAATAAAATAAAACTTGTATCGCGATAAACACTTGTAAGATATTTTATTCCCTGCTATACTATGCTATGCAAATCCATGAAAATTCTATCTTCCCAACACGAAATTATAGTACTTTTTCGAAGATTGATATCTGTCGCTTATTATTTAATGCCCTTGCAATTAGGTCCGCCCACACAACAATTACAATATAAGACTAATTGAATGTTAGTATTGCTAGTGAAAAGAATATTTGTTACGTATATTAAATCAGTTTAGATTGCAGACTGCCCATGATAATTTTTTTTTTTCAAAGGGGTGCTTTTTATACATACATTGAAAAATTAGTTTTTTCCGAAATTGGTAGAATAGATTAATTTCCAAGACCCCACATTCCCGTACAACAAGTGTACTTAAATCACAAACATTATTGTCACTAATAGTGAGGGTGCCATTTTGTTATTATGGAGGCCGCTATGACGACTTTCTGGTTGAACGTTTCTATTTCTAAACTGCCTGACAATTATAGCTACTAAGACCTTAGAGGTACTAAGTTCAACTTTTTTAGTAAAACTTCCTGTTTAGGTAATCATTCCTTGATTGTATCGGTCACTCAGGTGCTGTGACTATTATCAACGATTTCACTACTAATACAGCTTAATGTTCATTAACTAGTCGTGATAAGCTCTGATGTTACTGAAGGAGAGTTCCACAAGTATTAGACTTAGTTGAGGTTTCTGTTTATTGAAGTAAATGGATAAAGGGAACATAGGCTCACACTAGCAATTGTTTTACTTAACTCTGTTCTTATGTTTATTTCGTTTTCATTGCAACTAAATGCAATTATTCTATTTTCTACTAAGTATTTTAGTTTACTGACCTTTCATAGCTTTTTACAGTTTTGCTCAGCTTCTAGCTTATATGTATACTAGTATTATTCTTGATTTTTTTTATTACCTCTTTGAGAAGAAATTCTTCTCTCCCAATAGCTCGCAGTTAAGCTAGCAGCAAGCCAATCTGAACCATTTGATGCAGAACTGGATTATCAGCAAATCATATATTAAATATTTCGATCTATTTTTCAAAATGCAATATGTAGTTAAAGTTTTCCAATTGAAATAACTAAGTTAATTTGACAGCTTAATAGGGACATCCTCATATTTCCTAGATTGAAGTACAAATATTAAATTACTATATAAGAAATCCCAACGTTCACATTGTGCTGACCAATGATAGCATAAGCAGAAAAAAATCTGATATGGAGCATATAAGGTAATTTGAAACAGGCTGTTGATAAGTACTACAACAGCACAAAGGGTACTATCACCCTCAGATATACCATTCCAAACCAAAACCATGGCAATGCATCTGGCAATGCCCATCATAATAATTATAATTCTGTATTTATTTTCATCAAAAGTTATCCAATGTATGCTTACGAATAATTGAGCTAACTATATAGTTTATGATATCAAATGTATAAGAAAAGCAAAAAGCCAATTCAATACTTAAAGCTCCCCCATCACCTGACATAAGGTCTCTTCTTATTATTTCGTGCATACTTGATTTAGGAGATAATTTATTGCCTCAATAACATTTGTGAGTTTACTATACAGTTCTTTCAGCTGTACGTATCCAATATTATAGCGTATCGAATAATCTAAAAACAAAATTTCTTTTGAGGGATCACGAAAGCATATATGCTTCATTTGCCATCACGTAATAGATATTGGTGAAATAATTAGCATATACCACCTCACATAAGATTGCAGTTATGGGGGTTCTTCCTAATTTTTTTTTCCATCAGTAAATTATAGGAGAAGTTAATCCTATTATTGGTCCTTACACGATTTTTGATTTCAAAGTGCAAATATTTGGCAACTAGAGCATTTTCTTTATTATTAAGATTGTCCCAACTATCTTGAGGATTACACATTTTATCACCTTTAACTTAGCATGTGCTAGATGATTTAATTCAACAGCACCTACTCTTATATTTGGAACAAGAACTAAGTTGCTGCTGTTCTATCTCTTGAAAATTTTATTATTTAGTTTGATCAAGCTTCTTACTGGTCGATATTTTGTTTCTATTTGTCTCAATCACTTTTTTAGCTAAACTATACCTTGTCCATCTAATCTTAGAGTATATGTACAATCCAACATGCAAGGATATAGCCACTTCAATGTAAGGGTAAGTTTTATTCAATATGCATCTACGATATATGAATGAGTCATTCATAGCAAAAAAGTCGATTGCAATTAAATTTATTATTTAGTAATACGAAAAGAAAATAAGTTTAAATGTTGTGAATCCACACTTACAATTGAATTAAGATCTCCTAATTTAATATTGATATACTAGTTATTTCCCAATATATAGATACAATTCTTTATACTTCTAATAAAATAATTGCATCAAAATTTA